>JAHRHZ010000263.1:25512879-25563631 GCA_024137785.1 Ginglymostoma cirratum | reverse complement strand
TCTGATGAAGGGTCTAGGCCCGAAACGTCAAGCTTTCCTGCTCCTATGATGCTGCTTGACTTGCTGTGTTCATCCAGCTCCACACCTTGTTATCCCATACCTGCTGAGGTTATCATGAAGGTCACACCTTCTTAACCTTGCCCTTCACCTGAGGTGTAATGACCCTCAGGTTAAACCACTACCATTTGTCCCTCTCTATGGTACTGTGGGACTACGGCGACTTTATCTTTTACTTTTAGTGTTATACCAATATAATCTTGGCTGTGGAAGAAGGGGAAAGAGGAGTGATGTTGTGCTATTGCTTTAAGAACTGTAATTGCTTTAAGAGCTGGATATGCTAATAGGTCAAGGACCAGGATGAAACTATGTGACAAACTGTGATGTGTAGTCCAGCAGAGGCAAGCTATAATCTGAATGTATACATAGTTATCTGTAACTGCAAGCTGTAGTCTGAGTTGTTAAATAAACTTGGATGAACATTTCAAATAAATTGAATCCATGCTACTCAATTTGTTACTTGCCAACAACATAAGACATTCAAAGGCTTAAATTGTCGTTATGATATTTTCTAACCATTAAATCTTCGTGGTAAATTATTCAATTCAAATACAATTACATTCAGACAATTTTGTTTCTGGCATCTGTTTTTGAGTAGTTTTAATAGTTATTTAAAAATAAGAAGGCTAAGGTTGTCTTCAATCATAGTGTGAAATGGCTCACTTTAAATAATTAAGTCAAATGAAAACGAAGCTGACAAAGGTAATCAGTTATGGATGTCCTTTTGGAGGTTTCATCGTAGATCAAGTTTGCAATATTTTATCCATATTGAATGAGGATATTTTCCCCCAAATCTTTCTTTCTAGAATGAATATACTCACTAAAAAAAAACTAAAAAGAAAGACCATAATATTATTGAAATGGTTAAACTACAGCAAGAAATATTTTAAGATGATATAACTCAAGTAAATTTTACAAATTGACCCTTGTGACACAAATTTGCAGCTGCTAGGAGAAGACATTAAGAACTCAGTCAGCTCAACAGGCCCCGCAGAAATTTTCAACCATTCATTCTGAGGCACAGAATATCTTCGTAACCTCAAGACTGAGTATATATGTTCCCACCTGGTGAAGCTCAACATCTAAAGATGTAAAATTTACCTCTCATAGTTTACACGAATAAAGAAAGATATTGAAGTATTTGTAATTTGCATTATACTCAGTTTATATTCAAATCAGATTTAATGATGTTGCATCAGAATTTTGAAGTTACAATAAACTAATAAAACATAAGGCTATTGTTGATCTTCAGTGGTCAGCTACAGGGATCATTCTGACAAACTGTGCAATGAATGGTGTTGAGACAGGGATCACATCTCATTGAATACAATGATGACTCATAAGCAAGAGAGACTGAGACTCACACACAATCACTTCTTGAATAAATTAAAAACCGCAACTGAAATTCACCATAGCTAATAAAATTGTCAGTTTAACGAAGATATATTGAAGCCTACCTTCCGTCACAAAGAGATATACATGACAGAGAATCATTAATACTCGTGGCTAAGAGACAGATGAGTACCCTTATTTTTCATCTGGACTATATCTACTGACTCCTACATGGAGCCAAGAATGATTAAACATTTAAGTGCACTAGACAGATGGATACCTCTGAGTAAGAAGAGAGATCTTAGAATTCTATTAACAGACTAGGACTGTGAAACATATCACTAACAGGAAAGTTGAAATTCAACATACATCATTTGTATTCAAAACAAAGAAAGTAACTCAATGGGTTGGGTTGAGATTTTGTGTATTCAATTCAAATTAGACCTTGCGGGTTGTAGAGGAGAAGGATTTTACCACCTCAGTATGGCTATATTCAAATCCAACTTGATTAACAACTTGAGTTAAATAAATGATGTTGGGACTGTTTGATTTATACGGTATGAAATAGCACTTTAGTTTGTTTTACAATTAATGCATTTAAAAAGAAAATTACAGCACACAAATAACCAGCAGGTAAGAAAGAAGTTGAAAATAACTAAAACTTACTATCAATTGCCTAGCAGGTGGACAAGTTTTAAACACTGCAAATAATTTGTGACTATTTTACTAAACATCATTTTCTATCACATACCTCATGTTTCAAGTCTATAGTAAAATCTGCAAAAGGTTTTTCTATCTTCAATTGTTTTGCAAGCCTGTTAATATAACAGAAATGAGGGAAAGTTCATTTTGGATTAAAATGATAGAATCTATTTTTGAGACAAAGCTAACTTCACTGTATAATATCATCCCTGAAAAGTGCACTAGAATAAATAATTTTCTTGCAATCAGTGACATTACTGGCAGAGCCTCAGAAATAATACAAAAGGGTCAAGCGAAGGTGCTGTAGCCAGAGTTACAAGCACATAGATGGTTTAAAACAATATATAGTTTATAATCATTTGCCATCTGGTTCTCCACTTGATATATAACACCAGAAATTTATCTTAGTTTTCTTGGACCATATAGCCAGGTATTGGAAAAATTAAGAGTTCATGTCACCACTCCTGATTCTCAGTTCATTTGACCTTCTGTCAATTAAAATCAATGAATGTACAATTATGTGGAAGTGAAATTAGTTGGCTAACAAATATACCCAAACTACTGACTATCATTCACAATCTGTAAATATCACATTAGGTGCCCTAAATCATTACAAGCCAGCCTATTTGGAGAGACATATTCAATGAGCCATGCATTTAGGACGCAATTTATAATACTAGATTGTTTGACTATCTTCAAAGTTGGCACCAAAATCTACCCAACACCTGGGCAATGTTCCCACAGCGAGTCATCAAAACTTTTATTATAAAAACTGGCACAGATAAAAAGATAACTCATGTTACAGTCATAGATTGGCAGGTTTGATGAATACGGTTTAATGAAATTTACAAGATGGTCACATAAAACTACATACTGAGCTTGTCCAGAGCCAGTTAAAAGTTTATCAAAGTAACACACTGTTGCCAGATTTGTCATAAACTTTTTAAACTTTCATGAATGTAGCTTAAATACTGTAGTAAATCCCCCGAAAGGATACAATGGGCACTGAACTTAGTGTTAATGCACACTGTGTTGCTGCATGATGTGGGTGAAATCCAAAATGTTTGGAAAGTCATTTCAATTTCAGCAACATCCCACCTTTGAAATAAAATTATACTGGTGGTGAGAAAGGTTATTACCATCTCTCATTAATTACGCTAAAGGTTGTAATATTATTAACATTTATTTGGAAGATGATTGACAAACTGCATCATATTCTACATGTACTTCCACAATACCAGTTTTGTGATAAAATTCAAATTCATTAAACAAACGGGCAAGAATTTTATCTAATTCTTCAAAAATCTTAGAAAGACAGTGGGAGTTAGGGAGCCAGAACTTGACTAAGAACAGTGCTGGATTTCACATTTTTAAAAACGAAGTTCTATAAATTGACCTTCAATTTTATCCAGTAGAAATGTTCATGCCGTTAAGGACATTGTGCGAAATCTATGAAATGGACTGAACCCGATTCCTATCCTACTGTAACCATCGGAAAGGAAATGCTTTCAAAAGGACAACCAGGCACTATTTCAAAAGGCAAATAAAAGGAAGCTGGCAATTTATTTTCATTTCTAGCTGATCCCAATGACAGTTGTTATGGCCATTATGACTGTTAGCATGGTTTTCTTAGCCTTGCATACTTGCTAGCTTGTCTATATTTTCCGGGGCAGTTGGGGAAGGTGGAAGACAGCAATGCTACCTGCCCACAACTGTTGGTAATCAGTGTGAGGCCAAATAACAGGCTGAATGAAAATTTTCTACTCAGCCACCTACTTCCCCTCCATGATAATGGCCATGGTACTGAAGAACTATTTAAAACCTTTAGAAGTTGGAGAAGGAGCACTTCCATCTTGGGGTGGCCACCTTCATTAATCAGAAAAGGGAGTTCATTGCTTCTCAGATGTTCGAGGGCTTCCTGCAGTTTAATGATAATTTTACTCCAAATATCTCACCTAGTAGCAAGGCTATTTTGCAAGGGCAGGGGAGTCCAAAACCAGAGCGCGTAGGTTTAAGGTGACAGGGGAAAGATTTAAAAGGGACCTGAGGGATAGCTTTTTCACACAGAAGGTGGTGCATGTATGGAACAAGCTGCCAGAGAAAGCGGCAGAGGTGGGTACAATTACAACATTTAAAAGAAATTTGGACAGGTACATGGACAGGAAAGGTTTAGAGGGATATAGGCCAAATGCAGGCAAATGGGGCTAGTTCAATTTAGGAAACCTGGTCGGCATGGGCAAGTTGGGCCGAAGGGCCTGTTGCCGTGCTATATGACTCAGTGACTGTGTAGTGCCAATAATACATTGCTGATATTGCAGAATTAGGACTAGCATTTATGGCAAATGTAAAGTTATTCTCTACACTGTAAGTTAATTATATGTTAATCAGTCACCTACCTGTTGACAAGTGGAATACTCAAGGCCCAGCCAGCAGCAAAATCTGGATATTTAAAAATTATTGGATCTTCAGCAAAAGCATAATGGTGAATAATTGTAGATTGTTCATCATACAGAGCCTTTCCTAAGAACCACTCCTGTGACAAAAATATTACATACATAAAGTTTAAAACAATGAGCGTATCATTCCAGTGAATACTCTAAACATGAAAGTGACATAATAATCAGTGATGCACTATTTTATATGTATGTATAAATTGCAGAGGTTAGAAAAAGTTATAAAAGATGACTACTGTGTTTGGTTATTCATTTTATCATACAAGTTTGAGATAAAAACATTAGCAAAAAATTAAGCCTATACTATATGAGATGAACATTATATCGTGTCTGAAATTATAATTATAAAAAATGCACTGTGGTGATATTAAGAGTACACAAATCATTTGCAACTTTCTCAAAGCAAACAAATCAGGCAAGGCAAATGTATGATAAATATTAATTAATAACGATGAGTGTGCCAGTTTCTCCAACAATTGTGAATTGTTAATTCAGAAAAAAATACTGTATAAAAGGACAATAGTAATCATAAAGCTTCCTGGGCAAGTTTCATTTACTGGAATACCTTTGTTTTGTCATATCTACTAATGACCTCCAACAACTTTGGAACTTGTATCCTGGTTTGTTCTTCACAAAAGAAAATCCAGGATTTCTTGCCATAATTAGTTGAAAGGCTAATGGAGAATAAAGGCAAAATAAACATCAGAATAATTCACTGCTACTAAGACTTAATTACAGTTATCATTGGATTCATCACTCATTACACTACAATGCTTTTTGAGCCAGCTGAGTCAGGACCAGCAAACCACTTCATCTAGCCTTTAATGTACCATTTTATTTATTTCCAAGAATCAACTGGCCACTTAAATGCTTCCCAGAAAAGAAAATGACCCAGTTTTTGCAGTTCGCAATGGGCAAATAGTGCTCACCATTCACTGAACTTACACTTGGTCACAAATTTTATGAGGGTTTTTACATTGCCATCTAAGGGGCACCTGTGAGAACAGGGCAAACAACAGTAACACCCCTCAACCAATTAGACTGAAGATAATATTAATAAAGGGGTATACTTGAAAGGTTAGCTTTTTGAAGATAGATTAATTCTCTGGACCAGAAGAGCTACATCTGAGTTCTGAAGGAAGTGCCTAGGGAGATTGTGAATGCATTGCCGGTCATCTTCAAAATTCTAGCAATTCTGGGAAGGTTGCTGTAGACTGGAAAGTAGCAAAAGTAGGTCAACTATGTAAGAATGCAAGAAGAAAGAAAATTAGGATTTTCTATTTTGGGATTAACTAATACAGACCTATTAGTTTGATGACAGTCAGCGGGAAAATGATAGAATCATTAATAAAGGATCCGGTAACTGAACACCGAGGAAAGAAAGGTAAAATGAGGCAGAATGGGTGTAGGTTCATGAAAAAAATTATGTTTGACAAACATGTTGAGGTCTTTGGAGGATATTACCTGTAGAATAGATAAACAAGACCCAGTGGATGCATTGTATTAGATTTTCATAAGGCTTTAGATAAGGTTCCCCAAGGAGGTTAATAAATAGAATTAGAGTACATGGGATTGAGGGAATCTATTAGTATCAATTAAGAATTTGATAACAGAAAACAAAAGTAGAGATTAATGATCATTCTCAGGATGGCAGACTGTTACTGTGGGGTTGTGCAAAGATCAGAGCTGGGTCTACGGCTTTTCACAAATTTTGTAAAGGATTTGAACATGGCAACGAATAGTGATATATCCAAATTTACTTATGACACCAAAATAGGTGAGAGTGCAAGTTGTGAGGAAGATGCAAGAAGACTTCATAGGAACTTGGCTAAGTAAATGGTCTGGATAAAGGTAGCGGAAATAAAATGTGATGAAGTTATTTACTTTGGTAGAAAAAACAGAAAAGTAGAATATTTCATAAATGCTGATAAGTCAGAAAGTGTCAGCATTTAAAGAGACCTTGGAGACCGTGTTCCTGAATCATTAAAAGTCAGTATGCAGCAAGAAATTGGAAAGGCAAATAGTGTAGTTGCCTTCATCACAAGAGGATTTGAGTTCAGAAGAGGTCTACTGTAATTGGATAGAGTGTTGGTTAGATTGTACCTGGTCTGTAGTGTCCAGTTGTGGTTTTCTTGACTAATGCAGGATACACTTGCCATAGAGGTGAATGCAATGGGTGTTTACCTGACTAATCTCTGGAACTGAGGGACTGTCTTATGAAGAAAGGTTGACTGAGTCAGTATTCCCTAGAGTTTTGAGGAATTAGATGGATGTGATAGGGTGGACATAGATAAGGTATTTCCTCTGATTGCAGAGTTTACAACCAGTGAAAACAATCCCAGAATAATGGGCAGGCCATTTAAGACCTCGATGACGAGGAATTTCTTTATTCAGATGATAGTAAATCTTTGAGATTCTCTCCTGTAGAGGACACTGAAAGTTCAATCATTGAATACGTTCAAGATAGAAATCTAGAGATTTTTGGAGACTAATGACATTAAGGGATATGGAGACAGTGCAGGAAAGTGGAGTGAGGTAGATGATTAGCCATGATTTAACTGAATGACAGGGCAGGCTCAATTGACTGAATGACCTACTTCTGTTCCTGTACTCCCGAGGATCCTCACTGAGATGGGCAGATTGCAAAATTTGTAGTCCAGCTGCCATTTTGAGTCCAAAGTGATGCTGATGCAAGATTCTGGTGCAGCTTGTGCCTAAAGATATCGTGGGTAAGTCATTAGTGTGGGTGCTGGAAGCGTGCACTGCAAGTATGCAGAGTGTGACATTAGTTAGTTTGTAACATTGATTTAACTCTAGTTGTGTCATTTTCAATCCTGTGCAGCAGCTAACATCTCTTAGAACACAGAACAGTACAGCACGGTACAGACCCTTCGGCCCACGATGTTGTTCCGACCTATTATCCTACTCTAAGATCAAATTACCCTGCATACCCTACGTTTTACTATCATCTCTTATCCATTTTGTGTAGCTGAACACACTTTCAACAACAGGAAGGATACCAGGGTTATTTTAAACGAACAAAAAACAAAAGACACAAGTGCTAACAGGACAGTTTTTGATCGATTTCCACTCATTGCTACTGAGGTTGTAGAAGCATTTGGCATTTTGGACCACAATTTAAAATTGCTGAACTACAGGGAGTAGAGCTGCACATGGAGAAGGCATTGGTTTTCAGTTAAAAGTCACTGCTGAGATCACGGCTCTTTCTAATCAGGACATAAGAAAATGATAAACGGGAGCTAGATTAGGCCATTAGTTCAATCAAGCCTGATCTGCCAATCACCAAGATCATGGTTACATCAACTCAACTTTCCTGTATCATCCTGATTGACTTAATTCCCTTATTACCAAAAAAACATATTGACCTCTGTCCTGAATATATTCAATGCATGCACAGCCTTAGTTTGTATGGGGAATAGAATTTCAAAGATTCATAATCATCCATGTGAAGACATTTTTCCTTATCTCAGTCCCAAATGGTTGACCCCTTATTCAGTGATTGTGAACTTATGTTCAAGTGCCCAGCCAGTGAAAACAATTTCTTAGCATCTGCCCTGAAAGCCTCTGAAAAATTTTGTATGTTTCAATTAGATCACCTCCTTCTTCTAAACCCCAAAGAATTTGGTTTAATCGATCTGTCCTCACTGAACAATTCATTCATCCTATTATTACCCAATCTAGTAAACCTTCATTGCACTCTCTAGGGTAGATACAAAACTGCACACAAAACTCCAGATGTAGTTTCAGCAATGCCTTATTTAGGTCTGGTAAGATTAATTTACCTTTACACTCCAGTCCCTTTTAACAAAAGTTAACACACGCTTTGTCTTTTGAACTGATAGCTGAACCTACATGTTAACTTGTTATGATTTATACATAAAGACACTTAAACTTTTCTGAACGTAACTATTTCCCAGTGCCTCATCATTCAAAAAACAATTTTGTATTGTTACAAGCAGAATGAAAAATCTCACCCTACAACACATTGTATTCCATCACCATGTCCTTGCTAACTCTACCAACTAGTTGATGTTCCCTTGCTTTCTGCTGAATATTTACTTTCTCACACAACTTTGTATTATTAGCAAACCTGGATGCATTATTCCATCCCTTCATTTAAATCATTAATACACATTTTAAATAACTTATGTGAGCACTGATCCATGTAGCTCTATACTAACTACAGTCCGCCAACCCAAAAAATCCTATTTATTTCTTCATGAATCAATTTTAAAGTTATCAAAGTAGATAACAATTAAACTTGAAGTGACCTTGAGCCTTGCATAGTCAAAGCAACTAGACATTTTGTCCTCAAAAAGGACAGGTCGCTTTGAACAAAAACAATGCATCATTGCAATACTTAATGATACACATTGCATGGTCTGAATCCTCAAACAAACCAGCACGTTATTTGAAATATCACACACATTACAATAGAAGATCCACAGATAATAATCAAACACTGCACACACATTCTGCTCATCACATGACTAAATGATTGACTGTAATTTTGTATCACAAAAGCAGAATCGTCTTCACATAGATGAAGTACCTCTTGAATTGAAAACAAAAAATGCTGTAAATCACAGTTCAGGCAGCATGCATGGAGAAACAGCAAGCTAATGTTTCAAGTCTAGATGATTCTTCAGAGGTCGTGTGTCTTGAATTGGCTGCCTACCCCAGGTTTGTGGACACCCCCAACACTGACATTGTCATCACTGGCAATATCCAACGCCAGCAGCAGTGTGAAAGTTAACTCCTTCAGAAGGTAGTGAAGTCTTGGTCCTTAAATCTGTTCAAGGTCAAGTTGGATTTTTGACAAATAAAAGCATCAAGAGTCAAGGTGGCAGACAGTGCAGACAGGCAAAAAGTAGAGCTGAGTAAACCAGATCAGCCAAAATCTTATCAAATAGATGGGTAGGCTTGAAGGGCAAATGGTCTACTCCCACTCTGAAGTCCTATATTCTTATGACTCTCACATAATACATTTCAAAAGAAAATGTACTCTATAACTCTACACGTTCTGGGCAAACATAAGTTATTAACTACATAGTATGGATAATTAAATGTGGGAAACTTCAATTTTTATGTTACTGATTCAATGCTAATTACTTCTCCCTTTCGGCTAATGATCCTATGATCTGCACATATAAGAAAAGGTGTCCTCTGGATTATCTTCTGGCACAATAACTATATCATTTCATCTATTCCTCAATTATTTCTCAAAGACAACTACAAAAAAAAGTTGCCTGCATGCCAATATTTTCGAGGTAATATACCCATTGATTTCTACAAGGCTGCAATTCTCTCACTTTCTTTATCCGGTTGGAAACTGACTGGAAACCTTTGATCCTAAAGAAGTGTCACTATATTTCTTTATCATATTACTTTTATTATAAGTTGTTACCTGCCCGACAATTGCCATTAACAAAGAAGTAAAACAACCTCAACTGAAAATGACAATAATGAACACTTCAGATGTCATCCCGGAAGCAGAATTCTTTACAGTCACCAGGACACATTGCTCCTAGTGAGTGCTGTTGGTAGTTATTGCTAAAGAAATCTAGGAATTTGTGCAAGTTTCTCACTAAACAATTTCCCAGCAATAGATTGAATAGCAAAGGTGCATACTTCAGCAATGGTCAAACTGCAGAACATACAAATATGATATCACCATTTAAAAGACTGCGAGATAAGGAGGTACAAGGTTAATAAGATAAACTAAAAAAAAAAATTTGGGTTAAACAACTACGACACTTGCTAAAAATTTTCAGCACTGCATCTTACTGAACATCAGGAAACATGAGAAATTTGGATAATTTGCATCAGTACCTTGGGTGCAATAACTTCCCACAGAGTACCAAAATGGAATCTACAGAGTGTGTACACGATTCTGGGGTCAATCACCTGGCACCATATTGGTGAAGACATTATTACATGTATAATGATTGGACTAACATGCACCAAGATCCTGCTCAGAATTTTCAGTTTGGACCACTCAACTCTAGATCGCAGGTCAGCTTGTTCCAAACATGGACAAAAGACTTGAATTCAAGAGGTTAGACGAGAATTACCACCTTTGACATCAAGCCAGTTTCCGAGTGGTGGCATAATCAAGAAGCTCTAGCAAAATTATAGACAATGGAAAACAGGGGAACCTCTCCACTAGGTGAAATTATACTGAGCTCAAAGGAGGATAGTTCTAGATGCTTAATCGATCATTTCTGTTCCTTCAGGCAATATCCTAAGTAAAATAATTTTTAATGTAATGTCAGCCTTTATTTCAAAGGGAATGGAGTTTGAAAGTAAGGACTACTGTGAACACTTATTGGTCCGTTATCCAAAAAAAGGGACACTGGCATCGGAAGCAATCCAAAGAAGATTCGGTAGGCCAACAGGGTATGGAGAACTGTCTTTTGAGGAGAAGTTGAGTGGATTTGGCCTGTTCACGTTGGAACATAGAAGGATGAGAGGCGACCTTACTGAAACACAGAAGATTCTTGGGGACTTGACCTGTTAAATTGAAAGGTTGTTTCTCCTTATGGGAGAGTCTAGGACCAGAGGGCATACACACAGAATAAGGGGCTGCACATTTAGGACTGAGATGAGGAGGAATTTCTTCTTTTAGAGGATAGTGAATCTGTGGAATTCTTTACCACACAGAGCTGTCAAGGCTGGGTCATTAAGTAAGGTCATTAAAGGAGAAGATTAAATATGAGGGTAAGCTAGTCAGTAATATTAAAGAAAATTGCATGAGTTTCTTTAGATATATAAAGGGCAAAAGAAAGGCATAAATGGACATTGGGCTGCTGGAAAATGAAGCTGGAGAAGTAGTAACGGGGAACCAAAAAATGGCGGAGGAACTGAACAAGTATTTTGTGTCAGTCTTCGCATTGGAAGATACAGGTAACATCCCAAAAATTCAAGAGAGTCGGGGGGGGGGGGGGAAGGTGGTGGTGGTGATGGTAGTGGGGCGCAGAGGTGAGTATGGTGGCCATCACCAAGGAGAAGGTGCTAAAAAGGCTGAAAGGTCTGAGGTGGATAAATCATCTAACGACCAGATGGATTACACCCCAAAGTTCTGAAGGAGATGTACTGAAGGAATCACTGGAGTCAGGGAGAGTCCCAGGGGACTGGAACATCGTTAGAAAGGGAGTGAGGCAAAAGAAGGGAAATTATAGGCCTATTAGCCCGACTTCAGTCATTGGTAAGATTATGGACTCGAATTGTGAAGGATGAGAGTTCTGAATACTTGTAAGTCCAAAATAGGATGAAGTCTGTACGGTTTCATCAACGGGTGGTCACGCCTGACAAATTTGTTAGAATTCTTTGAGGAGGTAAACAGGTTAGACCAAGGACAGCCAATGGATGTTATCTACTTGGACTTCCAGAAGACCTTTGACAAGGTGCCACATAGGAGGCTGCTGAGTAAGATAAGGGCCCATGGTGTGAGAGGCAAGGTACTAGCAAGGATGGAAGACTGGCTGTCTGACAGAAAGCAGAGAGTGGGGATAAAATGGTCCTTCTCAGGATGGCAACCAGTGACTAGTGGTGTTTCATTTTAGACCTTAATGATCTAGATGAAGGAACTGGGGGGATTCTGGCTAAGTTGCAGATGATACAAAGATAGGTAGAGGGACAGGTGGCATTGAGGAGGCGGGGAAGCTGCAAGAAGGATTTAGACAGGTTAGGAGAGTGGGCAAAGAAGCGGCAGATGGAATACAACATGGGAACGTGTGATGTCATGCACTTTGGTAGGAAGAATAGAAGCATAGACTATTTTCTAAATGGTGAGCAAATTCAGAAATCTAAAGCACAAAGAGACTTGGAAGTCCTAGTCCACGATTCTCTTAAGGTAAACTTGTAGGTTGAGTCAGTAGGCAAATACAATGTTAGCATTTATTTCGAGATGACTAGAATATGAAAGCAGGGATGTACTTCTGAGGCTATATAAGGCTCTTATCAGACCACATTTAAAGTATTGTGAGCAATTTTGGGCCCCATACTTCAGAAAGGATGTACTGACTCTGGAGTGGGTGCAGAGGAGGTTCACGAGATTAATCCCAGGAATGAAAGGCTTAATATATAAGGAACGTTTGAGGACTCTAGGTCTATACTCGATGAAATTTAGAAGTGTGAGGGGGCATCTAATTGAAGCTCACAGAATACTGAACGATATGGTCAGAGTGGATGTTGGGAAGATACTTCCATTAGCAGGACAGGCTAGGACCCGAGAGCACAGCTTTAGAACAAAAGGTAGACCCTTTAGAACAGAGAACAGAAGAAACTTCTTCAGCCAGCGAGTGGTGAATCAATGGAATTCATTGCCACAAAAGGCTGTGGAGGCCAGGTCATTGAGTATATTTAAGACAGAGATACACAGGTACTTGATTGTCAAGGGAATCAAAGGTCACAGAGAAAAAGCGGGAGGATGGTGTTTTTGAGAAACTTATCAGCCATGACTGAATGGCAGAGCAGACTCGATGGGCTGAATGGCCTAATTTCTGCTCCTATGCCTTATATTTAAGGCTGGGATAATCAGATGTTTAATCAGTAAGAGTATCGAGCTTTATGAGGAAAAGGCAGGAAAGTGGAGTTCTCAAATTCATAAGTGCCTATCTTGATGTTAGGGTTCTGTGCACCTGAGGCCCTCTCCTTGACACCACTTTTTTTGCAGCTCCCTCCACCTCCTACACTGCATTTCCAGGCCCAGTGAAAGTCAGTTCTAAACCTTGTTCTTGGGTTCATGTCATGCTACATGTGACTCCACCACACTTTTCTGTATCTGTAGAATCTTCTTTACTGTCCTGTTTTGACACCCTCACTTGTATAAACTGTTATGATCTCACTACCTTAATTAGTTTGTACAGTTTTGAATTACTGATTACTTTCGTTTGACCCTCAGCATGCAATTCATACCTATTATGTTATTTCAGTCGTTTGGTTTGTAATAATCTCTTTGCCTCATTTAATCAGAATATAGGTCATTCCTTCACTTATTATTCAGATGTTGACACTTAACTCACACCATCTGACACTCTTGATGACCTGCAGAGACCTATTATTCAGCCTGTCGACACTCCACTCAGACTACTTGTATGATCTTTTGATCTCTCTGCTTATAAATTCTTTGCCTGTCTGCTTCTCTCTCACTTCACTTGATGAAGGGGCAATGTTCCAAAAGCCTGTGATTTCAAATAAACCTGCTGGACTATAACCTGGTGTTGGCTGACTTCTGACCTAGTCCTGAAATTCACAGCCTTTATGGTAGGAGCCTGAACTGACCATCCATACTTCAGAACATGCATTGACTGCAAAATGAAGGCTTTTTAGATCTCAGCCTTCAACTGTTGCCTCGCAGTTGGGTCCACAAGTCTGCAATTTTATTGGAATACAATGGGGGATGAAGGGAAGGTGGAATGTTAGAAAGAGAATTAGCTGTGAAAATGCTTTCATTTTCTGTGGTTCCACACAGACTTGGCAATTGGCATTCCAATAAGAACTTATGGGCATCACTGTCTGGACCAGCATTTGTTGCCCAGCCCTAATTGCTCTTGAAAAGATAGTGGCAAGCAGCCTTCTTGAACCACTGTAGTTCTTTCTCAAGTTTCTGTTTGAAATGGGGATGCGAGGTACTGGTAGGTACATCCACCGTGCTATGTGGGAGGGAATTTCAGCACTTTCACCTGGCCACAGTGAATGAACAACGTTCCAGTATCGAAGCATGGATGCTAAGATATGCAAATACGCTTGGCCTCCCTCTGCCTTGTTTCACTGCCTTGATTGTGTGCCACCTTGTCTTGCATGAGAGAGTGATGCTTGTCAGAGTGTGCCATAATCTATTTGGTGATGTGACTGTCATGATTGTATATGTGTGTCCAGAGTACTTCATGTGGATAAAGGACATCCTGCCTCCTCTCCATCTCCTTCAAAACCTCCAGTGCATTTTGTGAAAACCTCTGATCCCATACATTTCCATACTGAACCAATCTTAATGTTTTCTGAGCCAAAGACACTTCAGGAAAAAAACATATTCTCATTCATGGCATACATAGGCATTTTAATTCCCTGGAATGCCAGGAACCTGTAGGAGGGAAGGTTACCTGCAGCCAGGTTGACAAGAATGGAATGGATGTGTCAGTTTGCATCGAAATCCTGCAGTTGAAGTATACTAGTATGAATTTGGGGAAAGCAGAACAGTGCCAGATCTAAAAACAACAAATTGAGAACTGCAGAAATTGCTATAAAAACAAACTTCTTAGCTGAAACCATAGATCCACGTTATAGCATTTTCTTTTGATGCACAATTGTCCCATCATGATATAATTTGCTTTTATTCATAAAAAACCCAAACTGCCAAATGATTCTACAATTATCTTGAGTCCTCTCCATTAAAAAAGCCATTAAAAATACAAAATTGAGGCACTTTGCCATTTATTGGTAGTGGCAGCTTTTGTGCAAGCAGATTCTGTAGATAACCATATGTTAGCAGAGGTCCTGCCCAAGGAACACTGAGTTCCTGCTTTGTTAATTTTTATTAAAGATCCCATGTAACTAGCTGTCTGTTCAATTCACAATTAATATGGTAAATGCAAAAAATCTTTCTGTGTGGTTTGCAAGACTTTTGTGTCTTTCTAGCTTTAATTGTTATCACACTGTAAGGGGATAGAAAGGAAGGAATACCTCCAATATGTGTGATAAATTAGAAACCATGTTAAACTACAGAAGAATAAAAAGATAGAATGGGCCCACTGAGAATTCCATACAAATGCAAGTGGCGTAAGGAGCAAAACAAGTGAGTTAGAAGTAAAAAATGATTCCAATTAGTGGCCATGAAAATTCGTTGCAAGCTGAGCGTAACTGGGAGATAAATGTACCAGGTAATAAGGTCATTCTCTGTTTGTTTTCTCTTCACAGATGCATCCAGACCTGCTGAGTTTCTATAGCGATTTCTGTTTTTGTTTGAATGAGGTCATTAGAAAGGATGTGAAAATTGGGAAAAATAGAACATTAAACCAGCCAAAGCACTGAAAGAACTCAAAGTTACAAGTGGCATCCACTCTCACTGTGAACAAGGTGCACTATTCTTACTCCACCTCTCTGCTGCCTCTGACATGGTCAACCACACAATCTACATCTAATGTCTCTTCTCCAATATGCAGCAGACATGGTCTGCCCTCTACTGATTTATTTTATTCATTCTTAGAATGTGAAGGTCAACATTTATTGCCAATCGCTATTTGCTTTTGAGAAGGTGGTGAGCCTCCCAAAACCACTCCAGTCCATGAGGTGTCAGTGCTCAACTAAACTGCAGCAGTTTGATATGATGGTCTGATTCAGTGAGAGGAAAAGTGGCAAATGGAATTTAATCTGCAGAAGTGAGAAACTACGAATTAGGGAGGACAAACAAACAAGGCAAAACACACCAAATGATAGGATATTGAAAGAGGGAGAAAAAGTGAAAGACCTTGGAGTGCATGTCCACAGATACCTGCAGGTGACAGGTCAGGTACAAGATTTGGTTAAAAAATGGCACATAGAGAATGTTTTCCCTCATTGGACGAGGAATTTGACACAAAAACAGGAATGTAACGTTAGAACTATATAAGATACTGCCTAGGAACACTGGAGTTTTGTGTACAAATCTGGCCACTGTTTTACAGACATGGCATAATTGCTTCAGAGAAAGTACTGAAGAGATTTACAAACATGTTGCCAGGGATTGAAAATTGCAGCTGTGAGAAAAGATTGAATAGGCTTGGGTTTTCCCTCAGAACAGAGGTGATGGAATCACCGAAACGCTGGAAAAAGGCCACTCCGTCCATCGTGTCTTGCCTGGCTCTCCAAGGAGCATTGGGACTTGTTGCCATTCATGTGTCCTTGAAGCATACCCTTGCATATTGTTTCAATTTAAATAGGCGTCCTCCTGAATGCCACAACGGAATCTGCCTCCATCACATCCAGGCAATGCTTTCCAGATCTGAACCATTCATGTAAAAAAGATTTTTCTCACATCATATTTACTACTTCTGTGAGTTATTTCAAACCTTTGCCTTTTCATTGTCAATCCATTTACAAGTGGGAACACTTTCTCCCTATCTAGTCTATCTCCATCCTTTATGATTTTGAAAAACTCTATCAGCTGGCCTCTTTGCCTCCTTCCTTCCAAGGAGAGTAGTCCCAAACTCTCCAGGCTATCCTCTGTAACTAAAATTTGTCATCCATGGAACAATTTTAGCCAATCTCTTCTGCACTTGCTTCGATGTATTTATATCCTTCCTAGAGTCTGCACTCAGAACTGTTCACAACACCCCAGCTGAGACCTAACAAGCGTCTAGTAGAGTTCACTATGACCTTCTTGCTCTCGTACTTTATGCCCTTATCAATAAGGCCTTAGATACTGTATGTTTTATTAACTGCTTCTCCACCTATTCTGCCATCTTCCATGATCTGTGCACATGTACACCCAGGGCTCTCTGCTCCTGCACCCCTTAATTTATACTGCCTGTCCATGTTCTTTCTACTAAAATGCATCATCTCACACTTTTCTACATTGACCTTCATCTGCCATCTACCTGTCCACTCCATCAACTTGCCTATGCCCTTTCGGAGTTCAATTCTGTCCTGCTTACAGCTACAATGGGTCCAAGTTTTGCTTCATCCACAAATTTTAAAATTGTCCTCTGCATACTAAGATTTAAATCATGATTATACATTCAGGAAAAGCAAGCTTTCCAGTATCAACTCGGGAGCTTCTCTGCAGACCTCCCTCCAAGCTGAAAATTATTCATTGGCCACTCTTTGTTTCCTATTACTCAGCTAATTTTGTACCCACAGTATGACTGTCCCAATTTAAATGGATTCTTTCTGAGTTTCTAAGCTGAGAGGAATTGTCGAGCGAAATCTACAATTTTGTGGCAATTTTCCCAGAGTCTGTTAAGATGGGGATTCCACAGGGTCCCCACTGCAACTCCCATCTGTGCTTCAAAAATGACTATCCGGCTATTGGAAAATCTGGTCCAGTATTATATGGCTGGCACAGTTCAGTTTCTGGTGAATGTTAACTCCCCAGATTACTACTTATTGTGGGGAATCCAGTGACGGTGGTTTTACTTTTTGTCTCTTTTATCTCTGTCTCATTCTCAATCCTACTTTTAATTCGCTCTATTTGTTTTATTTTCTCCCTGTCTATGATCTCACAGTGAACAAAACATTCTAGCTTAGAATTCTGTGTGTTTAGACCATGAGATATAGAAGCAGAAATTAGGCCATTCGGCCCATTGAGTGTGTTCCGCCATTCAATGGTGACTGATAAGTTTCTCAACCCTATTCTTCTGCTTTCTCCTTGTAACATTTGATCCCTTTGACAATCAAGAACCTACCTATCTCTGTCTTAAATATACTCAATTCTGGCCTCCACAGCCTTCTGTGGCAATGAATTCCATAGATTCACTACTCTCTGGCTGAAGAAGTTTCGCCTCATCTCCATTCTAAAGGATCTTCCCTTTAATCTAAAGCTGTGCCCTTGGTTCCAAGTCTCTCCTGCTAATGGAAACATCCTCCCAACATCCACTCTGTCCAGGCCGTTCAGTATTCTGTAAGTTTCAATTAGACGGCCGCTCATCCTTCTAAATTCTATCAAGTATAGACTCAGAGTCCTCAAATGTTCCTCATATGTTAAACCTTTCATTCCTGGGATTATTCTTGAAAACCTCCTCTGGACCTGCTCCAGGGCCTGTACATCCTTTCCAAAGTACGGGGCCCAAAATTGCTCACAGTAAGGATTCTTCAATCTGATTAGCTGAAGTAATATGCTGTAGCTTGACCTGTTCTCACTGGTCTCAGAATCCCTTTATAAATAATACTGCGTTATATCCGATTCCAATAACCATAAGATGCCATTCAAAAGTTCGCAAAAAGAAGTCCGGACATTGGCATAATGAATGGGTCCATTTGCCACTGGCTTCAAAATCCAAGCCTATATTTTACACATAAACTACGATACTACAGAGATGTAGCAGTAGCTAGAATCCCAAACAAAGGCTTTGTTTATAAAACAGAATATGGTCAGAACAAACCCGATTGGAAAAAGAGAAATGAGGAATTCTTCTGTATTATGGTACAGATTTAAATTACAGACTACTGGAGCTCAGTAAAATTTCCAATTTTATGGATTTTAAAGCATCATAGCAGACAAAATGAAAAGAAAGAGGAATGTTAGAAATCTATGAGGAAGCTAACATCCGAAAGAAAAACTAGAAACTAAGGACTAATTAGATAAATTAACCTATTTGTGTTTTGAGAGTGCTGAGCAGCATCCTGTATGCAAGACATTTGTCCGTTTGCAGATTATATTATTGCAATCAACAATCAAGCTGAACTGCTTGCCCTTGGCAGAAAAAGGTTGTAGATGGTTTGCATTCTTAGTTTAGTTTCTTTTGTTCTATTGTCAGAGATTGGAAAAAACAAGGAGTTTATGTATTTATGCACAGTGTTTTCTACATTGTATTTATCTTACAACAGGTTTCCAACTTCAACTTGTTCCTATACCATTCCAGCTTTTGTAACAATAGAAGTGCAAACTGAAATGCAACCTATAATAAATAAGCTGTCTCACAAAACACTTTCTACTTCTCAAACATCATTCCAGGTTGTGAAGCTATAATTTCAGCTGACACACCAATACAGTTAACATCTGGTGCTGTTTTGTTGGAAGCATCTTTTAAATTAGACTGAAATATTTTCCTCAGGTGAACATGAAACAAGTTAATAAACGAGAAGTTTTTCTATTGGTTCCGCCAACAATGTTTTCCTACCTAATACCAAAAACAGATTAACTAGCTAAATATTTCATAATCTTTTAAGAGATTTTACTGCACACAGCCTTCTATCATATATACCATCTAAGTATTCAGTGTGTTTTGTCTGGAGGAGACATGACGAGATCCATTTAAAGAAAATTCTGTTGAATTTATGGAAAAAAATTGGTCACAATTTGTTGTCAGATCAAGTAGAGAAAGAGAAATAATGAGGGAAAGAAAGATTGGGTTACCAAAGTGAGAAAAGAACACTTGTATTATATTTTATTGAACTACAATTTCCAAACACAATTAAAATGCCGTTGCTAATATTTAGAAAATAAAATGTAGGTATTAATGCAATGATAAGTTATGAAGCATAGTAATACTGGACTCGAAACATTATACCTGCTTCTCTCTCTACAGATGCTACTAGATCTGCTGCATTTCTCCAGCATACTCTGTGTTTGTTACATCTTTTTCCTTTTTGGACTATAAACTGATAGGGAAGTTGGATGCTGCTATATAGTTGTAATACCAGGAGAGTTTTGCAAGTTGGAAAATCAAGTGGTGCACATTTTTTACCTGGACTAGACAACATTCCTTTTGAAGCAATGAGACTGATACATTATTGAGTTAGAGCAGCACCATGAGTTTCTGAGTTAAGTAAAAACTGACAACAGCTCTTCGGTTAGTTGAGATATAGTTTGCTAAAGACTCATGGGAGCACTGCAATCAGAGCCAACCAGAGCCAGCAAGCAGAAAACATCTCTCTATCCTCTCTGTGCACGTGAAAATACATAAAAACGAAGAAACTTTAAAAATGGAATTCTTATACAAGGAAAGACCTGGATCCACCTCATCAATGAGTGAATCAATGAACAACCATTGCTCTGCAGGTGACAGCATGTCGTTATTGCTAAAATCAAAAGAACTGTGAGAAACAACATCACTCACTCTTGTGATTTAGACTTTTGATCATCAGAATTTTGTTTTCGCTGCCTGTATTCTTCTACCCATTTTACTTGCATTAAGATGTTAGTTCTTCATCTGGCTTATTCACGAATGATTGTGTGTGTGCATTTTGGGTATAGGTTAAGTGGCTGAGTAGTGGATCAGTAATCCTTTCTTTATTCCCTGCCATTTGTCAAAGAATAAGTGTACTTACAGTGGTTAGTTTATGTTAATGACAAAATTTGGCAGAAGTTGCTTCTGTTCTGATCAGCAGTCATTCAGGTAAATTGATCAACTTGATGGTCCCATTGATATTTAGATAGTTGTGATGGCTCATGGAATAGTTACACTCCATTATCAATGCATTTTCCTAGTTAAGCTGTAACAGTACACTACAATGCTAGTAGCTAGGAAGTTCCAGGATTTTGACCTAGCAATAGTAAGGTGATACAGCTCCAAATATGGACCATATGAGACCTGGGGGGGAACCTGCATTTTGCAGGGTTCTTGTGCATCTGTTGCTCTTGTCCTTTTCAATGATAGACATGGATTTGGAAGGTGCTGTCAGAGAAGCCTGGGTGATGTGCTGCAGTGCATCTTGAAGACGGTTTTCTGGATGGTGTTGAGCTGTTCGGTGTTGAACTGTTTCAGTGTTGTTGCAGTCATTTCTTGATATGATATGAAGTGGATCAAGTTGGTTAAAAACTGGTATTGGTGATGCTGGGACCTCAGGAGCAGGCCAGGTAGATTATTCAATCAGTACTTTTGAGGAAAAGGTAGGCGATTGGCATAGATAATAGAGTGGGTGCAGAATGATAGGCCGGTGCATTCGGCCTATCATGCTGCACCGGCATAATTCTGTGATTCCGACTGAAGATGGCCTTGTGATATGCTGGGCTGATATGCTACTCAAGGTTGGGGTGGAAGGTGTTAGTGAAGTGGTTGAACTGTTCGAGCTCCTCGTGGGAGCACGAGGTGGCGCCGATACAGTCATCGATGTAACGGAGGTAGAGGTGGAGGAAAGGGCCAGTGTAGCTTTGGAAGAGGGATTGTTCCACGTATCCTACAAACTGGCAGGCATAGCTTGGGCCCATGCGGGTACTCGTGGCCACCCGCTTTGTCTGTAGGAAGTGGGAGGAATTGAAAGAGAAGTTGTTGAGGGTGAGGACGAGTTCGGCTAAGCGGATGAGGGTGTCGGTGGAGGGGGACTGGTCGGGCCTGCAGGGCAGGAAGAAGCGGAGGGCCTTTAGGCCATCTGCATGGGGAATGCAAGTGTATAGGGACTGGACGTCCATAGTAAAGATGAGGCGTTGGGGACCAGGGAATCAGAAGTTTTGGAGGAGGTGGAGGGCGTAAGTGGTGTCACAGACGTAGGTGGGGAGTTCCTGGACCGAGGGGGAGAAAATGGAGCCGAGATAAGTGGAGATGAGTTCGGTGGGGCAGGAGCAGGCGGAGACAATGGGTCGACCAGGGCATTCAGGGTTGTGGATTTTGGGAAGGAGATAGAAACGGGCGGTGCGGGGTTGGGGAACGATGAGGTTAGAGGCTGTGGGTGGGAGGTCACCTGAAGTGATGAGGTTGTGGATGGTCTGGGAGATGATGGTTTGGTGGTCGCGGGTGGAATCATGATCAAGGGGGCGGCAGGAGGAGGTGTCAGAGAGCTGGCGTCTGGCCTCGGCGATGTAGAGGTCAGTGTGCCACACTACAACTGCACCTCCCTTGTCCGCGGGTTTTATGGTGACTTTGGGGTTGGAGCAGAGGGAGTGGAGGGCTGCACGTTCTGTGGGGGAGAGGTTGGAGTGGTTGAGAGGGGTGGAGAGGATGAGGTGACTGATATCTCGAAGGCAGTTAGAGATGAAGAAGTCTAGGGAGGGTAGGAGGCCTTGGAGTGGTGTCCAGGAGGAGGGGGTGCGATGGAGGCGGGAGAAGGGGTCAGTAGAGGGAGTAGGTGGAGGGTTAGGCTCACGATTAAAGAAGTAAGTGCAGAGGTTCTAGATTGTGGTTGAATACAATTTTGCTGCAGATTATGGCTATGAGAAAAGACTGGATAAGCTAGTGTTTGGTTTTGGAACAGTCAAGATTGAGCAGGAAATTGATAGAGATGTATGAAGTTATCAGAGACATAGAAAAGTTGGATAGGAAAGCACTTTTTAAATTAGTAGAGAGGTCTATAACCAGGACATAGCCTTTTACCTCTTAGCTTAAGGCTAAGTGCAGAGTTGAGACATTTTTTCACTCAGATGGTGTTGGGACCCTGGAACTCATTGCCTAAAAGGATGGTTGAGTCAGAAACTTTCAAAACATTAAAGCAGTGTTTATAAATTCACTTTGGTTGCTATGGCCGCCAATGCTGTGAGCCAGAAGCTGCAAAATAGGATTAGTGTAGTCAGATCTTTGTTGACCACAAAGGCCACGATTGGCCAAAAGGCCTACTTCTGTGCCGTATGCATCTTTGATGGCCCACAGAGCCTTGAGAATGCCCAATTTTGAGTTGCTAGTTCTGTTCAAAGTTCATTCCATTCAGCAGAATGCTAATGTCACACAACATGATGGAGGTTACCTTCAATATGAAGATGGGACTGTATCCCACAAGGACTGTATGGTCATCACTCCTACCAGATGCATCTGTGACAATTAAATTGGTAAGGATGAGATCAAGTAAATTTTCCATGTTATTGGTTTCCTCAGCACTTATTGCAGATCTAGTCTTGCATACATATTCCTTAGGATTCGGTCAGCTTGGTCACTTCAGCACTACATTGAAATCCCTCATCAAGATTCACGTGTTTTTGCCAGCCTCAGTGCTTCTTCCAAGTGGAGTTTAAAATGGAGGAACATCGACTCATTAGCTGAAGGGATCATTGGTGGTAATCAGCAGGTGATTTCCTTGTCCTTGTTTGATCTGATGCCATGAACCTTCATGAAGAATGTATTCAATGTGGTAGACTTCCAAAGCAATTCCCTCCCAACTTCCCAACGGTATACCACTGTGCTGCTACCTTGGTAGGTTTGTCTGCCAGTAGGTCAGGACATCCTCAGGGATAGCAATGGTGGTGTCCAGGTCATTAGCTCTAAGGAATGATTCCATGTCTATGACACCATGACTATGGCTATCATTGGGTCAGCTCTCCTAAATTTAGCATAATCCCAAAACATTAGTAAGGAGTTTTTAGCAGGATTGACAGGGCTGGGTTTGTCATTGTCATTGTTGTTTCCAGTATCTTGGTCAATACTGAGTGGTCCATCCAATTTCATTTTAGATCTGTAACAGTTTTGATGCAGTTGAGCAACTTGCTAATCCATTTCAGAAGGCGGTTAAGAGTCAACCACAATTCTCTGGTTGTGGAGTCACATGCAATAGAGAAGGTTAGAACATCAAATTTCCTCTGCAAAAAGACATTAATGAACTGGATGGGTGTTTATGACTATCAACAATTGTTACATAACTCCCTTTATTGTTGAATTCAAATTTCACCATGTGCTGTGGGATTTTGACCTTTGTCCTGAAGCTTTATGCTAACTGTGGTTTACTAGTCTTGTGATGTCGCCCCTATGCAACCACCTACCCTCAATCTATTGATATGAATGCTATAAAGGCAACTCTTTATATTTTAGGAAGCTTTCTTTGGTAACCATATTTATACAAACAAAAATTGTTCAAAATACTTTTGAAAACAATCATCAGGACATTTTTACTGTTGAAAGACATACAATGTCTCACAAGCAAAGTTAAACTTTCTCTCCAGATATTGAGCCTTTTGTCATATATCCTGGTTAAGTCAGTCTCACAAAACTGATCGCTATTTTTCACTAAGACTTATAAAATTACATTCAAGCATTCACATATTGCCAAAACCATACGTTCCCATCAGAGATTTTATTGTTTGGACAAAAATTGCTATTTCTGCTCTGGTTTCCTCCCACAAACCAAAGATGTGCAGGTTAGGTGGATTGGCTATGCTAAATTGCCCAGTGTCCAGGATCGTGCAGGCTAGGTGGATTACCCATTGGAAGTGCAGTCATAGGAGTGGGTCTGGGTGGGACGCTTTTTGGAGGATCGGTGTGGACTTGATGGATCGAATGGCCTGCTTCCACACTGTAGGGATTCTATCGATTCTATAAAAAGGGTCTGATTCTTGCTTTTACATAAATGTCAGTGAACATTCTTGAATAAACTTTGGACTACAATCTCTTGAAAACCACAGATATTGACACTCCAAATTTGAAATGTGATTAGTTCAACTGCATTTTTGCAACCTGCTTCAGTTCATTGTTACTTACAAATTAAAAAGGGGCTTATGTTGTTATAATAAATATCAACAATGAAAGCCACAGCCAATGTCCCAGTGGGAAATTTAATTAAATTTTAGTTGCCTTTTACAAAACACAAATTACAGTCTATTAAATAGAACAGGTTGTGCTTTTCACAAATTGAATGTCCTATTAACCCTTTCACAAATAAAGTCATTAAAATTGGATATTACAAGCAAAGCCCAATGTGACAAATATCTAATTATAGAATCCCTACAGTGTAGAAGCAGGCAATTTAGCCCATCAAGTCCACACCGACCCTCCGAACAGCATCCTACCAAAACTGACCCCCCCCACCTATCCCTGTATTTCCCTTAGCTAATCCATCTAGCCTCCACATCCCTGGACACTATGGGCAATTTAGCATGGCCAATCCACCTAATCGGCACATCTTTGGACTGTGGGAGGAAACCGGAACATCTGGAGGAAACCCATGCAGACATGGGCAATCATGAATGTGCAAACGCCACACAGACAGTTGCCCAAGACTGCATTCGAACCCAGTGCTAACCTCTGAGCCACCATGCCACCCATGTTAAGACTGTACGTTGTGACAGCTGAAAAATCCAATCTCTGCCATAATCTTAGACACTGGGCATACTTTCTTCCATGCAAAAATCATATTTATGAAGTATTTACTTGATGATATGTGTGCATTTTCTGTGGCAGGGAGACACATGTATTGATAGAATATTGCTCTATATTTTAAAAGGTTTCAAACCAATATACTTGGGACACACAGTAGATCAGTTGATTCTTAATTAGTTACAATACCTTATTTTAAAGCAAACTATGTTAACAGGCACATGAACCCCTGACTTCAACAGCAGAATCACTTCCCATCTGACAATGCATATCTTAAGGGTAGACAGAAACAATTTAATTTCCCATTGTTTTTTCTGCATTAGATGGAATACATACTGTGGTAATATGGGAATGATTGTCCAAGTTCCTTCCTGTTTGCCCAATTCATGGATTAGCAGCACAGTAGGTAGATGCTAAGAGGGGGAAAATATGAATATGATTAACATGAAACCAAAAATTATTACTTTTCTCCCATAATCATTTCTATGGAAATTCTCATTCTGCCATCAATGGAATGGTTTGAACCATGTATGTGTCAGCATGACCATCAGCACTGATACGTAATTAACCCACTCAAAAGTAAATACAATTTAGCCACTGTACTACTTGAAAATAAACCTAGGGCTGAATCTTCCCAGAAACTGATTAAGTGTCAATTTTGGTGAGAATCAGAGAGCTTTGGCAAATTTTCTCACAGTATCTTCCCAAACTTAGCATATTACTTATATATCACATCCCTATAGCGTCCCATTCATCATATTCTCCCACTTGCCACAGATGGCAGTACAGGCCTCTCCAGAACCTCCCAGGATTCTTAATGTCAGTGCCATCAATTGAAAAGCAGGATTTCAGGGGTAGTGATCTCCGGATTACTTCCAGCACCACCTGCCAGTGAGGATACAAATAGAAAGATAGGCCAGATGAATGTGGTTTTGGGGGCAGGGTTTTCAGTTTTTGGATCATGGGGATCTCTTCTGGGGCACAGGGGTGTATAAGAGGGATGGGTTATACTTGAAGCGGAGGGGGTCCAATATCCTTGCAGGCAGATTTGCTAGTGTTACCTGGGAGCGTTTAAACTAGTTTGGCACGGGGGTGGGACTCCAAATAAGAGACGGACCATTGAGAAATCAGGGGAAAATACATTAGCCATTGACAGCAAGTTTACTATTCAGGAAGCCAGGGGCACAGTAAATGGAGGGAAAAGACTTATTGTTTAAAGTGCTTTTCTTTCATCCTACGAGGCAGATAAACTCAGACAATGGATTGGCTCTGGAGACTGGGATATTATAGCCATAACAGAAACGTGGCTGAGAGAAGGGCAGGAGTGGCAGCTCAATGTTCCAGCATACAGAAGATTCAGGCATGACAGAAGTACATGTAAGCGAGGAAGAGGAGCTGCCTTTTTGATAAGGAAGGACATAACAATAGTGTTAGGGATGATATTCTTAAGGGGTCATCAAATGAGGCCATATGGTTAGAACTTAAAAACAAAATGGGGATAGTCACTCTGTTGGCACTGTAAATTAGACCCTCAAATAGCCAGTGGATACTAGATGAGCAGATATGTACAGAGGTTGCAGATACCTGTAGGAATAACAGAGTAGTATTGGTTGGAGATTTTAATTTCCCCTGTATTGACTGGACCACCAGAGTGTTAAAGGCCTGGACTGGGTGGTATTTGTCAAACGTGTCCAAGAAAATTTCCTAAAACCATATGTAGAGGGTCCCAGTCTGGAGGGTGCAACACTGGACCTCCTCTTAGGAAATGAGGTCGGGCAAGTGACTGACATGTCAGTCGGAGAGCACTTTGGGTCCAGTGACCATAACTCTTTCAGTTTTAACACAGTAATGGAGAAAGATAGGACAGGTCCACAGGTTAAGGTGCTAAACTGGAGCATGCCCAATTTTGGGACCCCCTAGGCAGGATGTAGGAGCTGTTGATTAGGTGAGTCTGTTTGAAGGAAAAGGAATAACTGGCAAAAGGGAGGCTTTTAAAAGTGTGATATCAAGACAGTATATCCCTGTCAGGGTGAAGGAAAAAGCTGGCAGGTTTAGGGATCCCTGGCTGACAAGGGAAATTGAGGCTCTGGTCAGGAAAAACATGGGAGACATTGGGTTTAAATTATCGGGTTCAAGTGAATCCCTTGATGACAATATAAAGTGTAGGAGCACACTTAAAAGAGAAATCAGAAAAGCAAAGATAGAGTATGAGATGGATCTGGCAGATAAGGTTAAAGTTAATCCCAAGAGGTTTGATAGCTATACTAAGATAAAAGGGTGACTAGGGTGAGAATAGGTCCCCTTAAAAATCAACATGGCCGTCTACACGTGGAGCCAGAGGAGATGGGGGAGATTTTTAACGAATATTTCTCCTCAGTGTTGACTGAGGAAAGAATCATGGATGCCAAGGAAATAAGGGAAACGAGTGGGGATGTTTTGAATCGCATATATATCACCAGAGAAGTGTTTGCAGCCTTAGATCGCATTAAGGTGGATAAATTCCCTGGGTCTGATCAAGTCCATCCTCGGAAGTTGTGGGATGTTTGGGAAGAAATTGCAGAGGCCCTTGCAGAGGTTTTTGCTTCATCTTCAGCCACTGAAGTAGTTCCAGAAGACTGGAGGGTGGCTAATGTTGTTCCATTGTTTAAGAAAGGCAGCAAAGATGAGGCAGGGAACTATAGGCCAGTTAGCCTGATATTAGTGGTAGGCAAGTTATTGGAGAAGATACTGAGGGATAGGATCAACCAACATTTGGATAGTCAAGGTCTGATTAGGGATAGTCAGCATGGATTTGTGCACTGGAAGTCATGTCTGACAAATCTTTTAAGTTTTACGAAGAGGTAGGCAAGAGGATAGATGAGGGTAGGGCAGTGGATGTTGTCTATATGGACTCCAGAATGGCATTTGACAAGGTCCCGCACAGCAGGCTAGTCATGAAGGTTAGGTTGCATGGGATCCAAAAGAGAGCTAGCTAATTGGATACAAAACTGGCTCGATTATAGGAAGCTGAAGGTGACGGTTGAAGGTTATTTCTCGGTTTGAGGCCTGTGACTAGTGGTATGCCACAGGGGTCGGTGCTGGGACTTTTGTTATTTGTTATTTACATTAATAATCTGGATGTGAATGTACAAGGCTTGATTTGTAAGTTTGCAGATGATACAAAATTAGGAGGTATCGCTGAAAGCGAGGATGGTTATCAAAAATTACAGAGGGATCTTGATCAGACAGGGAAGTAGGCTGAGGATTGGAAAATGCAATTCAATACAGATAAGTGTGAGGTGATCCACTTTGGAAAGCCAAACCAAGGTAGGACTTGTACAGTAAATGGTAAGGTCCTGAGGAGTGTTGTGGAACAGAGGGATCTAGGAGTTCAACTACATAGTTCATTGAAAGCAGCGTCACAGGTGGACAGGGTGGTGAAGAAGGCATTTAGCACGCTGGCCTTCATCAGTTGAGGCAACGAGTATTGGAGTTGGGACATTATGTTATGGGTGTATAAGTCATTGGCGAGGCCTCATTTGGAGTATTGGGTACAGTTTTGGTCACACTGTTATAGGAAAGATATAGGCAAACTGGAAAGTGTGCAAAGAAAATTTACAAGAATGTTGCCAGGACTAGTGGGCCCAAGTTATAGGGGCTGACCAGGATAGGACTTTATTCCTTGGAACATAGGAGAATGAGGGGTGACCTTATTGAAATGTATAGAATCATGAGGGCATAGATAGGATGAATGCATATCATCTTTTTCCCAGGGATGAGGAATTGGAAACTAAAAGGCATAGGTTTAAGGTGAGAGGGGTAATGTTTAAGAAGGACCTGAGGGGCAACTTCTTCATGCAGAGAGTGGTACGTATTTAGAATGGGCTGCCAGAGAAACTGGTTGAGGCAGTCACAATAGCAACATTTAAAAACATATGGATAGGTACATGGATGGGAAGGATTCAGAGGGATATGGACCAAATGCAGGCAATTGGAACTAGCTGAGTAGGCACCATGATCAGCATGGACCAGATTGGGACTGTTTCCATGCTGTATTACTCTATGACTCTATCCTAAAAGCCCAGCTGTACACATGGTCACGTGCTGTCACTCTGCCCTACACAGTCCTAATTGTCACGTACATGCTGGACAGAGAGTAACTGGAACTCTTTTGTCTCCCTGACAGAGACCCGGAAGTCTAGCTTAACGGTGGGGTAAGGGGTGCACTCAAGGTGACTGCCCGTGGAGCATACCAAAGATGTTGATGACCGATGGAAGGTCTCGAAGATCAAGCAGGAAACTGGAGTTACAATGTGCCCAGTCTGGCTTTCGTGTCGGGAATTGTCACTGCCTGGTTTCTATCCAGTGGGTGAGAGAATGGGAAACTACATATCAATGAGGAAAGATGATACATTTCTAAAGACATTAATGCATGCTGATACATTCAAAAAAGCCTCTCACCACTCACTGGTGAGAATCTCCACTTGCTGTTCAACACTTGGTTGGAAAATGGCACATTTTGCTCTCAGCAGTGGGAAGCTCCTCACTGCCCATGTTATTTAGCACCTGGGAAGATTATGCTTCAATAATCCATTTGTAGCATGTCTTCAAATCCAACCAGGGTCTAGCTGCACTTCATGTATCTTAAATTTCTACAGGCATTTGCCTCTCTTGTCTGTTGCACTCCAACCAACATCCCCCACTAGCCCAATGCACTACATAATTTGGAGCAAAACCTTGACAATTTCAAATATCTGAAGACTAGTTTTTGAAATTCAATCCTTAAACTTCTCTGTCTGTCTTTCTATGTTTTGAAAGAAACCTTCTTCAAATTTACTTCTTCAGTCAAGCTCTGAGTGAGCCTTCCTAAGTTCTCCTGTTTCTCAGCTTCTCCTTTCTTAGCATCCGTCATCTGGAGGGCTCTTTTTACAATGAAAGCTCTTTTATATCATAAAAACGTTGTATAAATGCAAATTTAATTGTCTGTCATAAAGTGCATTTGATAAATTTGTTATCTGATAAGAATTAAACTGATTTTTGCACAAAAACCATTACTGTTGTATATAAGGTTCAAATGCACCATTAGTGCAGTACAGCATAGTTATTTTAACAGTCACTACTCCACATTTAACTTCAATCGTGAATTCAAAATACCGCTTTAATATAATTTTAATAAAGTGCATCTTTTCTTGTAGTACTGTCAAATGCATAATGAAATTGCCCAAATCAAGACCACTTGGAGAGTTCAAGTGGTTATTTGAAAATGCAGAATAATTTCCTTAACCTCAGGCACAAAGCAACAAAAATGTAAAAGTTTGGTAAAATAAGAATAGTATGCCTTTTAAAATCAGTTATAGAGCAAGTCCAAGGCACAGTTGGAAGATTTCTGGAAACTAATGACATTAAAGATATGGACATTGTAGCATTGATCAAGAACAATCTACAACAACAGGCAAGGCTTGATAGCCTGAATGGTCTACTCCTATATTCAGTATCTGAGGAGTCATGAAAAATGTTAAGTATTGAACAATCATCACAAACATTAGATATACAGAGCGACAACAGCACAGAAAGAGATACTTAGTCCAATGTGTCTGCGCCAGCGGAACATACTAGCCGTACTTTCTAATCCCATTTCCAGCACCTGGCCCATAACCTTGCAGGTTACACTGCTTCAGGTGCAGCAAAGTCCAGACACCCACCACCCTGTGGAAGAGATTGCTCCTCACAGTGTTTCTAATCTTTCCACTCATCACCTCAAATCTGTGCACATGATGACTATCCTCTCTGCTAAGGGATGCAGATCTTTCCCGTCCAATTTATCCAAGCTCCTCATTATTCTCAACTCAAATTACTCACCATTCAGCTTCTTCTATTCTAAGTGACACTATTTCAGACCTTAAGCTGGAGGGTAGATCATTGACGTAGCTGTCAAAGATGACTGTGATTAGGGCCATGACACTACCTTAAAGAACTCCTGCACTGGTGTCCTGGAGGTTGGATGTTTGGCCTTCAACAACCACAAACTTCATGATATTCATGACTCCCATGTGCTCAGAGTTCTCACTGTAATTACTATTTATTTTAACCTTGCCAGAGATGGATCATCCACTTGACAACTCTATCTGAAGATGTTGCAAATGCTTGAGCCTTGTCTTTTGCACTGATGCGCTGCGCTCCTCATCAGTAAGGCATCTGAGAAGAGAAAGAGACTATCAGGTTGATAATCTTCAGTTCCTGTGAAAGGATCTGAACCATTTCTCTCCACAGATGATGCTCAATGTGCTGAACATTGCCAGCATTTTTATTTTTATTTCAGATTTCCAGCATCCACATGTTTTTCTTTTAGTAAAGATGAAGATATTTGGGAAGCCTTATGCTCTGATTAGTTGTTGAGTTGTCTGCCAACACATATAACTGAGATGTGGCAAGACTGCAAAACTTTGATGTGATCCGTTGGATATGGTATAGTTAGCTCTCCAAAGATTGTAAACAGTAAACAATTAATTAGGCAAATCAATAAAGAATAAGCATCTCAGTCACTGAACTGGGAAATCTCAGTCCTGGCATTTGATACAAGTGTTCTCAATTTTTTTGCCAAACATCGGCAGAGAATGCAGGAGGACAGCAAGAAACCAAGAAAATGGTTGTTCAGCTGACTCAGCAGTTATAAGTCTTTGTAGCTGTTGGAATCCAGTAATTCAGAGGAATTGACCAATGGATTCTATCATGCTGATCAAAATTATACATTATAGGAATTGGAACTAGTGTCTAGACATGGAAAAGTAATATTAAAAAGTCACAATGACCTGGAAAAATGCTAAGGAAGGTCGTAGTATCCTAAATAGAGAGACTTCCTGTTCTAAAATGTGGCTGACACTGATGTTATGCAAAGACTAGATAACAAAATTCACCCTCGATTTCATTAAATTTAGCCTAGCTCTAACAATGGTAGAACTGAAAAACTCTGCAAAATCAATACAGGCAATGTTAGCACCCATTTCCTGGCACAAGTGTGCTTCTACAATGTTGTAGTAAAATATACTTACCACAATATTTCCACATGTTTCCTGCTGTGACTTTAAATGGACACTTTTTTGTTACAGCCAATGCACGTGCCAGGTCAGAATACCTCGTGAATGCGGACAAATCAGGGGCGAATGACATAAAAAGGAGAAAAATACTATTTTCATATGTACATTCGTGGAACCAGGGCCCAATGTCCAATCTGTGCTTTCTTTAATATTTTGATGTTATCACTAAATTAATAAAGGCTCATGGCAATTTAAAGAATTGTTTCTTACCCTAAATTTTGGGTTCAAAACTCAACCTAGGTTGGTTGGATGTGAATAATTTTCAAACAAATATGCAGAAAATTCAGTCTTGGTAGGAACCTGATGCCGTGCAGCCAAGAAAATAACTGCTTAGCTGACCTAATGATTAGCTGGTGAATCAGATAATTTGGAGGGCAATGGCCAATAGTTCAAGTATCTCCACAGAGGTGATGACACTTTGGAATAAAAGCTAATGCGTAGTTAGGGAAAGATAATCCAGCATGTTATGCTCCTGTTAGTGGCATTACCCATCACTTATTTCAGTCTTAGGTACAACACAGAGGAGTCACTTTGTGCTGCTATTCTGATATCTCTACTGATCCCTCAAGGAATAATTTTAGTAATCACAAAATACAAACATGAACCTTACTTCATCCAGTGTCACACAAAATTTGATAGGACTAAAAACAGGCATAGGGTTTACGACATATGACAAAATCAATTCCCATCTACTGCAGACACTCTGCAGTACACAAACACTCTGATTTTAATGTGAAGTCACCACCAAATGTACTGCTGAATGTCTGTGCATACAGGACAAACTTATGAGATGCTAGCTCCACTTAAAATCAGTCTGCACCTCTGAAAGATTTAGTGCATTTTGACTGAAGCACGTTCCATAAGTGGTTGGAGAAGTGTACTGGAGCTGGGACATCATGGACAAATGTTGCAACTTGGCAAACAGCACACTCCAAGGTTCACCAACTCAACACTCGTGACCTTTGTTTAGGAGATGGACAGGAGGAAGGAGGTACTTCATGAAACGAGAAGGTTCTCCAAACAGACATACAAAGACAATGAGACCACATAATTGCTGATGTCACTGTAGCAGCAATTCCCTCCAAACCTGAATGCTCTGCTCCTAGTAGTTCTATGAACTCACGAGCAGTCAAGGTAAGTGAATACATCTTCAAATATCACTCGCCAAGCCTGTGTGTTTGACTGCAGACGTTTTATCATCGTGCCTCCGGTGAAGCGTTGGTGTTCTGTCCCGCTTGTTATTTATATACCTCGGTTTGCTGGGGTAGTTGGCATCACTTCTGGTTCTGTTTTTCTGTTTTTCAGTGGTTTGTATATTAGGTCCCGTTCAATGTGTTTGTTGATGGAGTTCTGGTTGGAATGCCAGGCCTCCAGGAATTCCCTGGTATGTCTGTTTATGAATGTGTTATCCCAGTCGAACTTGTGTCCCTCTTTGTCCGTGTACATCGAGACCAATGAGAATTGTTGGTCACTGGCATATAACAGAACTTTTTTTTAGACAACATATAATACCTCCAAAGAAAGAGGGCTCAATTCTACATTCATATTTAGGAAATGAAGCTGGCAGGTGGATGCACTAACAGTGGTTGACCTTTCCGGAGACAGTGATCATTATACAATTATATTTTGTACCATTACGAAAAGGACGAAAACAGAACAAAAGCAATTTTTTTTAAACTGGGGATGGCAAACTTTATAAGCTTAAGTGATGATTTGGCAAAAGTGGACTGGTTACAGCCACTTGAAGGAAAGTCAGAGGCAAGGTTCTTCAGGCACAGTGTAGACATGTCCCCAAGAAGAAACAGTACTGTCAAAACTAGAGGCCCATGGCTTTCCAGAAACGAACAGGGTTAGACAAAGCAGAACAGAGCTGAGACAATCTCAAAATAGGTAACACTTTAGGAAGCTTGGAGGAGCAAAGAAAGTAGAGGGATGAAGTGAAAGATGAAATTTCGAAAACAAAGAGAGGAAACAAAAAACTATTGGCTTGCAAAACTAAACGGAATGGCAAGGTTGATCTGTGCCACAGTCCTTTCGTTTTCACATGATCTGTGGGAACAGCAAGTGAAAGCACACAGCCCTAATAATGGGTCACTTTATCCCTTCCTCGTGAAACCCTACGGTATGTCCTCAGATGTTAATTTCATACCTAGCCAAGACCCTAACCAGCATGCACACCATGTAGTTCTATATTGTACCGTGGGTTCAGAGGACAGCTCCTTGTCACTGAAAGTATAGGTGCTTGGAAGCATTTAATACACCAGCATTAACTCCTCAGCTGGCAAATCGTCTGCCCAAGCACAACAGTCAGCCTGAACTAATTCATATTGTCCCTAAAATGAGTCAATGCGGCCTTGCTATAAAGCTGCTTCCTGGAGTACACCCCCCACCACCCAAACCTTAACTCACCAGATCTCTCTTGACACCCTTCATCTTGAGTGAGAGGATATGGCAGCCACAACATTATAGCTTTATATTCTTCTAGTGGTCTGCCTCGTCAATAGGGAAAATGAGACTATGAATGTACACACCTTGCTTAACTAATTCTTGCAGACATGAGACATTACAAGAATTCAATCATGCCACAAATTTGAATGGTATGGCCTACGTAGACATGCTAAAATGGGAATCAAAGGCAGATGCTCAACATTGAATAATCATCAGACTTCTGTTTACTGGAATGGCCCTTCGGTTGACCACAGCTTCCTGCCATTAAGCTTATAGCAAAAGTGTGAAAAAGTAAGGAGCTTACACGGACGGGCGTCGCTAGGCACATTCTTGCTATATGTCGTTGATTCAGAAGTTAATGGGGAAAATGAAATTCAAGTGAAGATAGGCGAAGGACCAGGCAATGCTGAGGAAGCAGGGAGGCTACAGAAGGTCTTGGACAGGCTAGGAGAGTGGGCAAAGAAGTGGCAGATGGAATACAATGTGGGAAAGTGTTAGGTTAGCTCCTTTGGTAGGAAGAATCGAGGCATAGAATATTTTCTAAATGGGGAAAGGCTTCGGAAATCTGAAGCACAAAAGGGAATTAGGAGTCCTAGTTCAGGATTTGCATAAGGTTCAGTTAGCAGTTCAGAAGGCAAATGCAATCTTAGCTGTGTAAGGCTGTCGTCAGACCACATTTGAAATATTGTGAGCAGTTTTGGGCTCTGTATTTAAGGAAGAATGTGCTGGCATTGCAGGGGTCCACAGGAGGTTCATATGAATGATCCTAAGAATGAAGGGTTTGTCATATGATAAGTGGCTGAGGACTCTGGATCTGTACCTGATGGACTTTAGAAGGATGAGGGAGGGGGTTGGGCGGTGTGACTGAAACTTACAGAATACTGAGAGGCCTGGATAGGGTGCGTGAGATATTTCCACTAGTAACAGGGACTAGGACCCAAGGGCACAGCCTCAGCATGAAGGGACAACGCTTTAGAAATGAGATGAGGAGGAACTTCTTCAGCCAGAGGGTGGTTAATCTGTGGAACTCATTGCCACAGAGGGCTGTGGAGGCCAAGTCATTGAGTGCATTTAAGACAGAGATAGAAAGGTCCTTGATTCGTAAGGAGATCAGGGGTTATGGGGAGAAGGCAGAAGAACGGGGTTGAGAAACATATCAACCATGATTGAATGGCAAAGTAGACTTGATGGGCCAAATGGTATAATTCTGCTCCTATATTTTATGGTTAATTCTTGGAAGTTACACAAATAGAGATGCAAATACATGCAAATTAGGTTCCTGACACCAGATAGCAAGAAGCTTCACTTGGCTTCAATTGCTGGAGTTTATCCTGGCAATAGACATCTAAGTTTTGAATTCCCGCCATTCTTCTCACTACGTCTAGCAGCAGGTAATTGTTTCTTGAGTTACGGTGCATTCAAGTGTGAAGAACATTCAGAATTAAATTTAACACACTAGGTTTCAAGTAATACAATGTTTCTTTAGTTTCCATTCATTATATACTGAGTTAAAATCCACTTATACAATTAAACTAATCATTTTCAAAGCAATTCAGCCAATATTCTTCTTCATGGTGCTATGTTTTTGAAAATGAAAATTAGAGAACAAAGAGGCAATATTCATTTTTCAGCATGCTATAGCCATAGACAAATATCAAAGATTTACACCAGTTCAAGAATAATTAAAGTGAAATACAATCAAATTGCAAGGAACTGAAATACATCAATTAATTGAACAGAAGGACTCCAAAAGAAATTGCATTGATACAGTTACCGCAGTACTAAGGGAAGGAATGCTTACAGATATAAAATATGAGACATCAGCTGATATAAACACATCCTTTTCCTACTTGTAAACTGCATTACTGCTGCTCAATTATCCCATAAAACATATCTGCAAGCATGGTATTGATACTCGACTACACCATAAACGTTTTTTAAAAGTTATTTATACATGTAAGACTGCACAAGTATCATCTGAAACTGTGAGCATACACTGTGAAACAGATAGATGCCATGTTATATAAAGGCATCCTCAGTTGTCAGAGATATTCTGAACAATACATGAAAAAGGTTGTAATTGAGCCAATATGCTATTGACCAACAGCTGCTATTAAATTTACATGTGCAAATATTGTAATAATCAATAAAGTGCCACTTTACCAGTTACATTACACAATAAAAATGGTATTTTGTTGAAGCCTTGAAAATAATTCAATACAAAAAGAGAAAAGAAATAGTTTCAACTCTCTTAAGGCTGCTACTGGAGAGTATATTTACTCTCTTCTGGTTGACCGAGTGTGAAACAACAAACCATGATGTTTCCTCTAATGTTAACTCTGAAATGGCTATACACACACCCAATTAAAATTTACAGAGTATGGTGATAGTTATAGTTCTTCAAGGAAGTATCCTGGGCCCAAAAAGCTTTGACTGCTTCATCAATGATCTTCTCTCTATTATAAGGTCAGAAGTGGGGCAGTTTACTGACGATTGTAATGTTTAGCACCATTCGTGACTACAGATGCTGAAACAGTCTATGCCTGGCAAGTAACATTTGTGAGACAAAAGAGCCAGGCAATGACCATCTCAAATAAGAGAGGATCTAGCTATCGCAACTTGACATTCAATGGCACTACCACTGCTGTTTCCCCAATATCAACATTCTGGGAGTTACCACTGACCAGCAACTGAACAGGGCGAGTATACAAATGCTGTGGCAACCACTACAAATCAGGAGCTAGGAAACCTGCAACAAGTAGCTCACTCCTGATTCCCAAAAAGCCTGTCCAATATCTACAAGGCACAAGTCTGAATGTGATGAAATACTTTCAGTTTGCCTGGAAGAGCGCACCTCTTACAATTCATGAAGCTGGGCACCATTCAGGACAAAGCAGCCCACTTGGTAGGCACCATATCCACATTCATTCCCTCCATCGCCAATGCTCATTTGCAGCAATGTGTGCCATCTATAGTTTCTGAGCTGCAAAAGTTCACCAAGGCTTCTTAGAGAACATTCTTCAAACCCATGGCCAAGGACAAGGGCAGAGAATACGCAGGAAAACCACCTGCAAGTTCTCCTCTAATACACTCACCATCCTGACTTGGAAATATATCACCACTCCCTGAACATCACAGGGTCAAGATCCTTGAACTCCCTCCCTAACAGCATTGTTGGGATAACTATACTAAATAAGCGTAGTGGTTCAAGAAGGCAGCTCACCACCACCTTCACAAGGCAACTAGGGATGGGAAACAAATACTGGTCCACCTTGCGACACACACATTCCATGGATAAATTAAAAACAAGCTCGTAATGGTTTATTGCTTTACAATGATACATATCAATTTTAGTTGAATAATATAAATATATTCCTTAATACAGTAATCAGATCTCGTGCCTGGTTATTGCAAAACATTTATCCTAAAATAAATTAAATAAGGATCTTGGAATTTAGAACATCTTTCAAAGAAACTTTTAGTCAACCATTTTTGTTTGTTGCGTGGACTTTACAAAATTATGTATGGAAAGGTGACTAAAACGAATAGCCCTTGAAATTAAAACCTTAAGAATTGCAAATGCTGTAAATCAGAAACAAAAACAGAAGTTGCTGGAAAAGCTCAGCAGGTCTGGCAGCATCTGTGAACAGAAATCAGAGTTAACGTTTCAGGTCCAGTGACCCTTCTTCAGAATGGCTGCTCAACTGCTGGGTTCTGAGGAAAGGTCACTGGATGCGAAACATTAACTCTGATTTCTCTTCACAGATGCTGCCAGACCTGCTGAGCTTTTCCAGCAACTTCTGTTTTTGTAGCCCTTGAAATTAGGTCCCAATATGCAATTAACCAATGCACATTTGGGTGCAACACAGGCAGAACACTGTTTTCATGTTGCTTGCTTATTTACATAATTTCTGCATACAGCAGGTACTAAATATGCTATTGACCTAGAAAAGAAAGAAGGATGCCTTAACATACTTAACATAGAAGACATAAGGCACGGAAGTCCTCTGATGCTGCATTGGAAAACTTGGAGACTGCTCCACTTCAGTCACACACAAACGTAACCACAACACTGCTGCGCAGCTTACAGCTACATCTCACAGCTCACACACACTGTCAACTATTTGTGCTGATCACATCACCCAACTGTATTCCATTACATTTCTCTCAGACACAAAGGGGCGCATTAGAAGCTAACTGGAGATTGAAGTGACATGACTGCACATCCTCTCCTCCATATGGAGGAGAGTGTGCTGGACATTAAACATAGAAACATCGAAAACAGCAGCTGGAACAGGACATTCAGGCTCTTGTAGCCTGCTCCACCATTCAATATGATCATGGCTGATCATCCACCTGAGTATCCTGTTCCCACTTTCTCCCCGTACTCTTTGATCTCTTAGACTCTGTTTCTCTTACTACTTTGTACTTAAGTTTTTTTGTATCTAGGTCCCTTTGTACCTTACACATACCACCATGTGTGGCTACACTATATACTTTTCACTGTACTGCCGTGTTTGAGTACATATGATATAAGATCCAAACCTAAATCTAAACTATACCTAACATTATTGTAATGGCTACCATTAAAGGTGTGGCCATATGGCAAGACTAAACTTACTGAAAATGACAATGGGTAGAATCTTATAGGGGTCTGAGTGTGCGGGCTATGGCGGGATTTGTGGCAGAATTGGGTAAGATGTTTGGCAAAGCCCATCTCAACCGTGGGAGCATCCCGTGCAATCATTTATGCGTTTGACAAGCAGTGAGGTGGGTTGCCAATTACGGGGTTTATTGCTTGTTAAATGCCTTATTAACAATGCAACTTGTCATATTAACATTCAGCTTCCTTGTAAGCATTGCCCTTACCGGGCTTTGCTTGTTGCTGGTTCACTGGCCACCTGGGTGTTGGGTGTTGTCCTAGTGGTGGAAATATTGAATAAAGTTTTTTGCACATGGTGTCTCACAGCGTCGATGCATGTACATACACATACACCACAGGTGATGTGGGGAGAAAATAAGCAATACTACCATGCGGCGAGTGTGTGTGTGTGTGTGGGTGGGTGGGGCAGGAGGAGGAGAGAAAAAAAAATGGGATTCAGAATCTCCAAAACAAAAGAAAAAATAAGTTCAGCTTCCTTTCTTGCCAATAATGCTAGATGCCAAGAAATCTTAATCTGGAAATCAGAGCAGGTACCTGCTGACTTCAGCTTGTTGCATGCTCCAAAAGACCACCGTGTTTTACACCGGGCACCAACATTTCAAGGCATGTTTCATGGGCACCAGGCATACGTGACCCACATCCAAGGACACTGGCTAGCCTCTAAGAACCCTTGTGGTACATCTCTGATCTACTCTCAGGACACTTCTTTATTTCAGTGTTGCATGGAAACTATCATTGCAATGCTGCAGCAAGGACACTGCACACTCAGGAACATGCATCAAGCTCATGGACTGGACCAGGCTGCATCTCCAGACTCTTTACTTGCTGTCATAGTGCTCATTTACTCTGAGATCTCTACCTGGATGCTCACTCCATCCCTGCATTGGATCACCTTGCACTTGGGTACTTTGCCCCCTCAGCCAGAGCCACTAGGCTCATAACACTTGTCTTGTCTTGCCATTTAGAGCAGACACAAAGGCAGGAAGCGCTTCTGGGTTGTCAGGATGCATCAAATACACCAACAGAGATAGTCTTTGCTCAGTGGGTCCTGGTACAGACAGTGAGGGCAACCTCCAATTCAATCCAGGGGCTTGAGTACAGTCAGTCAGCTATTTAGGGTAGTCAGTCAGGGAAGCTCAGCATCAGGTACGAGGAGCCGAATGTTGGGCAGCCTGTCTGGACTCTATGTGCCCTATTGTGGGCTCTGTTCCTTCTGGAATGAGACAGAGGCATCTAATAAGAAGGATGAATTCTTGCACGTGTCTATACCATAGTAGCCCAAGCCAAACATAGACAAGCACAAGAATTCCTACAGGCATGGTTCTCCACCTGTAATGCAATCAACAAACATATAGAATTGGACCCCATATACAAACCCATACAGATCAAAACCGGAAATGACACTACTCACCATAGCGGACCAGACAGTATAAAATCCAAGTGGAGTAGAATAACATCGCTTCATCGGAGTCTCCATTGATGATGTCACCTAGCATGGTGACGAAACGTCTGAATGAAAACAAGCCAGCTCGGCGAGCAAGTAAACAACCTCACCCACAACCCGAGCTACAGATCTTTGCCAAAACTTTAAATTACCTTTCTTCTCAAAAATGCTCAAAAAACTGTACAAGTTGGCTAAGCAGTGGAAGAAGACCCAAGCAAATGGTGATCAAGAAATATTATCACTTAATTTCATATCCTTCAGCCATCAGCTCAGATACTGACACTACATGTAGCTCAGATGATCGAATAGAGGCAAATGCCATATGGCGCAAAGCTAGCCATTTTCAGGGTAAAGGAAGTGACATCAGAGGTGCCAGATCACTGGAAAACATCACAAACGCATTCTGCTGCAGACGAGTCAATGAAAATGCAATGGCTTAGACTACAGAAGAACTGTGCGCGGTTCCTGTCACCACACTATTGGGATGGCACGTTTGCACTGGGGAGGTTCACCAGGATGTTGCTTGGGATGAAAAATTTCAATTATGAGGAGAGACTGGACAGGTTGGGTTTGTTTTCTGTGGAGCACAGGAGGCTGAGAGGGGATCTGATTGAGGTATACAAAATTATGAGACAGACACAGATAGGGTAGATCGTGAGAATCTCGTCCTAAGGCAGACATGTTTAAGGTCAGAGGACATCAGTTTAAGGAGAGCAACAAGTGGCTTAGATGAAATCTGAGAAAGAAGTTTTTCACCCAGCGTGGCAGAAATATGGAATGTGCTGCCTCAGAGGGTGATGGAGGCAAATACTCTTCCAATATTTAAGAAGGATCTGGATGAGTAGTTAAAATACCAAGGTATGGTCGGTTATGGACCAACTGCAGGTGAATAGGATTAGTATAATTTGGTGTTTGTTGGTGAGTATAGACATGGTGGGCCAAAGGATCTGTACCTATGCTGTATGACTCTGAGAAGTCCGATGGTTATACACAATAAAATGTCAACTGAATTTGGAAGCCTCTGGTAAGCCTGTGTTAAAATGCCAAGAGGTATGGCCTATGCTGGCACCTACTTAGCATAAAGCTATGTGCAGAGCTTGGAGTCCCTTCTTGTTACTATGGAAGTGGTGGCAAACACCTTCAACACACTTGTGAATCCAGCCTTGACTCAGCATCTCATGGGCAATGTCTCAGCTTGTATTGCAGAATGACCAGCTTCCAGAAAATATCTGGTTGTCAAGGTGGAAACTCAGGATGAATTCACACTAGACCAGCTTGCTGCCTTGGAAACTCAGAACACTCCTAGCTTAGCTGTGAATACCTGCTGCTAGCCAATCAGGAGAGCCGGTGAGGTCTGAATTATCACCCTCTCCCTCAGAGCTGTGTCTGACAGAACAGGCCCTCATGGAGGGGTTTTTTCCCTCCATCTTGTTGCAATTTGTCAGTCCCCCATCTATAGTGGCAGTGTCCACCTATCTCACTGGGGCTGCTGGTCAACCATAACCTCGAGCATACCCATCTTGCACTATCTCTAATAGGATGGAGTTCCTGGAGGTGGCCAGTTAATCAGTCACCCCTAGTAAGATCACACATCTCTCCAAACTGCTGACAAAAGATTAATGTGGTAACATTGCAACCGTTAATATAGAACTTTGATTCAACAATGGATGGAAAATTCAGGATGCTGCTTAGAAAGACCCAGGCATGTAAAAGTTCATTGTTATGGCCACCTTCCCAGCCACTGCTGGTGTGAACTTTGCCTTCATCTGAGGGTACAGTTGTGACTACAGCAGATTTCAGTTGAGAATCTCCTTCATAAAGTACACGTCTTTTCTTTCACTGAGATTTATGTCAGGGAATTGCTTCCTACATACTCTGGGTAAATATGGTGCTCCTTGTGCATCTCCCCTCAATTTGCTGAAGCTTGTACTGCCCTCTGCGTCCTTGGCATGATGCTCTATTTAAAAAGACTCCCTACTAATGCACGTGTGTCTAGGAACAGCTGGTTTGTGTCTTGAAGTTAGCAATACGTTTTTCAGAGCTTGTTGCAAACTCTCTGTAAACTTCTGAAATTTCAAACATCTATGCGAAGTTTATAAAGTCAGTAACGATTGTAAGAAGTCAACCTTCAAATAATGTTGGTGGCAGTAGTCCCTGCTGCTGCATTAACCCTTGTTGAGCTGGATGAGTTTAAGAGAGAGTGTTAGATGGAGTGTTCAAGTGCTAGATGTGAACACTGGCAATGATATCACAATCTGACTGTTCTACATGTTACTGACAGTAGATAACAACATATAAAGCACTTCACAAAGATGCCAACTGGCACACACAGCAGAGACATTTGGGATCACTGGCAGCATTTGCAAAATGTTACTGAGCCCAATTTTTCACCCATATTCCGCAGGAGTTTTATTAGTGCAAGATATTTAATATCACTGCCATACCTATGGCCTCCACAATTAGACCCGTATCATATCCCCAGATTGGTACTACCCTCTCTAACTACTTTTAAACTTTTTATACACATTTAAAAACACTCTCACTCCTTCTTTATTTTTATTTATATTTTCTTCCAGACCTTCTGATGTATCTTTTCATACAACTCTGTTTCACACAATTGTCATTATTTTATCACAACTATGGGCTGAATCTTACAACTTTTTGATTAAATGTGAGTTGCATTGTGTTTCTTGGAAGGATTCTCACTCCATAGCCCAGCGAGATTTCATGTTATCTTACCAAATGGGTCGCATTAAATGTTCCATCCCAGCCCATGACATCTCTCATGTCCAGTTCTAGCCCCGTCTTACCACATGCTGTTCCCACTACAACTTACCTCTCACTGGAAATCCTAGCAAAAAACTCACCTTGCTGCTCACCAAAACCGTAAAAGATGCCACAAGATGTTCCTTGCAAGGCTTCTTATCCAATTCTATCATAAACTTTGCCATAACGCATGTCACACAGATCCCTAGATGATTCTGCCCTACATACTTTGTTCCTAAAGAACTCCATGTTTGACATTATTAAGCTGGACAGCGTTCAGAAGAGATTTACCAGGATGCTGCTCGGTATGAAAGGTTTAAGTTATAAAGAAAGGCTGGATATGCTAAGACTTTTTCCACTGGAGCATAGAAGGTTGAGAAGCGACTTTATAGCAGTTTGTAAAATAATGAAAGGTATAGATAGAGATAATGACAGTTGTCTTCTCCCTAGGATGGGGGATTTCAAGACTAGGGGGCGCATTTTTAAGGTGAGAGGAGAGAGATTTAAAAAAGACATGAGGGGCAAATACTTTACACAGAAGGTGGTTCGCATGTGGAATGAATTTCCTGAGGAAGTGGTGGATGTGGGTACAAATACAACGTTTAAAAGATATTTCTATAAGTACACGAATAAGAAAGGTTTGGAGGGATATGGGCCAGGAGTAGGCAGGTGGGACCAGTTTAGTTTGCAACTTTGTTCGGCATGGACTGCTTGGACTGAGCATATGTTTCTGCACCGTCTGACTCTATGACTCCAAATTTTCTCAACATGAGAATGTATTTCTATTGTAACTTATGATTTTCTGTTTGAAAATTGTCCACTGCTGGCAATCAGAATTCTTCTTTGCCCTGTTAATGCGGGTTGGATTCTATTTCATTCAATTGAATTTTACTTTTTACTAGTTTAAAGTTTTGGCAAAGATCTGTGAATGAGCTGGCTTGTTTTTGTTCAGAGGTTTCGTTACCATGCTTGGTGACATCATCAGTGGAGCCTCTGGCGAAGCGATGTTACTCTACTCTGCTTGGAATTTATACTGTCCAGTCCGTTATGGTGAGTAGTGTCCTGAGATGGATGACGCCATTGGTGTACCGTTGATCTGTTTGTATATCTGACATTATAACTACATACTTCGTCTTTAATGGTCACCTATCTCAGGACTCATCGCAGAAGCAGTCATGCAAAGACTAGAACACACCACCCTTCCCCGCATTCAACCTAAACTGTGGATCTGGTATGTAGATGACAAATTTGTCATTATTAAACACAAAAAATTAGACAAGACCCAACACCTCATCAACAGCGTATTTGCAGAGATTAAATTCACAAGGGAAAAAGAAACCAACAACCAACTTCCGTTTCTGGATGTTAAAGTAGAGCGATTAACAAACGGGGAGTTCCAAACCTCAGTATACAGAAAAGCAACCCATGCTGATCAAATCCTCGACTTTCACAGCAACCACCCTGACATCCACAAACAAAGCTGCATTAGGACAGTATTTAAATGGGCCAGGATACACTGCAACACTCCAGAACTATGCAGGAAAGAGGAAGAACACTTATACAAGATCCTCGCTTTAAAAGGATATCCTCGCAACTTCATCCACAGATGGCTACAAAACAGACAATAACAGGAGGACACAGTATGAACTAACACACTGGCCACTCTGCCCTACATCAAGAACATATTGGAACTGACAACAAGACTCCTAAGACCATTAGAATCATGGTGGCCCACAAGCCCACAGCCACTCTACAACAAACACTTATAAGGATTAAAGACCCCATTCCCATAACATGCAGATCGAACATGGTTTACAAAATACCATGCAACGACTGCCACAAACGTTACATCGGCCAGACAGGAAGTTAACTAGCCATCAGAATACATGAACATCAGCTAGCCGCAAAACTGCGCAACGAACTCTCCTTAATGTCGGTACATTCAGACAATGAAGGCCATCAATTTAACTCAGAAAAGGTAACCATAGTATCCCAAGTCAAAAATAGATACGCATGGGAATTCCTAGAGGCATGGGTCTCCACCGTAAGGCAATCAACAAACATATAGAATTGGATCCCATATACAAACCCATACAGATCAAAACCGGAAATGACACCACTCACCATGACGGACCGGACAGAATAAATCCCAAGCGGAGTAGAATAACATCGCTTCATCAGAGGCTCCATTGATGGTGTCACCTCTCATGGCGACAAAACATCTGGACAAAAACAAGCCAGCTCAGCGAGCAAGTCAACAACCTTTTTACCAGTCCAACAGTCTTTTCCTTTGATTGTTCTTGCTCTAAACTTAACCATATTGTGAACAATATTCTACGCTTATTCTGCTGATCTCATGTGTTATTTGCTTCACACTGCGCACAGAACTAAATCAAGCAACACATTTTTCTCGATGGACTAGAATCACACTGATCTAGAAAGCAGCCTTTGATGTATTCTGAAGATTTTCTCATCTTCCCCACATGCATTAGCTGAAATATAATGTAATCCGGAAGAAGGATGGGACACAGGGGTCAGCTATAGTTGGGAGGAATGCTGTAGTTTCAGTGCCTTCCTAACTCTCCCCAATTAGGCCTGAAGTGACCCCATTAAGGGACATTTATGAGTCTCAGTCCATTGTTAAGTAGCAGCAAGCCTCAAGGTATAACCTGGTAGGCCTGCCTGCGGCCAATGATGGGAAAGCTGCTCCTGCTTCAGCATCCTATGCCAAATGGAGAGTTCACTCCAGCAGCCAGGTCTGCACTATGAAAAGATCATTCCTGCCTTTAAACTGACCCCTATCCTCTCCCTTATCACGTCAAGTTGGTCAGGCACATCCTATGAGCCCAGTCCACTTACTTCTCCTCTGAGTCACCAATGCTGCTCCTACAGCTCGGCCAACAGTGGATCCTGTTCCTGAATGACCTGAATCCTGTTCCTGAATGACTAGCAGCTTTCTCAGATGGGACTTTCATGCTTTTGGACCAGGAATCCTGATGCTGACTGGGTAGTTGCCTAATTAGCTTTTGGTCATATTGGGAACGCAGGAATGGCTGTGGCAGGGTTGCCTGTGGATCTCTAGCTAGTACACTGACTCATTCCTGCAAATATTAAATCCAGCTAACTGCTTTTATTCTAGTCTATTATGGCTCAGTGAAGATTGGCTCAAATGAATGCCTGATTTGTTCTTCTATAGTTCCCGCAGATCTCCACCAATATATCTCCTGGACCATTTGGAGGCCTGTAATGCACATCACGGATTTACCGTATTTCTTCCTATTTTATAACTGTATCCATTCAGATTTTATCTCCCAAGACTCAGATGGGTTAAAATTTCATAAAAAATATAACTAAATTTTGAGACTTTACAGCGTGACGACAATGCCTTGCAGCAACACATGCATTGTAAGCTTCATTTATATTACTCCTGAGAAGACATGAATAACTCATTCCTGGAATAAGTTCTGCACTCCACAATGCCCCACTGACAGCATTCTATATATCAAGCATGCTGTGAACATGTTCATGGTTTGGCACAGAAATCCTATATGGATATGAACTAATCTGTCTTGCTTAATCTGTCAATGTGATTCTAGGATTCCATTTCTGAACAAAGGCACATAAATTTCTGGCTTCAATTAGGTTGTTTTGTTATCCATAATGAATGTTAATTGTTATAATGGACCATCTTCTTTCAGCACAGTGAAGCAATTGTTCTTGTGATGATGAGTAACAGCAGCAAGTCCTTACTGAAGTTATCATGACCTGGGATCAGGCATGTCTAAAGATTGCAGTCCTCAACAGAAGAGATTTATGCGGTATGAATTAAGCACTTGTATTCATTGCAGCACTTGCAAGACTACTTGACCTGATGGATCACATGAGTGATTTCTGTCCTTGTTTTAATGATGAAGGAAATTATGAATTTGACAAAATGCTGAGAATTAGAACTTGGGAGTCCATGTTACAAACAGATCATATTACAAGTTATTCTGACATATTTTGATGAGACTTTAAAATAAATTCATTTAAGTGCGGTGCAATACTGGTAACAGAGTAGTTTAAGTTTTCAATATTTCACACTATTAAACTTTAGGCTACGGTGGAGGAGGAGGAGAAAATTTACCCTGAAGTCAGTGTTAAAGAAAATTCGTTGCCGATTCACAAACAGCAAGTTTGTCCTATCCAAGTTGAATTTCACACACCTTTTACATTCCCCTTGTTCTGGCTGCAGATTGGTACGTGCGCATCTAGGTGGGAAATTTAAGAATCAAAGGTTCCCAGGTGAGATACTGCAGATTGCAAACTGAGTGAGGCTCCTTTCATCAGCAACACAACTGTGTGAATAGAAAATTCTTCTTATTTCCTATGCCAGCCATTCCTAAAAATTAAGAGCAGTTTTGTTTGGTTAGGTTTTGCTCACAGAAATTAGGTTAACATGTAACAAACTAATTTCATATAGAATTCTTAAATTCAGCAGTGATTGATAAGAGCTTCATCACATTGATCTGGGATGGGTTTCACTGAGCTCAAAAAGGGAAAGAAAGAAGGTTACACCCATACCCTTAAATCACAGATAATTATGGTAATAAGACAATGGGCTGAAGTTGGAAAATGTATGAATATTCTTTAAACAAATAAGTTGTCGACGAACATTAAGTTATGCATTTAGAGTAACTAGACATGATCTTTCAATAAATTAATTTCTGAAAAGAGACAAGGACTCCCAAATCCCTCTGTTCTGTAGTTTTCTGCAGTCTTTCTTCATTTAAATTACATATAGCTTCTCTGTTTTCCCTGCCAAAGTGCATAATCTCACATCTTCCCACATCATATGCCATCTGCCAAGGTTTTGTCCACTCACTTTACTTGTCTATATCTCTCTGCACTCTGTGACATCCTCACCACTTGCCCTCCCATCTATTTTTGTGTCATCTGCAAACTTGGTGATACTACATTCACTTTCCTCACGAATACATATATTATAAATAATTGTGGCACTCCACTACTTACAGGATGCTACTATTTTCCCTAGCACTTTATCCGTAGTCACAGTCATTATGTTTATTTCCTCTCCTCCTTTTGCCCCCTGATTATTTAATAAGTTTGGAATGTGATTCATGTCTTCTGCCATTTCCTTGTTCCCCAGTATAATTTCCCAGGCGTCATGCTCTAAGGGGCCTATGTTCACTATAGCCTCTCTCTTCCCTCTTATACATTTAAAAAATTTATTGATGTCCATCTTGATATTACTTGCTTGTTACATTCAATGTTTATCTTCTCTGTCTTTATTGCTGTTTTGTCATCTTCTATTGGTTTTTAAAACTTTTCCAATCCTCTAGCTTATCAACAATCTTTGCCAAAATGTACGTCTTTCTTACAATTTGATGCTATCCTTAACTTTCCTGGTTAAACATTGTTGTTTATCCCCTTCCTAGAATCCTGCCGTCATGCTGGAATATATCTTTGCTGTGACCCATTGACTATTTTCTTAAATGTCTGCTGTTTTTCCTCAACCAGCTTTCAGGACAAAAAGTGGTGGTCTCGGGCCCATTCCTGAATTTGTACAATGAACAGTGAGGAATAATCTGATTGTGGTTAGGTCGTATACAGTAGGATAAGTTTGACATGCCCTATTTAGGAATCAATGCTTGCACAATGAGAAATTAATGAGTACCATTTACAAGATTGCCGAGTGGGCTAATCGTCTTGCCACTATTGGAGGGCTCCTGTGGTGCAGTGGTAGTGTCCTTACATCTGGACCTAGAGGCCTGGGCTCGTTTCACCTGCTCCATAAGTGTGTGGTAATATCTCTGAACAGGTCGATTAAAAATATCCATGCTGCCGCAGGGTGCAATTCAAAGTTTTAGCAATACTCAAGTTCTATTTATCAAGTAACCTTAAGTTCAAGCTTTGAAATCCAGACATTTTACTGTAAGATTTTCCCAACTCCATGAAGATGGGGTTGAAGGTCATTGGTGGATGGCTGGGAAGGGCATTGGACAGCTTCCTAATTTACTCCTTCCACCAAGCAAGATTCCCACGGGCTCGCCAGGATGCTCCACACAGACAGAAAGCCAATTCAATGAATAAGGCCCCAACTAAGGTTGATTTTTCAGACTTCCAGAGTGGCATACAGCAGAGTCATACAGCATGGAAATAGGCCCTTCAGTCCAAGTGGTCCATGCCGACCAGATTTCCCAAACTAAACAAGTCCCACTTGCCTGCGTTTGGCTCATATCGCTCTAAACCTTTCCTATTCATGTACCTACCCAAATGTCCTATAAATGTTGTAACTGTATCTGTATTCATCACTGCCTCTGGCAGTTCATTCCAACACAAACCACCCTGTGCGAAAAAGTTGCCCCTCAGATTGTTTTTAAAACTTCCTCCTCTCACCTTAAAAACGTACTCACTTGTGTTGAACTCACTAAACTTAGGGAAAAGACATTTGTTATTCACCTTATCTCTGCACCTTGTGATTTTATACATCTCTGTAAGGTCACCCCTCTACACCAGTGAAGAAGTCCCAGTATACCCAGCCTATCCTTTTAACTCGAACCTTCCAGTCCTGGTAACATCTTGGTAAATCTTTTCTGGACCCTCTCCAATTTAATGATATCCTTCCTTTAGCAGAGCGACTGGAACTGGATACATTACTTCAAAAGCAGCCTCATCTACATCTTCAACATGACATCCTGGCTGCTGTACTCAATCGTCTGAGCAATGAAGGCAAGCGTGCTAAATGCTTCTTAACCAACATGTCTACCCATGATAACAAGGCGTGGGGCTGGATGAACACAGCAGGCCAAGCAGCATCATAGGAGCAGGAAAACTTGACATTTCGGGCCTAGACCCTTCATCAGAAAACGTGGTCAAGCAGTTTCAAGGCCAAAGAGATTATGAGAGAGATTCCCTGAGGTTTGTCCGGAGGGAGGAGGGTAACTTCTTCAGGGTAGGCATCCTTAGAAGAGGCTTCGCAGTGGGGTTAAAATTGTATCAGAGATAAAAGGTACTGCAGATGCTGGAGAATCCGAGATAACAAGGCGTGGGGCTGGATGAACACAGCAGGCCAAGCAGCATCATAGGAGCGGGAAAACTTGACGTTTCGGGCCTAGACCCTTCATCAGATTTCTGATGAAGGG
>JAHRHZ010000263.1:25413082-25512479 GCA_024137785.1 Ginglymostoma cirratum | reverse complement strand
GATGAAGGGTCTAGGCCCAAAACGTCAAGTTTTCCCGCTCCTATGATACTGCTTGGCCTGCTGTGTTCATCCAGCCCCACGCCTTGTTATCTCGGATTCTCCAGCATCTGCAGTACCTTTTATCTCTGTCTACCCATGATGCAACTTTCAAAGAATTATGTACCTGGACCCCTAGGTCCCTCTGTTCAACAATATTACCCAGGGGCCTACTATTAACTGTATAAGTCCTGGCCTTGTTTGTTTTACCAAAATGCAATACCTTGCATTTATCCAAATTAAACTCCATCTGCCACTCCTCAGCCCATTGACCCAATTGATCAAGATCCCTTTGTAATCTTAGACAACCTTCTTCACTGTTGACTCTACCACAATTTTGGTGTCATCCACAAATATACCAACTACGCCTCCTAAATTCTCATCCAAATTGTTTATATAAATTACAAACAAAAGTGGACCCAGCACCAATCCCTGAGGAACATCACCGGTCACACGCTTCCAGACCGAGAAACACCCCTTCACCATCACCCTCTGTCTCCTCCGTCAAGCCAATTTTGTAGCCAATTGGCAAGCTCTCCCTGAATCCCATGTGATCTAACTGTACTAACTAGTCTACCATGCGGAGGAAAGGCCTCCCCCAAGGATCAACACTCCTTTCAGTACTTTGTCTTCTCTAATCAACCCATTGTTTTCCTCCATCTAAAATATAGTATACTGTTACCTTGAAAATGCTCCAATCTCCCCCAATAGTGCCAATTGCATCACGTGGGGCTGCTCAGCTTCTACAGCTGCCAGCCCTGTAATCAGAACAGCAGCATCAAGAGATTGCCAAGTATGAAGCCAGCTAATTAGGAAGCTGTTTCCAGGAAAACAGTCCCACCGGTGTGGCTCCAGGCACGCTCAGGACTTACATCTGACCCCAGCTTTGGTGTACCTAGAATCTCAAAATTCATGGAAAAATTCTGCCTTTATTAAATGTGTTACAACAGCTTTACCTCAAAACTTCGAGCCCCTGCTCCCCTGCTTTTCTGAGCCATAATTCGATGTCTTGCAATCTTAGAATTGGTTCCTGCGAGACTGCCATTTACCGCCCCTTTAAGAGATGCAGGCAGCCTTAAGCAGTACAAACTAGTTTTAAATAGTGCCAACCACTCTCAGTATTGGTTCCTGCTCAGTCAGGTAGCAAATCACTGACATTGTTATCACTAGCTATGATTATTGCTGAAATTACTGAGATGGGCAGCCAGCATGGAGTTAGCATGTTGCCTGCAATACAATCATAGGTTAATCATTCATAATGTTCCCTGCATCCTTTTTCTGGGATATCAAATTTAGTTCTAGTTGTCTACAAACATCAGCTAAAATTTAAAATAAACATTAAGAAGTCCAAAGCCATGATTCTTGGATTACATTACAACTTTGCATTCTAGCCACCAGTTCCATCTCCAGTCCTAACCACTGTCCCATGTAAAATAGCTTTATTTGTAACCATCTTGTGCCATTTGACCATTATATGTTCACATTTGACCTGTAATCTGCTCTATAATTTTTGCCTCTGGACTCACAATTTCAATGCATTCCTCCCATTTCTAACCTCCATGAACTTAAACGCAAACAAAACTACATTGTAATGAAAAGTCATATGTTACTCTGTTTCTCTCTCCAAAGCTGCTGCCTGCCCTACTGAGTATTGCTAGCATTACTATTTTTATTCCAGATCTCTGTATCCTAATTCACACCAAGTCAGCTCACCGGATAACACTATGCTCACTGAACTTCAAAAGTTTCCAATCCGCTGATACCGTGATTTTAAAATTCTCACCCTCATGTTCATATCTCTTCACAGCTTCATTAATCCATATGTCTATAACCCCTCCAGCATTACAGTCCGTCAAAACTTTGGGCACTAGGAATTACGTGCACTTCAGCATTGGCAGCCATCCTTTACAGTGTCTACACCAAAAGCTCTGCAATCCTCTCCCTAAATTATTGCTCTTCTTTCCCGTCCTTTAAGACATTTCTTGCAGTCCTCTCTCCTTGACCAATCTATGCCAATGTATCCTTATTTAGGTCTATCCCATTTTTTGTCTGATGGATCTGTAATTATGCCCACACTTCACCAACTTCAAGATTTTTAGTTCATACGTGAAAATTGGCCATTTGGAAAGGATGCCAGACGTTCACTATGCATCAACTCTTCTCTAGGAAGTTAGTGCCTTCAGCACAGAAAGGAAAAAAAAAGAAAACTTGGAGCGCGAAGTAGATCTTTAAGTAAAACTCTTTCACCCATGCTGAAATAAAGGGATTGACATCAGAAATTAAAAGACAGAAGACTTCTAACACCACCAAAAGACAGATGACCACCAAATACATGAATTGCACAGAACTGCATAACATCACTGCCGCCTAGTGGTGATTTTAATTCCTGAAACAAACAATATCAATTTTAACATTACAACTCAGGATGCTGAGGGTATTATTAGCAGCTCATTCAATTCAAAAGCTTTGCAAAAGAAGAAGTCAAAAATAATTTGATTAAGTGTTAAAGGAACACCTTAACCTTCAGCATGTAACCTTCATACCGTATTTTTGGCTACGTATGGAAACATGATGTACAAAGACATAAATCCTCAAGGCAGGGCATGTAGGTTATAAAAATATACGATTTACTTTGGACTACATACAGAAAAAGAATACAAAAGCAAAGGAGATCATGTCAGAATGTTATAAATCACTGGTTGAGCCTTTGCTGGCTTATTTTGACAGAAAGTTAAAATGTAGAGACAACAAGCAATTAGGAAGGCAAATGGTATTTTGGCCTTCAATGCAAGGAGTAAAATAGTAAGGCAGTCTTGCTACCATTGTGCAGGGCTTTTGTGAGACAGCAACTGGATACCGATAACTATTTTGGCCAATGAACCTAAGAAAGGGTATACTTGTCTCATGACAATAAGACCATTAGGCATAGGAGCAGAATTAGGCCATTCAGCCCAATGAGCCTGTTCCACCTCTCAATCATGGTTGATGCGTTTCTCAACCCCATTCACCTGCCTTCTCCCCATAACTCTTGATCCTCTTACCAATCAAGAATGTACCTCTATCTTAAATACGCTCAATGACTTGGCCTCCACAGCCCTCTGCGGCAATGAGTTCCACAGATTAACTACACTCTAGCTGAAGAAATTACTCCTCATCTCAGTTCTAAACCATCGTCCCTTCACTCCAAGGCTGTGCCCTCAGGTCCTAGTATTTCCTACCAGTGGAAACATTTTCTCTACCTCCACCCAATCCAGGCTTCGCAGTCTTGATTAGACTGGAGTACAATGAAGGTTCATTAAACAACTAACAATAGGATTGTAAATGGTGAGATATTGAGTCAAATGAATCTATGCTCTTGAATTCAGAAGAATGAGTGTCGATTGACTGAAACATACAAGAGCCTAAGAGGTCTTGCCTGGTTAGATGTCGAGGCTAATTCCTCTGGCTGGACAGTCAGAAGTGGGAGGCATAGTCACAGTAAAGGGTCAGCCATTGAGGGCAGAGATGAGGAGACATTTCACACAGAGGTTCCCTTCATTCTTGAATGGGATGTGGGCATGGCTGGCAAGGCCAACATTTGTGGCCAATCCCCAATTGCTCTTGAACTGCTCAGCTCTTGAGGACATTTGAGAGCGCAGTTAAAAGTCAACCACATTGCTGGGGGTCTGGAGTCACATGTAAGCCAGACCCAGTAATGATGACAGATTTCTTTTCCTAAAGCATATTAGTGAACTAGATGGATTGTTACAGCAATTGACAATAGTTTTATGGCTGCTGTTACACAAGCTTCTAATTGCACATTTTATTACTTTTAAATTTCAACATCTGCCATGAGTTGTCATGATTTGGCTAATTCTATCTGGAATGATGTTGGAATAGTTCCATAAATAATTTTAAAAGGAAATTAAACAAATATCTGTGGCTGAGAAACTTAATGGGCTAGGCAAAAAGCACCACACAGGATGAAACCCAATTGCTATCTGAAAGATCCAGCACATGTATGACAGATCCAGCACAGGTCAAATGCTCTCCTTCTGTGTTGTACATTTCTATTGTGTCATTTAAATTTTGACACTTAATATTGAGTCCAGAGATTCTACTTCCAGTAAAAATCAACCTAAGTAGTCAAATGTGATGCATCAAGCTCAAACCTGGAAACAAATTTTAAGGCCAAAATCGATCGAATATATTCCATTGAGCACCATTTCCATAATAGACCAAGTGCAAATTAGTTTTATACAACAGCTTTCACTTTCTCCACCAAGAGGAATTTGTCAGAAACAAATGCACACATATGTACAATCACAGTCAGACAGAGCAGCATCATTCTGACTTTTGCTTCTTGTTTTAATGGGAATTAGTTCTGATTGGTGTCATGACAGTTAATGAAATATTCTTTCACTCTATTCACATCAGCAAAATATCCTGTGATTTAATGCTACATCTTACACAAAGATCATTAAGCAATTTAAGATGTCTATTCGCAGAAGTTTCAACCTCAATCTACTATTCACTGGTGTTGTTCTTGTTACTTCATCTTCCAAATATAGCTAAAAATTCTTTCCATGACACACACAGTACATTTCAGTAATACTTACAATGCATCCCAATCAACAATATAACAATGAAAAATGGAAAGCTGCATGTGCCATGAACATAAAATGTCTATCTACCCCTTGTCTAGATTTCCCTGGAAAGGAACTGCACCCAGTTTACACTGAAACTTGATGACATGTGAACTTTGAGCCATATCAACTCTCTTATTGCCTATTTACAGAGGGGTTCTAGTCACAACCCTCTGAAGCATCCCTATGCAAAAGATCAACTTACGTGGGTTTCCTAGAATTACGTAAAGGAATTCTTAGCATCAATTTACAACTAAAAATATAAATGAAAAATGGTTCAAGCTCACGATATCAGTGCAACTGAGAATTCAGGAATTTGATAGGGATTTCCTTCTTTTAATAAAAAAATTTCCTTGGCATCTGCCCCATAAATAATAGTAGTGCTGTTAGTCTCAATGCTCCAAAACTACTTCAGACTTTCACCCTCTCCATCTCACATTCAGAGGGAGCATCCAGCTAAAATAGCATTCAAATGGGCATGGTTTTGTGGAACAGCAGAAGGAACAGAAAAGGCAAGGGATTCTGAGTTTAAGGTACAAAGCAGAAACTCACCCACTGTTATCTCAGACAGTGCATTTATCTTCCACCACAACCCACAGATACAGCAGAAAATTTGGGCATAAGTTCCAAGCAGCATCATTTCTGCATAGTTAAATTTAGAATGAATATCACTTCTAATATTTATATAAATGCATTCAAATACTTGAAGTACTATGCCAGCTGATGTTAATTTCAGATCAGAGATCCGAGGACCATGAAAATAAACTGGGTTTTGGCAATGTTCCTTCTAACTTTCTTTTGCTGCGAAGTTCCTGCAACATTATCATGCGCACATCCAAAAGAGAACACTACCTGTGTGCAGATAACAAGGTGAAGAGCCGGATGAACACAGCAGGCCAAGCAGCATCAGAGGAGCAGGAAGGCTGACGTTTCGGGCCTAGACCCTTCTTCAGACTACCTGTGTGCAGCCTGTTAGTCCTATGCAACACATTGCTGCCCACTCACACATGCATACAACTTCAAAAGAACATTGATCTCTGGTAAACTGCAACAGCTTCTGCAAAGTTTACACATTTCATATGATATTTCTTCAATCTAGATAAAGGATGTTAAATTTATTGCCCATTTCAAACCACGTTCTTCACAATGTTTTAGGCTATGTAATGTTGGCTGCTTCTCCCCTCATCTCTCAAAATATTGAGAGAGTATTATTTCCATTCAATCTAACAAGGAGTGATTTCTTATTTTATTCTGGTAAAGATTTACCATCATTTTGTAACTTATTTTTGTCAAGAAATTTAATTCCTGAGTAACAAAACTAAATTCATGTACAAAATAGATGCAGTTTTTCGATCAATGCAGTATATATTTGATACAGACAAAATCTTTGTGAGTTGCACGTCTGTCTCTAGAGTCAGGCTCTGAGACTTAAACTGTTAAATAGAAAATTCCATACAGAAAATCCTAATTTAACGTCTGGGTAATAACTCACCACACCCCGACTTATTTAATGTCAAACTTATCACTTTACCCATCTGCCATCCCTCATTATTGCTATCCTGGCCATTTACATTACTAGTACATAACGACAAATTCATTCACACCTTCACTAAAAAATCTTTGAGACTTTTAAATGCTTATTTACTGGAATACAACAATTAGTGCTGTAAAAATGGGACATGACTTCTGTGCAGATTCCCTGTGCTCATGTCACCACGGTTTCACGCACTGAAGGAGCTTTGCAGAATCCTCCATTGGAAATTTGGCCAGAAATATCAGAGGGAGATAAATGAGTAGATTTTGCTTGTTCAGAGTTGGAAAGTGGTGTTCCAAAACTAATTGAGAGTTTTAGGCATATGTCATTTATTAATTAATAATTTATTACTATTGTGGTAATTTTGCCAGGAGATTTTCACCTCTTCAATCTAGGCTAAGTTGAAACTCAGGTCCTAGATGTGAACTATAAGTAAATTATATCAAAGTATTAGTCCATTATAATCCTGCAATATATTAAAAAATTATAATGATGTATCTTGAGGGAGGGCATATTAATTCCTTGCCATCATTTCATTGGTTTTTCTTTACTATAATTTACATATAATTACATTCTAACAGGTTATGTTTTTTTCCTAGTGTATTAAATATGTAGGGCAAGTCTATACATTTGCGTTTTGTGATTTGTGATACGTTAGGAAATATGCTTACGAATCCAGTATTAATGGCAAAATTGAATGTTGAGAATGAGATAGATTAGCATCAGTAGCAATAAAGTGTCCTAATAACAAATTGTCAGTCCATTTCACACTTCATTGGAACTTTCCTTTGACTTTAACAAAGGAGGAAATCAGGCACAGTGCAAAACAGTGGCCAATTCTCTGATGTCCCATTTTGAGTGACTTCACTCTTACTATATTCACATGTCTTAGGTTTTAATCGTTATTAAAAAGACAAATTAATGCCTTTTCCTGGCTTTACAAAGTCACCTGAACTTCAGGGCCTTTTGGCACTTAAACAACAAAAGAAAGAAGAAAATAAAATCAGTTTACCATTAAGTCAATTCTAAAACAGAATGACATTTCTTGATTGGTAAAAGGAAAGACACCAGTCCTTTTAGACTATATTATAGAAACTATTTAAACGTTAATTTCCAAGCCAGGCTATTTTATCCTTTACTGCACAAAGATGCAAAACAATTGATAGCATGACTACTCATATCCTCTTCAGATACTTACGTGACTAAAAGCCTCCGCCTGCTGTAAGATATTTTGTTTGAGGTTTCTTGCTTGAGTCACATGGAAGGGTTGCTTTTGACTCTGAATAACAAAAACAATTTCATCGATCTCTGTAAGACAAAGAAGTAACATGAAGAATAATGCACAATTATGATAGCATATATAAATCTGCTTTATAAGTTTTAGCAATAATAACTGTTGAAAATTATTCTGTACTCTCCAAACTCTCAATCCCCCAACTCCGTACAGCCATCTTCTACCTTCTTCCCAAAACCACAAACAGGACTGCCCAGGTAAACCCATTGTTCTCCACCACAACCTCCCCCCCCATACAGAATCTTATTTCTTTCTACCTTGAATCGATTTTTCTTACCCTTGTTCAATCCCTTCCCATTTACATCCAGAATCCTGCCTCAGAGGCCTGCCAACCAATCAGAACTGTACATTAAAAATTAGGTTTCAGCAGGTACCAACCTACAAGGCACTTGGTAGGGGAGATTTGGGAGGGTGGAGGCTAGGATTTGAGACACCACAATGGGACGGCAACATGTGGGAGGGTTGCCTTGTAGAAGGCCCTCCAAAGGCCCAGGAAACCTGTAAAGGAAGAAAAGCATTTGGCATGGACCCCTCCCATCACGGTTTGCATCCCAGTACCAGAGAAATGAAATCCTGAAAGAGAAATTAATTGTCCACGTAAGTGTCTCAATTTGTCCAAGGGTAGGTGAACTGCCTCACACTAGCCTCTCCAGTGGCATAACTGCAATAGGAACAAATAATGAGCACGTAAGTAGTAGGTATGCCATGCATTGGATGTAGTGAGCGCATGCAACCAGAGGGAATGTGCAAAATTCAGTCGACTGCATGCGACCCTTACAACCAATAATCAATAGGACTTTCATTTTGAGCAGGTTAAAAACCAGACTCTTAGTTTCACACACCATTCTTAAGCCAAGCACTGGAATAAAAATTTCTGAAGAAAGGTGCAGGCCCGAAACGTCAGCTTTCCTGCTCCTCTGATGCTGCTTGGCCTGCAGTGTTCATCCAGCTCTACACCTTGTTATTTCTTACTGGAATAAAAAAAGTGGGTTGTGAAGTGCCCTCAGAATGAAACTGCAGAAGTGCTTTCCAGCAAGTTTAGTTTGACACTCCACTATCTAAGGTTCCATACCACTGAGCCTCATACTACAAGGATATAATAATACACAACATCTCATGTGGCAACAATTTCTATTGATGCAACATTTCAATGCAAAGAGGGTAACTGCAACACTCACAGACAGGAAACAAGAAGATATTTGTATCTAATTGTCATTCCTTCCCTGTCAACTCTAACTTGCAAACTCTCTTGTCCCATTTTAAAAATAGCGCTTTCCTTTCTTGCTCTCATTACGTCAAAAATACAGGCTCTTTATTTCTACATCCTCATCGTGTTGCAATCAAGATTTTAGATGTGTCTCGTTGACTTAGTCCGTGGGCAGAAATTGAGATGACTTGCAAGCCATTAGTCTTGACTGGTAAAGGAGCAAGTTACTCTGCAGTTCATTCTCTGGGCCATGAAATTAGCATCCCACCTCAGAATTTTCTTACAAGGAAGGATTTCTAATGAAGAGAGACCAAGACGCAGGTTAGGATGGCACATCAGGACATGGATGTTTCGGTTGCGGCAATTCCTGAGTTGGAGAGGGAACGTTGGATGGCTGCTTCTCTCACTTCCAACTGGAGCTTGTGCTTTGGAATTTGAGTGATGTTTCCAAAGACTGGATGGAAGATCATAACCTCCACAACCAATCAAATGTGAATAGATGAGACTAAGTTAGCAGGCAGTAAAAACATGCTTAGTCCAACCTGAAATAACGCTCTAAGGTATCCATAATCTCAGGAGGGAACAACAGGTGAGTGGCATAACACTTGTGGGTGCAAAGCCCCACATGCTGGCTTTCCAAGGCACTTCACAACTCAGCAGCCAAAATTCTTATTCAGCCTGTTCACCTCTTGTAACCATGCCTCACAGTCACCCAATACCTTCTACAAAGGATTTCCTTCTCTCCTCTCTGTGCAGAGTCTGTTGTCCTTTCTCTCCTTGTGGGAGAGATAGCAAACAACTTGCAATCTCCATGATTAGTCTCCCTTGGCTTGACTGAGACTTGCTGACAACGAAGGTAAGTTTACTGGCTTTGTGTTTGTGCTAAATGGCATGACATGACACAAGTAATATGAAACTCGTATCACTAACTGAGGGGGTAACGTTCAAAAAGAAAAGGCTAGGCAATGCAAGACAGGAATACTGTGAGCATCCAGGTAGGTTCAAAGTACGTGCACTGGAGATGCAGCCTGGTCTGTGGCATAACCAGGAAGCGTGTTCCTGAGTGCACAGCGTCTTTCCAGGAACACCAAAGTGATGGCTTCCAGTGAAGCCCAAGGAGCAGCACTGAAGTGCAAATGCAAACTTTACATGGTTTGGAGATGTGCCAGGAGGGTTGCTAGAGGTTGGCACATATCAGATTCTAATGTTTGTGGACATAACGATGTTCGCAGCCTGTGCCTATGCAGCATGTCCTGAGATGCTGATGCTTACTGTCCAACATGGAGGTTCTTCGCAGCAACCAACACACTAAATCTGCCAGCTACCTCCTCTGGTTCAGGATTTGAGTGAAGATTTGTAGCTTGGGTGCTGATTGTACATGTTGGTGTGTTCGTTGAGCTGGGAGGTCTGATAGCAGACGTTTCGTCCCCTTATTAGGTGACATCCTCAGTGCTGTGGAACCTCCTGTGAAGTGCTGTTATCTTGTGCCGGTATAAATTTATATGGTCTGGTTTTTACTGTTGCCGGCAGGTGCCAGTTCCGGCTGTGCATTGTAATGGTCGGTATATCGGGTCTAATTCAATGTGTTTGTTGATGGACTCCTTGGGTGAATACCAAGCCTCCAAGAATTCCTTGGCTGTCCTCTGTTTGGCTTGTCCAATGATAGTAGTGCTGTCCCAGTTGAAAGTGTGTTTTTTCTCATCTACATGTAGTGAAAGCAAGGACATTTGGTTGTATCGTTTAATTGCCAGCTGGTGTTTGTGGATGCGGGTTGCTGGTTGTCTGCCTATTTCAATGTATATTCCAGATACAATGCAATATTTAATATAGCACTGAAATCCCAAGAATAGAACACTTGCAATCGCTGCAGAACTTTAACTGAAGTCCCGTGAAATATACACAGTTAACCTCAGAAGATCATCAAATATTTATAGATGAGGAAGACCATATGATCCATATTAATTCATCCATCCAGTCAGCCTCCTTTGCTAATATTAATTTGATCCATTGTCTCTTAAATGCATCCAGCATTATTACCTGCACTACTCTACCAGAAATCAAGGATCATTCTCTGAGAATTTTAATTAGAATTCTTTACATGCAAGAACTAAAAGTTGTTTCAGGAAACAAGGCAATGTCTTTGCAGGGAAGAAAGTTTCATCTTACAGTCAAGTACAGTTTTGACACTCTGCTATACAATATGTCAAGAGTGATGAATCCCACATGACAATCATAACGCTGGAGACATGTTAGGATAGATGATGTAAGGATGAAAGAACAGGCTTACATAAAGCACCTTCACAACCTCAGGACTAGAAAAATAAAGTGTCTTAAAGCCAACTATTTATTTTTGTGGTGTAGAAATGTTGAAATTAAGGGAGGTGGGGAGTAAATCCGTTTACGATATAATATCAAAAAGTAATGATGTAAACAACCTATTAAACTTTTCAGCGATCCTGAATGAGGGATGATTGTGGAGCATCCATGAGGGCTCCACTGCTCTGGGAATAATGCTACAGGTACATCTTTTGACCTAAAGTCACTGGATTGAACAGACTCAGCTAAGTCCAAAACATTCAGAAAATGAATGATGCAATCACTTGTATGGAAATAAAAGTATCAGGCAAATGTTCAATTTTCCCAATATTCTGTTCGCTTGACATTAACTAACTTGTTCAAAGTTCAGAAAGCTAATAAAAAGGAAAACATTGCTACGTAGAGGCACAGGGTACAAAAGTGCAAGGAGCTTGGACTCAAGTTTATGAAGCATCAGTTGGACCTCAGCTGGTCCAATTCTGGGAACTACATTCTAAGGATGTTAGGGCCTCAGAACTGGTGCAGAGAAGGGATGAATCACTTCTTTTATGGGGAGAGACATAAGAAATGTTTGAAGGAAAACACAAAATTTTAATGTGGTTGTTATAAAGTGGAATGTACCATAAGAAGAGATAGTGAAAGTAGATTCATTAATAACTTTCACAAGGAATTAGAAACTTAGGAACATATGAGCAGAAGTAAGCCATTTAGTAACAAGAAATCATCAATCTTTTTCTTAAACCTAATTAAACATTGAGGTTCCACAGCTCTGGGTGAGAGAATTCTAAAAATTGACTGTCCTCTGAGTGAAGAAGTTCCTCCTGATCTCAGTCCTAAATGGTTTGCCTTTTATTCTGAGATGGTGTCCCTTAACTGTGGAATACTTTCTCACTGTTTGAATACATTTTCGCTTTTGATACATTCAAATATGCAAGCTTGTCTTTGTAATGAAGTGTCATCTGTACCACCTATGTGACCTCAGATCATTTCTTTTTTGTTCCATTCCCACTTGTACAGTGTGACAGTAGCTGCTGACTTTATTTAGTGCACAGTTTGGCTTCAAATGTGGCACTGACACCAGGAAAATACATCTGCCATTGCTGAGTGCATGAGAGTGTAAGCGGGGCACCATAGATGTGTGGTGCATGTGTTATGAGGCAAGCTGCAGAGAATTGCATAAGAAAACTCGGACGGCGAGAAAGCCTCCATGAAACTCACTGAAGCTGACACTTCGCCGATTTTTGGTGAGATTAAGCTCATTATTTGTTAGTTTAAAAACTGCTTCAGTTTCCAACAAACATTCACATATTTCAATATTTCTGAAATATTTACAATTAAACTAAAATGTAAAAATGTGAAGGTAATATGCTTTAGAATTCAGAATATTAAATGAACAGGTATATTTCTGACATTCTTATCGAAGCATACAGCAACTCACAACTGGAAGATAAATATAGGAGGTAGGAAATGAAAGGAAAAACAGACCACACAGAGTTCACATTCTGGTCTGACATGGCATTATTGACTGATCATAGTGACAACAAACAACACACAGCAATGAGAAAAAGACAGAGATGGTGATAAACATGCTCCACTAAGCACAAAAATAAATCCTGCTTTACCTGATAACAGAAATTATTTTAACATTTAAATTGTGCGCTCTGGAGTTTAATAATGACCATTTAAATTGTTAACCACTGTGCATTACATTCCACTAAATAATTTATAGCTCATGCTATTTGTTGACTGTTATTTAAAGTGAAGCAAATTGAGTTTCCAAATAAAACAAGGACGCATATCCTTTTCAGATAGTAAGAACTGCCGATGCTGGAGTCAGAGATAACACAGTGTGGAGCTGGAGGAACATAGCAGGCCAGGCAGCATCAGAGAAGCAGGAAAGCTGACGGTTCGGGTCGGGATCCTTTGGTCAGCTTTCCTGCTCCTCTAACACACATATCCTTTTGTTTTCTGAACAGTGACAAAGTATTGTGTTTTGTGCATATCAATAACACCACTTTTTGAAAATATAAGCAAGATCTATAATCCAACTTTAATGAGTTCTGTGGATTTTTTTCAGCAGAGATATGAAAACAGTTGATGGAGAATAATTAAGTCCAAAAAAATAGGTGGTTGAGCTCTTTGGGCACTCAGTATCTCCAGACACACTTAATGGACAGGGATCACACGCATCCCTATCCACGGGTTGGCATCCAACACATATTGGCCTCACTGCATCATCATCGCACATCTCCGGTCTACATACAAGTACACTGCTGCACTTTGAAGTACAGCGACAGCTTTTATTGCAATGCTGCAAGGACAATTTGAATGCAAAGAAATGCACCCATTTCACATACCAGGCTGCATTTCAGTAACCCTCACTTTCTCTCCCAGTGCTCCCCCCTTGTCTATATTGATGCTCAAGGCATTTTTTTTTTCCATCTTGCCTCATCTGCTAGAGCTTACAGACTCAGTAATTCTATCTTGACTAGTCACAAAACTAGCAGGTCTGTCAGCTCAACAGGCTGGACATCACTGTGCTATGTCAGTCTCACACTCCCTATACATCAGTGTACGCAGCAAAAACACTGCATGTAATTCAACAAAATGGCCATGTCTCAAAGTCTCAGGGCAGTGCTCCTTAATCAAATCAGGTCGGAGGATCTTGGTAGCAGGTCAAGGCCAGCTACTGCTGTCAGTTCAGGGGCTTGGGTATGTTCAGTCAGCCACTGGAGTGGTCAGGTTCAGGAGATCTGTATCTCTACAGTCTGGGGAATGGGCTACTGCAAGTCCAGTGTAACCAATCCAGTGTCACAGGAAGTCAGTCAGGAAGCTGTACAGATATCTCAGGGGTCCAGTCACACATTGTTCAGAACAGTCCATCTAGGCCACTCAGGGGGTGGGGAGTCTGTTGGGGGCGGGGGGCGGGGGTGTGGTGTGGTGGTGGTAGTGGGCCACAGTCAGTCCTGGATGTCCATCCACTAAACGTCACAGGGTTAGTAATCAAGGGATTGCAGAAGGGAAGCCGGGAAACTCAACTGTGGTGACTTGAAGCAGAATGCTGTGATGTAGAGTAGATAATAATTTTGAAGTGGGGGGAACTCTATATACAAGAGTGAGTGAGGGTGATAAAACACTGAATGGAGAGTAGTAAGTGTGGGAGGCAGGAAGTGGGGTGCGAGCAACAGTCAGCAATACCCTGACTTCAATGGGAGTGGCCAGGAGAGGGAATAGTGCATTACTATATCAGGCACGTTAACTTGATAAGACTTCGGTCCAGGTAGGTGGGGTGGAGTACTTAGTTAGATTGAGAGGCCAAGTGGAAATGCAGAGAAATTCAAAGCTAATGGGGTAATGGGGAGGCATATCAAAGGTAAGAGGTTGAGACTGAGACTCGGTGCGTGAAGAGGGACAACTGTTTCCTTTCATCATGTTGTAAAATAACAGGTGTGCACTGCAGCTGAAAATGGCTGCCATCAAACCAGGAACGGGCAGGCTAAGTCTTTTGTATGTTGGAGGAGGTGAGATTGGTTTAACTGGGCCTGTATTCATAGAGTCTAGAATAACGAGAGGGGTTCTGATGCAAATGTATAAAATTCTAACAAGAATTGGACAGGCTAATGCAGGGAGGATATGTCCCCTGGTTAGGGAGGCTAGAACCTGGGATCACAGTCTCATGATATGGAGTAGGCCATTTTAGTTGCGATGACGATACGTTTCTTCATTCAGAAGGTGATCAACCTGTGGAATTCGCAATCACAAAAGGCTATGGAGACCAAATCACTGAGTATATTCAAGAAAGAGATTAATTTTATTTAGATACTAAAGGCATTAAGGTGAATAAGAGAAAGCAGGAATTTGGCACTGAATTACAGGAACAATCATGACCATATTGAATGGTGGTGCATAGCTCATGGGGCTGAATGGCCCATGCCTCCTCCTAGTTTCCATGTCTCTATGTTTCGTTCTGTGAGGACGAAGGATTCACCTTCCATCAATGCGAGACCCTTCAAAGGGAAACAGCATTATACAGACACGCACCCAGTAAAGCTGAAGACACCTGTAAGCACTACATGCCAATGTGAACTTTTGCATTAAGGTGGGGACTAAAATCATGCCTCAAGCACATTTGACCACATAGTGCAACATCAGGAATGAATGCAATACTGAATGAATGACTGTGACGCACAAGCAATACATGGGGTTGGGTGGGGGAAGCCTCGAAAGATTCCCTCCAGTTGCTAAACTAAAAAGTGCCTTCCAAGTTCCCATAGCCTCTACAAGGTACAAGAGCTGCTCACATTATACCTTGGACAATCAAAACCCATGGAATGCTAAGATGGCTATGATTGCATCTTCAGTATTCTAAGCACAGCTGATAATGAAAAAAAATTACATCTCTTAAGAAACCAGAGACTGAATTTACAATAAAATGCCACCTGCACAACATGTGCCCTTTGTTCTTCCCCTTCAACAACATCAAGGTGCAGTCTCATTAACCTTGGGGTTTGATCAGGACATTTGTACCTAGAGGGCTCAGACATGTGGGATGTGTTCTGCCCAGAGGCAATTGTATCTTCCTTGCCTTGAGGTCCAACAGGACTGAGAGTGGAAGGCTGTAAGCGAAAGTGGAAGGCCATCCACTTTGGAAATATCCTCTGATGGGACTTCTGAGGTGGCCTGTATGTTTCTTTCTCTGTTAGGGTGGCTACTGGTACCACCTTGTCTCCTCGTGAGGAAGGGGTCCTAAATGTCATGTGACAGCTGTACAAGATGTTGGTGAGGCACTTTTGGAGTCCTGCACACAGTTCTGGTTGCCCTGTACAGGAAGGATATCATTAAGCTGGAAAAAGAGTGAAAAAAAGGATTTACAACAATGTTACGGAGACTGGAAGGCTGGGACTTTTCTCTTCTCGAGTGTAGGAGGCTAAGGTTATAAAGGTTTATAAAATGAGGAGCACAGATAAGGTGAATAGCCAAGAACTTTTCCCCGTGGTAGGGGAATCCAAAACTAGCGGGCATAGGTTTAAGGTGACTGGGAAAGATTTAAAAGGGACCTGAGGGGCAACTATTTCACACAGAAGGTGGTGTTTATATGGAAGGAGCTACAAAAGGAAGGGGTAGGGTAAAGTGCAATTACAACATTTGAAAGTCATTTAGACAGGTACATGGATAGAAAAGGTTTAGAGGGATATGGGCTAAATGAAGGCAAATTGGACTAGTTCAATTTAGAAAACCTAGTCGGCATAAATGAATTGGGCCAAAGGGTCTGTTTCTGTGCTGTATGACTCTATGATCTGACCACTGTGCGAAAGCAATGGGATGCAGCTCTGTTTCTATTTCCAGCAAATTTGCATGCGCCAAGCTCTCCATGAAGGAAACCAGACAATTGCTCACTAGAAGCAGCAAGGTCTCAATTGTGTGACTGCAGTCTTTCGACTTTGCATCACATTCATAACAGCCCAGAAAATCTGCCGGCTGCACTTGTGAATTTCAGTGAAGACATTACCGGTCAAATGTAGGTCCTATCTTGCCTAGTGCTGAGAAGGAGCCTGGTCTGTGGCAGCTCTCCTAGTACCAGCGACCTGGGAGTTTCTTCCTCAACCAGCCAAGGAAACATGGCAGTGATATGCTGTCAAAGCACATACTCCCAAATCTAATCCAGATAAAACAACCCCGAAGGTGTCAGGATCTGAGCTGCTGGGGGTGCAGGAAGCTGTCCGTACATCCTCTGGCATCCATGGTCTTGTTCTCCGAGGTGGAGGAGGGAATGTCTTGCAGTGAATGTCTTGACTGTGGGGGCCATACTAATGCTGCTTGTTTCTGCAGGAGGCAAGAGGGAGAATGCATCTCCATAGAAGTGGTCCCAGTCCTTGCCACCGAGGGACAAGATCCTCTCTTCATAGGGGTGATCAACTGAATGATCACAACTCAATTTTTATTAATAAAATAATTGGTACAAATGATTTAAAAACTCAATTTCACCACAATTACTAGAGTATAGAACATAGAACATTACAGCGCAGTACAGGCCCTTCGGCCCTCCATGTTGCACCTACCTGTGAAACCAATCTGAAGCCCGTCTAACCTACACTATTCCATTATCATCCATATGTTTATCTGAATATGCTTCCTTCAGCAATTCATTAATCATCAATTTCTAATATGTATGAAAGCAAAACTGGAGAGTAATCACCTGCAAGTTCAAAGTGCTGGATAAATACCTGGAAAAGTTGTTTGTTACATTTTATGAATTATGTAAATATCACATTTGATGATTGACTAAGTGAACATGTAAAATTCTAATTTCAAATTCTGTTTTAAATTGATCTCATTTATCATGCTCAAATTGATTTGCATAACATCTACAACCATCATTCTTAATCACATCTACACAATGATGGAAATTAACAAGTATCCTCTGATCAATATTCTTGTGACTAATTATGCGCATAAACCTAATCCCTCATTACTAGAATGATACTTATCTAACTCGCCTTGTATTTTACTCAAATCCTAATTAAATTGTCGATGTTGAAATGAGTAGATGGTAGAATTAAACTGATCTTTAGATGTAAATGATTGTTGCAATTACTAATGTCTCTTCCATTCAATTTAGCCCTCAAATACTTTAAAGTACTTTCTGATCATGCTGGATTATGTGGGAGAATGAGTGTCCATCGTCATACTATACAACAAATTATCCAAAATACAGGATAAAAGCATTCAGGTATAATTACAAATATACCGCGTGTAGTTCCCTGTGTAATGAACTTTTATATCGATCCTCCCAAAATTCGAATATAGCTAGTGTACTTTTGGCAGACCTTTTTTTTTGAAAATCAAAATGCCAAGACTTCAAGATTTTCAAAACACTATTCCATAAAGGACAAAATAACATCCATTTGTCTCTCAGCCTTTGACTAAAACTTTGACATAAACTATTTTGAGAATGCATTAATCGGGAACAATGCTACTCTCAGCAATTTCATTATTTAAATTAAGCTTGGGTCAGCTCAAAAGATTTCCTCTTCTCAGGCAGCTCCTCCGAATCGAGGATGACTTTCTTCCACTCTGAAGTTGTGGATCATGAGGTGTCTAATCAATCCAATGTCACATCTTTGGACACTGCCCGTAGATGGGGCAGGTTATGTCTGAGGAGATTGGTGTGCGGGATCCTTAGGTTTTCACATGCTCATTCTGCTGCTTGCCCTTGGCCTCCACCTGGGCCTGCTGGAGATACTCGAAATGGATGCACATGCATTGAGGCTTCTTTTCCTGTTTGACCAGTTTTAGGCAAGAGTTTCTCCTGTGTTGGTGAAGATGGTTCATTTTCTCAGAGAGGATTTAAGGACATTTTTAAAGTGTTTTGTCCGTCTTCCGAGTAACGTCTTGCTGTAACAAAGCTCAGGGTGGCTTGTTTTGTGAAGATTTTATGTCACATATGCAGATGATGCTGCATGCCCAACACAGCTGATTGACTGTAACCAACGCCTCAATGTTGGGGTCATTAACCTGAGTGAGTACACAGCTAGTGGAGCACCTATCCTACCACTGGATTTGCAGGATTGTGTGGAGGCATTGACAGTGATTTTCCTCAAAGGGATGAGAATCTTTTGTACACTGTACATGTCTTCAATGCATACAGAGGGCACTACTGCACTGTTGACTATGAGCTTGGGGCCAGGTTCAAGGCCTCTATCATAAAATATCTTGTTCCTCAGTTGGCCAAAGGCTGAAATGGCACACTTGAGGTGATATGAAATTTCGTTAATGATGTCTGCCCTCACTGAAAGAATGCTTCCAAAACATGACAATTAACAACTTTGTCAAGTACTCTCTGTGGATCTCGATAGATAGTCAGGAAACAGTGTTATGTAGACCACATCTAGAATGCTGTAAACAGATTTTGTCTCTTTATCAAAGGAAACATGTACTAGCATTGAAAGCAGTCCAGAGAAGCATCACTGGGTTAATCCCAGGTATGGAGGAATTTTCTTATGAGGAGAGGTAGAGAAAGTTGGAACTATACTTATTGCAATTTAGAAGAGAGGTGACTTTATTGAAACATATAACATTCTTAGGAGGCTTGAGCTTTCTTCTCTGAGAATGTCTAGGACCAGAAACATAACCTTGGAGCAAGCAGTTGTCCATTTAAAACAGAGATAAGAAGGCATTTCTTCTTTCGGTATATAGTGAATTTATGGAATTAGGCTGAGTGGTTAAGTATACTCAGGGCTAAAACAGACAGATTTTTATTCAGTAGGGAAATCAAGGGTTGTTGGGGAAAGTGCAGAAAAGCGGAGCCTTCCATTCTTCAATTTTTCTCCATTCATTTCTGGCTACAGTTATCAATAAATATTCATTATGAACCTACTAACTCCCACAGGTAGCTCTGCATAATTATACAACTACAATTCCTTTCACCCTGTTTCCAGTAATGGCTCCATTCTGTTCTCCCAACTTCTCTGTTGCATCTTACTCAATGATGGATTTTCCAAATTAGCACATCTGATGTGTCTTCAATTAAGTATTCACTCCACCCATGATTTACAGGGCCACTGACCCTACTTAATCCATTCCCTACCTTTCTGCTCTCACCCTTTACCCCCCTCACTCCCTGTGTCCTTTTTACTCACCTGCCACTCTGCTAGTGCATATACTCAACAGACGATATACCACCATTTCCTGCTCCTTCAGCATGATGCCAAGCATATCTTCCCCTCCACTTCCCTTTCAGCATTACAAAGGGACCATTTCCTCATTGACATCCTTGTTCATTCCTCAGTCATACTTAAAAACCCTCCCTTTCCCACTGCACCTTTTCATGCCGTAGCAGGAGGCAAAATATCTGCACTTTTAAGTCCTCAAGCCTCACTGTCCAAGGACCTGAAATGCCTTTCAGAAGGAATAATGATTTACTTATACTTTATTTCAATTTAGTATCCGGTATTCACTGTTAACCATGTGGTCTTCTCTGCAATGAGGACACTAAATGAAGACTGAAGTTGCAGAACTGAGTTTTAAGTGAATGTCCCCTAAACTTGCCTTGGCCTTCTGCAGTGTTCCAGTGCAGATCAATTCAAGCTCAAGAAACAGTACCTTATCTTCCACTTGGGCCCTTTAGAGCTTTCTGGACTCAGCACTGAGATCAACAATTTCAGACTGTAACTCCAGCCCTCATCATGTTTCCTTTTTCTTTATAGATTTTAGTTTTAATTTTTTCTCTCTTGTTTTTACTTTTGAATACCAATGGTTCACCATTCAGCCATTCACCCTCCTCAAGACATATCTTTTGTTTCACTTGTAGCATTACAGCTCCCTTTGGCCTTGCACTAAGTTGTGTCATTTATTTTCTCATTTTCCACTCTATCACAAATCTTTCCTTCTGTTCTTTTTCCATCCTCCCGCATTTTACTTATTTAAAAGCTGTTCCATTTCTAAATATTCCCAATTTTTATGAAAGATCATCAATCTGAAACGTTAACTCTGTCCCTCACCCCAGAGATGTGGCCTGCCCTGCTAAGTATTTCCAACATTTGTGTTTCTATTGATTATAGCAAGGTTCTAGTCTGGTGCTGATGTTACTCTGCAACTCAGGGTCAGTTTCGAACATTTCAAAATTTACCAAATCCTCCTTTTCATTACTGACCATATACCCAATCAAAATTAATCAGCAATATTATGCTGCCTCAAAATCTAAAGTAAAAGTAATGTAGTCGTGGTCCTACAGGACCATAGGGGTCCTCTCTCATTACTGAGCGATAACTGGTGGTGGCTTAACTTGAGGGTCACCACACCTCAGGCAATGGGCGAGGTTGAGAATGAAAATCTTCATGGTAACCTCAGCCAGTTTAAGAATTGAACCTACGCTGTTGGTATGAGTCTGCATCACAAGCTAGCCATCTAGCCAACTGAGCTAACCAACCACCAATGAAAGACATGATATACAGCAAACCAACTGAGTATTAACTCTTGGCATCATGAGCAGCTAATCTTTTACTAGTCAAAATCTTCAAACAATCACCTTTGAAAAGCTTCATAATGCCAGGGTGTGTTGGATTAAACACAGAAGTTGTGCTCTTTGGAAGAAAAGTAAATTCCATACAAATTTGGCCAGAAATTTCAAGAAAATTAACTGTAACAATTCACATGATTTTATTTGTAACTTGAAATTTTAATGGAGAGAAGAGTTTGAGAATTGACATCTACACATTAGGAGTGCTAGCCAGTTGCATAAAGCTACAGTTCATACCAGGTGAGAGCGGAACAAACTGTCCCCCACAAACCTTTAGAAGGATGCAGTGAACATTGTAAGAAATCCGGGAAGATGAACTTAAAAATACATCCCAAAAAGGCAAAGAGTACCACTATACTAACACTCAAGTTCCGCAAAAATGAATAAATTTCTGTCACCTACTATAAATTTTTGCACAGCTCAAGAGGTATAACTAGAAAATGGAAAAGAGAATTATCCTAACCCTTGGCCTTTTTCAAAGAAACTAAAAATCAAACTGTATGCTGTCAAACATGTACAGCAGTTAAGTCAGGACCTGAAATGTTTGTTTGATTATTTTGTGGGATGTGTGCATTGCTCACAAAGTCACCATTTACTGCCTATCCCTACTGCCAATGAGAAGCTCATAATGAGCCATGTTCTTGAGCTGCTGCAGTTTTTCATGGTGTTGATACAGCCATAGTGCTGTTACTTACGGAGTTCCAGGATTTTGATACAACTTCTACAAAAGAGTGCTAATATATTCCTAACATAACAAAAGCAAAATTTTGCAGATGTTAGAGATCTGAAATCAAACAGTAAGTGCTAGAAAAGTTCAGCAGATCTGGCAGCATCCATGGAGAGAGACAGTGAGTTAACATTTAAAGTTCAACACGATTCATCTTTAGAACTGAAGAAAGGTAAGAATGTTATGCACTTAATGCTGTTGAGAAAGGATCAGGTGAAACAAAAGTGTCAGGACAGGGGAATTTAAATACTAAAAATATTTGATAGTACAGAACTTTAATATTGCTGAAAAAAATACACATTTTATTATATCATTGCACACTCATTGGGGCAATTTGCAAGAATACCAACTCAAGGAGAAAACCATTATTGAAAGCCTAACAGAAAGCCCTAAGGGCATCATTCATAATCCTAATAAGTTTCCAGTCAATCTCAGAATAGCCTAGAAAGATAAAGTATCTCAAAACTTCAAGCAAAATGTGAAGTGAACTGTTACACACCATTGCTTTGCAGTACAATGCAACATAAGACAATAAACTTTGACAAAATGCATCTTTTTAAGCAACACTAAAGACACCACGGAACAAAAGGCAAACAGAGTGGTAATGTTTGGAATACCAATAAAAAGCAGTTGCATACTAAACTTAGGATAGTCAGAACTGCAGATGCTTGAGTCGGAGTTGGCACAGTGTGGAGCTGGAGGAACACAGCAGGCCAGACAGCAGCAGAGGAACAGGAGAGTTGATATTTCGGGTCAGGACCCTTCTTCAGAAGAAGAAGGGTCCCTGAAGAAGGGTCCCGACCTGAAACGCCAACTTTCCTGCTCCTCTGATGCTGCCTGGCCTGCTGTGCTCCTCCAGCTGTACACTGTGTTACTGCATACTAAACTTAACCATCTCAACGAATTAGTTAGGAAAAACAGCCAGGGCTCCAGCTGCTGATCTGCAGCAAAACTTGCTGCAGCATTGCTCTGGACACAGAACACAATTGGCCTCAACGTTGTAATATCACCATTAGCCACTGAAGCAAGGGAGCTCACATTCGTGAAACCAAGTGTGAAATGGACACGTTCTGAACAAGAGGAGAGAAAGCTTAGAGGAGAAAAAATTTTGTTTTACTTTTTCACATCAAAAATTTGGATTATTGAAATTAAGCATCACAAAAATGGTTTCTAAGAAAATTAAAGTTCCCATTTGAGAATCACTGCTCAATAACATACCTAAAGACGTGTTCTGTGGTTCACTGCCATCCGTTGATATCTGCAGAAAGAGATTTTAATGAACATATTCTGAAAGAAAACACAACTGTGCATGTTCTGCAGATATTTTACACAACAGAGCATACTTTCTCTTTCAAAATAATGTTGCAAGAAGTAAACAGATTAAAGATATTAAAGGGTGGAGGAAGTTGTTAAACTTTCCCAAAATTACTTGTGATTAATTCTGTGTGAGAAATTATACAGAATTCCCAACAAAGACTTTAGCTGCAAAATCTTAAGGTAGCATCCTATGGACCATTTAACTTTACAACTTCTCAGAGGAAGAATGACAATATCCATGAAGAATTATGGGGCTGTTTTACAACCATTCTTTACAGTTTTCTTGAATACTAGTAATGAGCGTACGTCCCTAATGATCACCAGTAACTGCCAAAAGACACAAGACGGATAGACTTCCCATTTGCCTGACTACGATTTAAATCACAAAGAGAACAGACTATAATATGAAACAAAATTAAAATAATCCTTGGAAATATACTCTTCTTAAAATTAATATATTATTATGAAATTTTTGATCTACAAATTTTGGATTAGAGATACAGTTTTTAGAATATCTGTTGTTTGCCTTTAGAAATATTACTAAAATAGCAACTGTGACAGAGTACACCTAACAGGCTGAATGTAAAAAAAACTTTCAAAAGTAACAATAATTTTTTCTATTCAACTTGATTGTAGATAATTATCATCAAATTAAAACAAAGAAGGACTTGGCAAATGTCATCAAATTGCTGATTATAATAAAGACAGGGTTAACAAATCAAGAACAAATCAAACTAAATCACAGCAATTAAGTTTTTGGTTATTCATTGGTACATGCTTCCGGAACTCCATCAATAAACACATTGAATTGGACCCACTATACAAACCACTGAAAAACAGAACCATAAGTAACACCAAGCACCCCAGTAGGCCGAGGGAGATAAATAACAAGCAGGACAGAACCCAATGCTTCACCGGAGGTGCACTGATGATGTTACCTAGCAGGGTGACAAAACATCTGCAACCAAACACACTGGCTCGGTGAGCAAGTCTACAACTTCATCCACAATCTGAGCTACAAATCTTCTCAAAAATTTTAAACATCTCTAATTTTCCAGGGGGCAGTTAAGAGTCAACCACATTGCAATGGATCTGGAGTCACATGGAATTAGTGAGCCAGATGGGTTTTTTTTCTGACAATCGGCAACAGATTCACAGTCGTCATTACACTCTTAATTCCAGATCTTTATTGAATTCAAATTCCATCACCTGCTGTGACAGGATTCGAACCTGGATCCCCAATGCATTATCTGGGTGTCTGGATTAACAGGGATGTCTAATAAATGCTCGCCTAAATGTAGTCATATTTCTTTATTACCATTGCATATCTAGAAATCTTTGTGGATATGGAATGGCATACCTGCAATGATGTGTCTTCTTCCTTTGCAGCTCTTGAAACAATGTTGAAAACCAATACTAGAGCAAAAAGACAGGGCTGTTAGGATGGAATATACGTTTTGCTGTTCTTAGTAAAAGGTACAATTCATTTTAAATATACAGAGGGTAGCCCTTGTCTTCCAGTGACTATTCTTACAAGGGATCTGGTCCTTGAAGTGAAGCAGAAACTTGAGTGTTTTCAAGACTATAAGCATCACTGCAGCTCCCAGGTACATGGTGCTCATTTCTAAGACATTATACCGATGGCCACAGTACACCTGTCTATTGATGGAATGAAAGTCTTTTCTGTTCATGAAATCTGTCATGTTATGATATGAGGCTCTCAACGCAACATGTGTATCCATCTATAGCGGCCTGCACCTGGTGAAAGCCAGCCATGCTGGCAAAACCTGCTGCCTGCCCTGCAGCACTGACTTCATGGACAAATGAGATGAAGCAGTGTGATCTGACACAATTTAAATTGGTAACAATCTTGATTCATTTGTAGGTTGAGGGTTATGAGATTCCACAAAGGTCCCCTGTGAATCCTGGGAAGCAGCCAGTTGCCTAACAGTTTAATACAGCTGTCACCTTGGCTTTGATGGCCACCCACACCTTCAGCTCACAGATCCCATGACAGTATCCAGGGATTTCCTCAAAGTGTGGATATCTGAGCCTTCCTCATGTGGTGCAAATAGCATAATTGAGCATAATAGACACTGTATCTGGAATGACTCGCTACTCAGCAGATTCCACAGAAAGACTTGCATCCCTTGCACCTGCTCCATCTTTAAAAGGACACTGTGCACTCACATAAGCATCCCAAAAGCTGCCCTGTCAGTCAAGAACAGATTGTGGAAATGTTAGAAAAGGCAAGGATGACACTGCAGTTCTCCAACAGGGACCTGAATGTGCTGGTCAAATGCCTGACATTAGGTCTTCACCGTCTACAAGGAGAGAATCCTGTACCTTGCAGGCTAAGGCCAGAACCACTCCTGTAAGTTTGCCAAGACAGCGACATCCCCTCAACCAAGTAACTGCCACTCTTCATTCAACAGCAACTCTCACATTAACCCAGAGTTTTATTCATTGCATACCATTTCTCACCACTGGCCGTGAAGTCTTCTCTCTCGTGTCTTGAAGGTACCACCAAGTTGTCCATCACTTCCGTGGGGAAATGCCCAGCTGCACCACAAGCCATTTCCTGGACCTCTGAGCTTGAGACTACTGAGGCCTCAGAGGAAGTACTGGCAAGGCTGCCTTCTGAACTCCCCACCTGCCCCAGCTCACGCCTCAGTGGAAACGCTAGGCTTTGAGAATGTGGGGCCACAGTCTGGCGAGCACCTCACTGCGAGAGCTCTGCAGCAGGACCTGGTCAGTGGCACTTGGAGGACAACTGGAGACCAGAGCACCTGATCAGTGCCAGGCAGGAGATGACCATATAGTGTCAGCAGAGACCTCACGTGAACAAAGAGGAACATGAGCAATAAAAAGATATGTGGAAAACAATCGCCCTCATTGCCCAGAAGCTGTAGCAGGGCAGTGAATTATATAACCATCTGTCTGCTCTATGAACAGGTTGGTGGATGCCATGGAGAGCCAGGTCCAGCATCCTCAGGCACTGGTGGAGGGCAGGATAGCTCTGTTCTTCAGCTGCCCAGGTAATTGTCCTCAGGACCTAAGGCATGGCGATAAGGGAACAGCGAATCTGGCAAGCATTCCAGGTGCCCCTCATGGGGAGACAGGGTGGTGCCATGTGGCATGCAGCCACAGGAGGAACCACACACAGCTCCCTTACACATTTCCCCTGAGGACACTAGAATTGGCTAGACCCTCTACTTGTCCCCTTCCTACTAGCTTACAACCCTTGGAAGTTCATACTAAGGAGGGTCTTGCATCTGGCAAGAAGACCCTCGGCATATCTGGCCCATCCAAACACAAGTGCTCCCAGGTCGCCAGACTAAATCTCCTGGGCCAACATCTCAACCACTGGTCAGGCTCCTCTACTCCATCTGCAGAACCAGGGAGCACACAAAGACATAGTCCAAAGGAGAGAAAGAAGATGACATATTTAGGGCACTTTGGTGTTATAGGTTACCACGCAAGGTAATTCATTTTTCACTTTTGCATGAATGTCACAAATCTAACCTTACATCTCTTTGTGTAGGTCAAAAAGACATTGAGATGGCATCAGACATTACTTCCTAACCATAGACAAGATTCCATGGATGGAGGTCTGAGCTAGTGCATCATGTGAAAGCAAGACGAACAATGCCAACACACAGCATTGGGTCATGCTAATATGTCTGGCCCTCCTCATTCCTATTGTTTCATGGCCTCTGTCTCCAAAAGTATAGCTGTCAATGAGTTGTTCAGCAATGGATATAGCTGGGAGGTCGATCACACAGATCTGGGCACTTTTTATTTCCAGCAAGATGGAAGGCAGCAGTGAGCACTCCTCAGCCACTGGTTTTCAGCCTTAGCATGTCAATAAGTGCCCTTCCTGGTCGCACCTCCCCATGACACACCCAACTCATCTACGCGTGCTGGCACCTACTTACCAGTCCCCTACAGCCCCTGGCATTCTCTGCCCTCTCCTTGAAGCAGGGTGCTCCTGACTGTGGACAAGTGCTCACGTTCCCATCCATGCTTCACCATATCTCCCTCTTGCAGATACTGTTGTCCCTTCACAACTGTCATTACCTCTTTGCACCCAGGCTGCAGTCCCCCATTCTAAAGACCATATTTCAAACTGTTACTTCCACGGCAATGTATTCCTTTGTACGCCACCCCCACTCCAACCACCCATCTCCATAGCTTTGCAGACAGAGCTACATGCTGACTATGGCTCACCCACCTACGTGACCCAACCAGAAATGCACAGACTCTTGGCTGGTGGTTGTACAATTCCTCAATCACATTAGCCCTAACCAACCTCACCCGGACTGCCTGCTGTGGAGCAACAGGAGTGACCATGACTGAGTTGGGTGCCTGTGCACACAAAGTGTCCCTGCTGCAGCCTTGCAATGCCAGCTGTCAGAGCACCCTGCAATGCAAATCTCTGTCTCCAGGGTGACCTACAAGTGTATTGAAAAGATGCCATGATGGGTGAGAGCAATTGGCAAATGTTGGATGCCACTTTCTGTGGTCAAGGAGTGCATGTGGTTGGTTCCTCTGGATTGTGCTCTGGGCTGCAGTTTGATCAAAAGCAACATGAAGGTCATTTGGAGCAAGCAGCTAGCTGAATTTGCCAGGAACCCACTCTGGTTTCCATGTCAAATCTTCTCGACGTCTAGCATTTTAGCACATTTAGTAAGATTGAAAGCTGAAAATTAATGAGTCATGATATTAATAAAGCATTTAACAAGCAACAATACCCTTTAATTGGCAACTCGCCACTGCATTGCAAGTATGCGTAACACTGTATGTGAAAAGCATAAAAGGTGGAGTGTGATACTCTTGACAGCGAGATGGGCTAGAATTTTCATACGATTATTCCACAAATCTCTGTAGTCCACATTGCTCAGACTTCTATAAGATTCTATCTTTAGTTTCTAGTATAGGAGTTTTTGAGGCAGCATTAGGAGGATGTATAATTTAAAAGTTACTATTTTCCCTACTCTTCATTTCCATGTTATTCTCTTTCTCCCTATTTCCCTTATGTATTGATTTGACATTGAGCTCACTCCTTTTGGCTCATCCTCCTTCTGGGTTCTTTTTGCATTTATTTCCCAATGGTTAAATCAGATGAGTTATGGAGAAACTGTATTAATTGACCTACCAGCTCAAATTTCAGGAGTCCTATTGGATCACTGCTCCATTTTCAATTTGCAAATTTAGCAACTTCCTAAGCCAAATTTCTTTATGCTTAGAGACATGTCTACTTAGAGTCACAGAGTCATACAACATAGAAACAGATCCTTCGGTCCAACTAGTCCACACCAACCATGTTCCCAAATCAAACTAGTCCCATTTGCCTGCATTTGGCCCATATCCCTCCAAACCTTTCCTATTCATGTATTTATCTAAAAGTCTTTTAAATGTTTTAAGTGTGCCTGCATCCTTAGAGATGCTACAGCAGCAAAGTATGACCAGTCCCTTGTCTTAGACTACAGCCAGCATATTACAGCATTATTTTGGGTACAGTGATGGTTCAAGGATGGCTATTGTAACACAATTTTATCTAAGCTGGATACTTCAATACATTTCAGCATGAACCTTAGTCTCTTACACAATGAGATTTATACTTTTGCAAACTCACTTTGAAAATGTTGCACACTAACATTTCGAACAGATATAAAACTAACAAGATTGAAGAGATTGAAAGATCATGTTCAGCCATAGGAAATGAATCACACAAGATTCAGTATAATTGGTCTGTTCCTACAAAACACAATCAAATACTAGATCCGGAGTTCTCAACCAGGCTTTCATGGCCCAAGTTTTAAGGGATGTGTCAAAAATTAACAGAAAGTAAGAAGAAAAAGGTATTAATAAATCAATGAGAATTAGAGTTTAGAGATAAAAGGTACTGCAGATGCTGGAGAATCCGAGATAACAAGCATGGGGCTGGATGAACACAGCAGGTCAAGCAGCAACATAGGAGCAGGAAAACTTGACGTTTCGGGCCTAAACCCTTCTGAGGGTTTAGGCCCGAAACGTCAAGAATTAGAGTTTAGATGCCTTGTCATTCAATGGAAACCATCCAATAACAGCGAATTAGACAAGGGCATCTCTGTGATTTCAGACTTGGATTAAAGCGTTGTGCGAAAGAGGGAGGGGAAATAAATCAAAACAGTCCAGTGCGAGGAGGTGCCAGTGGCGATTGTTTGCTCACAGCATATGAGGGAAAACAAGGTAATAAGATGTTAAGGTGCTACCCCACCAAATAGCACTGAGAACAATGCCAGAGCAAAGCAAACAGACAAAAAGATGGTCACTTTATTCTTTGCTTCTTTTACTAATGACATGTTAGGAAAATCAGTTAGCAAAATTCACCGTGCATTTTTGCAGATTCTTGATTTCTCCTTCGTTGCAATCTGTATGATTTCACTTCCACACCCATCCCCCCTCTCTGCTCTTCAATTTACTTCAAACTGGTATTATGTCTTTAATTTTGTGAGACTGCTAAGAATAATCATACAGTTCTAGTCACCGCATAGAGGAAGAAAGTGATCTCCCAGAAATAGGCACAGTGGAGATTTATAAGGATTTTGGTTCAAATTGAGGACTTCATCCAGGATAAAATTTAGAAAGGCCAGGAGTGTTTACTTTGAAATAGAGAAGATTGTGGGGAGATTTAATTTAATTGAACAACATTATCACAGGTCTAGCTCAAATAGATTGCAATAGCCTATTTACCTTGGAAAAGATTTACAGTAACCAGCCAAAAATTAGAAATGAATTTGATATGCCAGTGATCCCAGATTGGCCGAAGTTTGATTATTGACTATCAAGCATTCCTGATTAGTTGCTTCATTATAAACTGACAAAGGTGCCCAATAAACAGTTTAAAAACGTAGGTTTCAATAGGAAAAGTGACAGTCTCTCATGCACATTGTAAAAACAGTAAGCAGTTTGTTTTACAAAGCTAACTCAGTGGATTGTACTGTCTTTGTCATTTAATTTAGAAGATCCAATCTTACCCACTTTCATCCTGCACAAGACGACTTATACTCAGTTAATGGATTATTATTACCTTGAAACGTGGGTTGTAGAACAGATCTAGTTATGTATAGCTTTATAGTTATGTATAGGTTTGCTCTGTATTTATGTGTCAAGAAGTATAGTTTAGTTTGTTGTCTTAGTTTAGTTTCACTTGAATTTGGTGCAGGGTTGTTTGAATATTTGTTTACAGGCTTTGAAATGAGACATTTTTAAAAATGACCTTCAGATGAATAGTTCAATGCTTTAGAAAATAAAAGGTGGAAAAGAGAAAAAAAAAATAGGATGCCAAGCAGCAAGGTGTCCTATATCATAGGGAGACTGAAACAATTCAGATGGTCAGTAAGTGGGCAGTGTGTAATCTTTTGTTGGGTAAAACCTGTCAAGGGCAGGAAAGATGTTGGAAGGATCACTGGTCAGAACATTGACTATAGGAGGTAGGACATCACGTTCAGGCTGTAGAGGACATTGGTGAGGCCACTTTTAGAAAACTTGGTACAATTTAGGGTGGCACAGTGGCTCAGTGGTTAGCACTGCAGCCTCACAGTGCCAGGGACCCAGGTTCAATTCCAGCCTCAGGTGACTGTCTGTGTGGAGTTGGCACATTCTCCCCGTGTCTGCATGGGTTTCCTCCCACAGTCCAAAGATGTGCAGGCTAGGTGGACTGGCCATGCCAAATTGCCCATAGTGTTCAGGGGTGTGTGGGTTATAGGGGAATGGGTCTGGATGGGATGGTCCAAGGGCCAGTGTGGACTTGTTGGGCTGAAGGGCCTGTTTCCACACTGTAGGGATTCTAATTCTGGTCACCCTTCTAAAGGAAAAATGTCATTAAACTTGAGAGGGTGCAATAAAGATTTACAAGGATGTTGCCCAGATTACAGGATTTGAGTTATGGGGAGAGGCTGAATAGGCCAGGGCTTTTTATCCCCCCCTTGAATGTTGGAGGCTGAGGGGTGATCTTATAGAGGCTTTTAAAATCGTGACGAGCATTGATAGGGTGAATAGCCAAGGTATTTTTCCTAGTGTGAGAGAGTCCAAAACTACAGGGCATAGGGTTAAGGTGAGAGGGAAAGATTTAAAAAGGACCTGAGTGATAACTTTCTCACGCAGTGGGTGGTGCGTGTACAGATTGTATTACGAGAGGAATTGATGGAGGTAGGTACAATTACCATTACCATTACAGTGAAAAGGCATATGGATGGGTACATGAATAGGGAGGCAAGTGTACCAAATGCCTTCTTCACTACCCTGTCTACCTGTGATGAACTATAACCAGCATCCCAAGGTCTTTTTGTTCGGCAAGACTCCCCAGGACCCTACCATTAAGTGTGTAAGTCCTGCCCCGATTTGCAGATGAAGACCATTCAGGTTTAATTTGGTCCACGTTTAGCACAATATAGTGGACCGAAGGGCCCGTTCCTGTGCTGTACAATTCTATTTCTATGGGATAGGGACTTCACAAGCAAAAACTTTTAAATTCTCTGCTTCAGAATACAAGGTTTACACTCTTGTGTTAACATTTTGAGTCTACAGGAGGCAGAGTGAAATCCAGAATTGCTAAAATCCCTGTTGCATTGTGAGCTAAAGTTGACAGCAAATGGGTTCCAAGATATGTTTTAAATCCTGGAGCAGCACTGCAGATGAACAGCAGTACATTTTATTACAAAAAGCATTAGGACCCTTGTGCTATAGTGGTAATGACACTATCTCTGAACCAGGAGGTCCAGATTCAACTTCACGTCCAGATGCAACCACACCTCTGAACAGGTTGATTAGAAAATATGTATATATTCTAAGTTTATTTACAAAATTCTTTGGCGAGATTTTCTTTGAACAGCACATTCTGAAACCAAAGCAAGAGTGCATTATATCAGACTTGGTGTGTATTCTGACATGATTAATTAACAACCTCAGATTAAAAGCAGCGCAAGGTGGCAGTGTTTTTAATATGTTTGAATTTTATGCTCAGGTCCTAAGGGAGAAGAATGGATCTGAGACTGGTGTTTTAAAGTTAATAATGGCAACCAAGTGGGCATGAATGCTGAACAGGCTGAAATGAAATATAATACCAGGCTAGGGGACAAATCAATAGAGAAGCAGTGACTGACATTTGTAGGTATATTTCAGAATACTTAAAATAAGATAGTAACACAATAAAGAAAATTCTGAAAGGACCCATCACTTGTTGTTACCTAAAACATTTAAGGAAGCATCAACATTAAAGGAAAAGCTTATCATTGCACAAAAATAAGTGGCAAGTCAGATGATTGGACAGAATATTAAAAAGAGCAGAGAAAGACTTAAATATTAACTGGACAAATAAATTAGAATACGAGAGGAAGCTAGCTAGAAATGTAAACTGGATAGCAAGAGTTTTGACAAGAATTAGCAAGGAAAAGAGCATGTAAAGTGAGTGATGGTACTCTAGAGAAAGAGAATGGTGATTCGATAGTAGATAATAAGGAAATGACGAACTAAATTAACAAATATTTCAATTCTATATTCATGATTGAGGAAAGATAAAACAATTCAGTAATAGCAATAAAACAGAAGGTAGAGGGAGAAAGGAACTTGGTGAAATCATGAGGGAAGAGATACTGAGCAAAATGATGGAGCTGTGGGCTGACTAGTCTGTGTCCGGATGGATTTCATCCTGGTGTCTAAAAAAGGGTTCTACTGGTCTAGTAGATTTTATTTGAATTTTAAAATTGCCTAGATTGTGGAAAGGTTACATCAGACTAGAAAGGAACAAATCTAGCTCCGCTATTCAAGAAGAGACTGGCAGAAAGCAAGAAACTATAGGCTGGTTACCTTGACAGTTGCAGCGAGAAAGGAGCGAAAATCAATCGTTAAGTTGATGCTTAGAAAAACTCAAATTAATCAGAAGAGTCAGCACAGTTTTGTGAAAATGAAATCAAGTTTAATCAATTTGCTGAGTGCTTTGAAGGAACTATATGCACTATTGATAAAGAGGAGCCTTTGAACACATACTTTGGGTTTCGAGAGGGCATTTGTTAAGATGACATAAAAAAGATTTATCCGTTATTAAGAGAAGAACTGAACATCAAAGGAAGAACGTTATGCTTTAATTATACAGTACATTAGTAACACCATATCTCAAATACCACGCAGAGCTTTGGTCCCCTTATTTTAAGGAAGTCTGTAAATGCATTAGTGGTGGTGGTGATGGTTCAGAAGAAATTTGCTAGATTGAAATCTGGAATGATCAGGTTGATTTGTGGGATTAGACAGGTTGGATTGAGAAGTGATTTGATTGAAATGTACAAGATCCTGAATGCTCTTAACAGGTGGACCATAGAAAGGATGTTTCCTCTTGTAGATGAGTCCAGAACAATGGGCACTTTTTTAAAATTAGGGATCACCCTATGATCATGGAGTTGAAGGGATCTTTTTCCTACAGATGGTTGGGCAATTTTGGAATTCTCTTGTTTCAGAAGGCATTGGAGGCAGATTTATTGCATATTTTTAAGGAGGAGGTAAATGTATTCTTGGTGGATAAAGGAATTAGAGGTTAGCAAAGGTAGTTGAAAATGTGGAATTCAAGATCAGCTATTATTCAAGATCAGATATTATTGAATGGCAAAATAGGTTCAAGGGGCTGAATGTCCTACCTCATTGCTATAAAAGTGACCTTGCAAAAAGACCAGAGCACTAAATACGATATTGAAAGCTTGAAAGCTACATACGAAATTTTGGAAGTTTACATTTTAATCGGCTTAACAACCACGCTCTGAGCACTTCTCCTTTAATTGAAGGACATTAAAACAGTTGGAAACAGAAACCGGATCTTGGGAGGAAGTGCCTCTAATACCGTGTTTTGGAGCTGTGAGCAGCATTACATCGTGTAGGGCAAAGGGGTGATCGAAACCTACAAACTGGATCCTGGGAATATGCAGTCGACCAGCCAATCCGGCTATTTATACCGCCTTGGCTCAGGCCCTGTCTTGGGAAATGCAGAAGCCCCAAAGATCAGCTCTGCTCCTGATTTCAGGCCTTGCCACTCACCGTCACGTTGCAAGTCTGGGGCAGACAAGTGGGGTAAAACATGGTGGCTCCCTGAGAATGCAGCTCCTACTTGATTCCCCTGAAACTGCAGCCTGCGTTTTATCTTCATCATGTTTTACAAACGCTAAGAGCACCGGGCGCTGACTCTGCGGTTTCGGTCACTGTGTTCAGCTTCCTACAGGGGGAAGAACACTTACACACGAGTAGACGGATGAGCTTAGCACGCACGGCCAGCAGCGGACAGCTGTGAGGTACCATCTCCCGGAACGAACAACGACCAAGACGGAGCGTCTGCAAGATTTCAGTAACCCGCCACAAACGGGTCACACAGCAAACTCGAGGTAGGAGCGCCCTCCAGAGCCTGGGCAATCAGCCCTGCGCCTTGCATTTCATACCAATACAGATTCCTGTTTTAGCATGAAAAACAGGTTTCAAAGCTCGGGGAGCACAACAAGGAACGAATGTACACATGATTTTTGTTTTCATTTTGGGGATTTGGGTGTCGCCCGCTGGACCTATTATTGCCCTTGACAATGTGGTGGATAGCTACTTATTTGAACTGCTGCACTTCATTTGGTGAAAGGTACGCTCATAGTGCTATTAGGCAGAGTTCCAGGATTTTTATACAGGACAGTGAAGGATCTGAGATATAGTTCCAGGTCAGAATGATGAATAACTTGGACATGGTAGTATTCCCGTGTATCTGCTATCCTTCCAAATGTTAATACTCGGGTTTGAAAGAAACAGTCTAAGGAGTCTTGGTGTATTTCTACAGTGCATCTTGCAGACTGCTGCTAATGTGCATCAGTGGTGGAGGGAGTAAATATTGAGGATGTTCTCAGGGTCACCGGCCCGAAACATTAACTCTCTTTTATCCTTCACAGATGCTGCCAGACCTGCTGAGCTTTTCCAGCAATTTCTGTTTTGTTTCCTGATTTACAGCTTCTGCACTTCTTTGGTTTTTTTATTTAATATTGAGGATGTGGTGCTCAAACAAGTGAGCTGCTTTGTCCTGGATGGTGTTAAAACTTTGTGTTGGAACTGCACACGCCCAGGCAACTGAAGAGTATTCCATCACGTTCCTGACCTCTGCTTTGTAGATGGAAACAGGCTTTGCAGAGTCAGCGGGTGAGTCATACACTTTAGGATTCCTAACTTCTTGTAGCCACAGTATTTATATGGCCAACCCAGTTAGTTTCTAGTCGATGATCATCTCCAGAATGTTGATAATGGGACAATTCTGCAAAGATAATGTCATTAAATGTCCAGAGGCAATGGCCCAATTCTCTCTAGTTAGAGATAGGCATTGCCTGGCACTTATGTAATAGAAACATTACTTGACGCCTGAGACTTGGATATTGTCCTGGTCTTTATGATTTGTACATAGACGGCTTGGTTAGCTGAAGAGTCACGAATGGTAGTGAACACTGTGCTACTAACAGCGGAAGTCCCTGATTTTATGAAGGAGGGGGAAGTCATTGATGAAGCAGCTGAAGATGGTTGAGCTTATTTGTTGGAGGTCAACAAAAGGGCTCTTGTGGTGCAGTGGTAGTGTCCTGACTTCTGAACCAGGAAGCCCAGGATCAAGTTCCACCTGATCATAAGGTGTATAATAACTTCTCTGAATACAGTGATTTTAAAAAGTATCACTTCCAATGAACCCAACCATCTCTTGTGCAACCACCTGTTGTTTCCAACCTGCAGATAGTTTCCCATTGACTCCAATTTTGCTAGGGCTCCTTTAAAGCCTCACTCGGTCAAATGCAGCCTTGATGTCATGGGCGGTCGCTGTCACCTCACCTCTGGAATTTAGCTTTTTTTGACGAGATTTTACTCAAGGATATAATGGCGTACTTCATATCCTTCCTAGTGAATGTAAACTGAAGGAGAAAAAGCAAGTTATTTCGACAGAACAGCAACAAGGCTAGATGCACAGTAAAAGAAATCATGTGCTAATGAAAGCTTTCCCAATTGACTCCAACTGCCCACGCAAATTTATGAATGGGAAAGGATTTTATTATATTGAGTCATTCTATTTGTTCTTTTGATGAAAGATCATTAACCTAAATAGACAAATTTGCACCTCTATTTATAAATGTTGCTTGAACAGTTGGATGTTTACAGCTTCTATTTCATTATATAAAGGTCTACCTAGTCTCTGATATAAATTACCTTGTCCCGCATGCCAAGATCTTGAGGAAGGTACAGTGACACTTTCTTTGTAAAATAATCTACTATGCCAACAGTTATGACTCAGGGAGTCTAATTGAAACAGTTGCATTGTTCATAGGTTATTATTTCATTCCTTTTCTGTGTTCCATCCTTTTATCAGTTGTTAGCTTTTGAGGGATTTGTAAGCTTTTTAAAAATCATTTAGCAGTGTTTGCTAGTTTCTTAAGATTTTGCATGGATAAAGTGTGCCTGACAAGGTTGGTATTTGTTGCCTATCCCTTTTTTTTTAATTTACTCATGGGATGTGGGCTTTGCTGGGTAAGCCAGCATTAGCTTCCCATCCCTAATTATGTGGAGAAGATGATTGATTCAAGAAGGTTTGAATTTATCATCGATGGTTTCATAGTCATTAGACTCTTAATTCCAGATTTTTTTTTATATATATTGAATTCAAATGCCACCACCTGCTTGTCAGGATTCGAACCCAGATCGCTAAAACATTAGCTGAGTTTCTGGATTAATAGCCTATGCAATAATATCACTAAGCCATCACCTCCCTTCCACTTTTAAAAATTAAGTCACATTGTTATTGACCTTTTCAACTAAGAGGAACAGTTGCTTTCTATTCCCCCATCCATAAAATCCCTCACAATCTTAAACACCTCCATCAGATCTACCCTCTCTGCTCCAAGCAATCCGAGTTTACCCAGCCTCTCTTCATGGCTGAAATGTTCCATCCCAGGCAACATCCTGGTGAATCTCCATTGCAGCCCCTCCAGTACAATCACTTCCTTCCTATAGTGTGGTGACCAGAACTACACACAGTACACCAGCTATGGCCTAACCAAAATTCTTTATAGCTCCAAAATAACCTCCCTGCTCTTGTAATCTATGCCACAACCGATGAAGGCAAGGGTCCTGTATGTATTCCTATCCAAACTTTTAATCTGTCCTGCCGTGGATCTGCGGACAAGCACCCCAAAATCCCTTTGTTCCCCGAGCTTTTCAGTGTCTTGCCATTCATTGAATACTTCCTTCTCTTGTTCCTTCTTTCAAAGTGCATGATGTCATTTATCAGGATTAAATTAAATTCCATCTGCCACAGATTTTAGAATTAGAATCAGCTTTATTACATGTACTCACTTACAAGTCACCATTTATGGTGCCATCCTAGGTACAAAAGTACCAAGGTACAGATTTTTAAGTACAAATTCGACAGGGGGGATAGAATTATAAAAATAAAGAAATAAAATGTTCAGAATAACAGTGCCTCCAACCAAGTTTACACTGCTACCTAACATGTAGAACATGCTGGACCTTGATTACAGACTGTGGCGGGCTTCACCTCAAGGCCAGCAGACTGCTCTGGAATCGTCTTGAGGCCAGAAGTCCATGCTGAGGCCATGCAGGGCTGCCAGTCTCTCATGCCAGGCTGCCAAGAGACCATCATGCCAGGTTACTATGCTGTCACTCCAAGCTGAGAGGCTGCCATACCAGGTATGTGCTGAGTCTGCGATGAGGTCAGTTCAGGACATCACGAAGAAGAAAGAAGGAAAACAGACACAAAAGAGGGGGAAAAAAACCAGATGGATGCAGCGGACGAGTCATCTGACCAATCTTTTTGTGTACTCCTATAAACAGAAGATCTTCTTCCTCACTCAATCTTTGTGATTGTCAAGAGGTGCTGGTTAGATTCTATCTTGTTCCCTAACACCTATGTGGTAAAAATGTTACTTTAAGCATATTGGCCTGGACGTTGTCTAGGTCTTCCTGCACGTGGGCTTAAACTGCTTCAGCGTCTGAAAAGTTGTGAATTGTGTTGAACATTGTGTAAGCAATCATCCCCACTTTTGATCTTAATGAGGCAGCTGAAGATGATTAGGCCTAGGGCACTACCCTAAAGAACTCCTGCTGAGATGATCTGGAATATGTTGAACATCAACAACCACATTCTTCATCTTTGTATGTCTCCAATGAGCAGAGACTTTTCCCCAATATCCATTGACTTTAGTTTTGCTAGGGTTCCTTGATGTCGTACTCTGCTAAATGTTGCCTTGATATCAAGAGCAGCGACCTTCACCTTATCTCTGTAGCTTAGGTCTTTTCGTATTTGGATGAAGGCTGTAATGAGGTCAGGTGCTGAGTGATCCTTGTGAATCTCAAATTGCGGGCCAGCACTGTCGACAACCCTTTCCAACACTTAAGGGTTATTGACCGTGTTGGATTTGTCCTGCTTTTCAAGGACAGGACATACCTGGCAATCTTACATGTGTTGAGTAGATGCCACTGTTGTAGCGGAACTGGAACAGGTTAGCTAGGAGCTCAGCTAGTTCTGAGTCACAAGTTTTCAGAACTGATGCTAGGGCCTATTGTCTTTGGAGTACCAAGTGCCTTCAGCCATTTCCTCATATTATGTGGAGTGAATTAAATTGGCTATAGACTAGAGTGAGTTGGAAGACTGTAATGCTGGGAATATGACGAGGAGGAGGTTGAGGTAGATCAATCACTCTCACTTCTGGTTGAAGATGCAAAAGCTTCAGCCTTGTCTATGGTACAGATATGCTGGGTCCTCATCTTTGAGGATGGGGATATTTGTGGAGCCGTCTTCTCCTGTTGTTTAATTGTCCTCCATCATCTATGACTGGATGTAGCAGGACTGCAGAATTTAGATCTGATCAGTTGGTTGGAATCACTGTACAATCCGTTAGCCCAATCTGTGCAATTGGCTTCCGCTACGTGTCACTGCAAGTGGTCTTGTCATGTAGATTCACGAGGTTGACACCTCATGGCGCTGTTCCTGGCATACACACCTACACTGTTCATTGAACCAGGGTTGATTTCCTGGCTTAATGATAATGACAGCATGGGATGAACTGGGCATAAGAGATTTGTTACAGACAGTGATTGAATACAATTGTGCTGATGGCCTACAGTCTGTTACAAATCCCCAGTTTTGAGATGATGTTCGAAATCTATCCCGTTTGCTGGGTTCCTTGATGTCACACTCTGCTAAATGTTGATATCAAAAGCAGTGACCCTCATCTTATCTCTGAAGCTTAGGGCTTTTGTTCATATATGGACTAAGGCCATAATGAGGTCAGGGGCTGAAATGGTCCTGGCAAAACACAAATTGAGGGCCAGTGAGGTTTTTGTTTTGCAAATGCTGTTTGACAGCACTGTCAACAACTGAAGCAGTCCATGTTCAAATGCAACAGGTCCTGGACAACATCCAGGCTTAGGCTGACAAATGGCAAGTAACATTCACACTACACAAATGCCAGGCGATGTCTCTTATTAGTGATGGTCAATCTAACCACCATCCCTTGACATTCATTGGTGTTACCATCACTGAATCCTACACTATCAACATCCTGAGTGTTATCATTGACCATAAACTCAACTGGACTCACCACATAAACATAGTGCCTACAAGAGACCTTGTCACCTGAGACCCAAAGACTGTTTCCATCTACAATGCACAAGTCAAGAGTGTGATGGAAAACTCCTCAATTGTTTGAATGTGTATAGTTCCAGTGAGGCAAATTTTTTACACCATCCAGGATAAAGCAGCTCACTTCACTGAAAACCACCTCCTCGATATTCATTCCCTCCACCATTGATGGACATTAGCAGCAGTGTATATCATCTAAAGATGCACTGCAGGAAGAAAAAAGCATTAAGGGAACTAGGGACTGGCAATAAATGCTGGCCAGCCAGTGATGCCCACATCCTATAAATGAATACATGAGACAAAAAAAAATTAAATGGAGTATCCTCAAGGTCACTTCTGCTGATCCCGTCAAGAACAGATAAGTCTACCACAGAGAGATTAGTGAGGATGAGATAAAGTACATTTTTTTCCTCTTGTTGTTTCCTCCACACTTTACCGCAGGTCCGGTATAACATATGCGTCCTTTAGGACCTGACCAGCTCAGTCAATAGTGGTACTCCGAGCCACCCTTGGCAATGGATATCCTCCACCCAGAATACATTCTGTGCCCTTTCAACTGTGATAAAATGTCGTCCATAAAGGGCTGTTGTGAACCAGATAGGTTTTTACAATAATGAATAATAGTTACATAGTTGTCATTAGATTTCCTTTCAATTCCAGGTTTTTATTTGACTCCAGGAAGCAAGGAGGAGGGCGTGCCCCCAACTATATCAATGGAGCTGAGGTGGAGATGGTCGAAAGGGCCAAGTTCCTAGGAATGACGATCACCAACAATCTGTCCTGGACTGCCCACATTGATGCAATGGTCAAGAAGGCACAAGAAAGCCTCCCTTTTCTAGGAGGGTAAGGAAATTCGGCATGTCCATAACAACCCTCACCAACTTTTATGAATGCATCATAGAAAGCATTCTATCTGGGTGCTTCGCACTTGGTACAGCAACTGCTGTGTTCAGGACCTTTAAACTACAGAAAGTTATGGACGCAGCCTAGAACATCACGCAAACCAACCTTCTATCCATTGACTTAATCTACACTTCCTGTTGCCACAGAAAGACAGCCAACATCATCAAAGACCTCTCCCAGCCTGGTTATAATCCTTTTCAACTCTTCCATCAGGCAGAAGATACAAAAGCTTAAACACATATCAACAGGTTCAAGAATAGCTTCTTCCAGCTGTTATTAGACTTTTGAATAGACCTCTCAAAATTTCAAATCTAAGGGTAAGTCAAAGGGTACTCAAGGGTAGTGCCAAAAATAGAGCGAGCAGAAAATTAATGATTTACAGTTGCACTGCTGGCCAAATAGGCCACTGTGCAACTGATATTGGTCTACCACAAGTTTCACTTAACCGTGTTATTGATTTCCTCTGATCCTTCAACCCAACAAGTTAAAGCCTATTAGGCTACTCTGCAATCATGAGAGGCATTCTAGAAATGCAATTCTTTTCCACATTTCAAACACTGCTTTCGAACTGGGACAACATTGCAACATAAATCTCTTCACTTCTTTCAGCATACTATTTGCGGTTTAGGTTTTCCCAAGACTCAATGATCCGGTAAACGTTCAGTGGATCTTTATAGCATCTGTCACCCTGCCTGCTTTCTTTTAGATCTTCTCTAATCAACCTGTTCAAAAAGATACTATGACACACCTCTTGAACAGTTGGAACTTGAACCTAGATCTACTGGCTCAGAAATAGGGACACTGCCACAAGCCCTTGCTTTATTTTACCATATTTTCCATAAAACACCTACTGCAGCACCTACATACCTTCCATCTTTACAACAATGACCAGCCCAAAAGAGCTAAGCGATTGGAATGGGGAATATCTTTTGAAGAAAATTTGTAAAGTCTGGGTCTGTGTCCATTCTAGTTTAGGAGAGGTGATCTTGTTTAGAGAAATACAATCTTGAGAGACGTTGAAAAGTAGATGTTGAAAGCATGTTCTTTTAATGATAGAGGTTAGAATTAGGGAAAAGAGCGTTTTTTAAAAAAGAGCGATCTTCCATTTAAGTTGGAGATGAGAATTTTTTCTTCCAGAGAATTGAGTATTCGGAACTTTCTAACATGAAGAGTAGCAGAGCTAGATTCTTAACTGACTAGAGAATTGGACATTGGAGAATTTTCAGAATTCTCTACACAGAGGGCTGTGGAAGCTCAATCATTGAAAATGTTCAAAACCAGAAAATTGATACGTTTCTGGATTCTGACATGAGCGGATATGAGAAAGTCAAGGGAAAACAACGTAGATGATCAGGGATGATCTGCTTAAATGACCTATTTCTGTTCCTAATTTGTACATTAATAAGCGTGAATGTTGACATACTTTCTGCCTCATTTACTAACCCCGGAAGTGATAGTCACAGCTTCGCACTGTAACTTTGGTGTGAACGTATTTGACTTTCAATGTGAATGCAGCCAGGATTTGAGTACAGCATCTGAATTGATCTGATACCACATCCAAATTGAGTAAGTCTGTGGAACCAATAGTAACACTCCGCATTGTTTTATTCAGTTCAGGTCTTGGAATGTCATTTACAGTCTAAGTGTCATGTTGCAGAGCAATGGTTTTGGCTTTGCATCAGTTGAAATTTTAACGTGTGTATACACAAGATGCAGTACCTCTGGCTCACTATTACTGTTTATTAACTGTGTTTATTTTGCTTTGAATTCGTATGTGTACTTGATTTCCAATTATGATGTAGCATGTTTGTAATCTTTTAAAAATGTATTTTATAGCTGCACTGAGTTCAGTACACTCCAAACCATTTTCACAGGCAACCTCCTGATCTTGCAATCTCATGTGGTCTCTTTACTCGCATCACAGTAAGATCGCCTCTGATCATTCGCTTGTACCGCTATCCACTGCTATCATCCTATCCTCATTCAATCTTTCCTTCTGTGACTACCTTGAAAATATCTCTATCCCAATGCATTTACAACTGCACTTTCATATTACGAACTATCCAGACTTTGGCCTTCATTTACCACAAAATTCCTGATTTTACCTATCTACTCCACTCTCTTCGCCTTTTAAGAACTAGTTCCAATTAGAACCTTGTTTTTTTTTTTTTTGAAACCTTATTTTGATAATGCCTTTTGAATGGCACTCATCTCCATTCCCTAAATCCAAGGGGACACAGACAGAACTCTTGAAGTTACCCTCTGTTCTGCTGTATAACTGTATAACTGAGTGTGCTAAAAGGGATAGATCGTTAAATCATAAGATATAGGAGCAAAGATAGGCCAAACAACCCGTCAACTCTCTTTAGCCATTCAATGAGATCATGGCTGATGTGATAATCCTGAACTCTGTTTTCCTACCTTATCCCCATAACTTGGTTTACTTAATGGTTAGAAATCTATCTCAGCCATGAAAATACTTGATGACCTAATTGTGATTAGCCTCCTGAAGTAAAGAATTCCAGAGATTTACTACCTTCTGTGAGAAAAGGTTTCTCCTCATCTCTCTAGTAAGGCAATTCCTTACGCTAAGATTTTGCCCTTCAGTTCTAGACTTCTCCATAGGAAGAAACAACCTCTCCACATCTACCCTGTCAAGCACGCTAAGAATCTTGTGTTTCAAAAAGGTCTCCTCTAATTCTACCTAACTCCAATGAATACAAGCCCAAATTACTCAACCTCTCATCAGAAGAAAATCACTCAATACCCTGTATCAATGGAGCAAACATTCTCCAGACTACCTTCAATGCCAGTATATCTTTCCTTAGATAAGAGAACCAAAACTGTTCACAGTATTCCAGCTGTGATCCAACTCGTGCTTTGCATTGTTTTAATACTCCATTCTTCTTGAAATAAAGGCTAACATTCCATTTTATCTTTCCTATCACCTGCTGAACTTAGATGGTACATTTTTGAGGTTCGTGCACCAGGATCCCCAAATCCGTCTGCTGCAACATTCTGCAATCTTTCTCCCTTTTAAAGTAATATTCAGCTCTTCTATTCTTCCTGCCTTCTATCTTCCCACCTTTTTTGTATTCTAAGTTTTTGCCCATTCATTTAACCAGTCTTTGTAAGATCACAAGATAAGCCTCTGTATACTCCTTGTGTCATCCTCATTTACCTGCCTTCCCATTTTATTTTTGTCATTCACAAACTTAGGACATTACAATCACTTTGTCATCAGTCATTCATGTAAATTGTAAATAATTGTGGCCCCAGCACTGATCCTTGTGGCAATCCACTAGTTAGAGTTTGCGATCTTGAAAATGCCCCCTTTGGTCCAATTTTATCTTCTATTAGTTAAGCAGTCCTCTATCCATGCAAATATACAACTCCAAATGCTGTGGCTCTTTTGTTTTAATAGCCTTATTGAATGCCACATGAAAATCAAAATATATTGCATTTATTAGCTCCCTTTTATCTACCCTGCTTGTTCCCACCTCAAAGAACTTTAAATTTGTTGGGCATGACTTCCCCTTCATAAAGCCATGATGACTTTGCTTGTACAAGTAGTTGTCCTATAATGTGACAGTTGTGTTGTGACCTCACACAATTGAAAATTGCCTTATAGGGAAATAGCTATAGCTGTACAGCAGAAAGTACACATTATCTAAACAACATCCACTATTCATCAATCACATTACAGCCAATTTGTGTTTACGAAACATGTGTGAAAGCAGAACTACCTGTAGATTTCTTAATGCTCTACTATTATATCCTTTTCCAAATGACGGGTGTTAATTTAACTGGTCTTTACTTACCTTTTTTTGTCTCCTTCCCTTTTTGAATAAAGACTGTGTATTGGAAGACTGGAGATCTGCCAGGAAGATTATTTACAGTACATCCACCATCTCTCTAACTACTTCCTTTAAAATCCTGGGATGCAACCCTTTTATTGCTCTTTGGCCCCCTTTGTCTTTCTAGTACCTTTTTTTTATTGTTTATTCACACCTCTGTTACTCTTTCCCCACACCCAATACCACCACCACCACCTTTAGCCCCTAAAGTAGTTCATATTTTTGGAATGCTGTTAGTATCTTGTACTGTGAAGACTGTTGCAAAGTATTTGTTCTACTCTTCTGGCACTTCCTGACTCACCATCATTATTTCCCCTGCTGCCTCCATTAAGAGGCTGTTGCCTCTTTCTTCCTTTTTATATATTTCAAGAACTCTTCCTGTCTGTTTTTGTTATTTACTAATTTGTACTCATTTTCTCCTTCTTATTATTTATGGGGGTTTGTTTTGTTACTTTTTAAAGCTTTCCAAATCTTGATTTAGCACTAATCTTTGCCACATTGTATATTTATTTTCAATTTGATACTATCCTTAACTTCCCTCATTAACTATGGTCAGTTTGTCCCCTTCCTAGAATCCTCCTCCATGAGTGGGAAAAACCTTTTCTGCCAGTCTTGAACATTTAAAAATGCCTGCTGTTCTATCCCAGGGATCTTTTATTCTGAGAGAATTTATTAAACCTGTCTCTTTCTATATCACGAGATCCAAAATAGCCTGATTTCTGGTTGGCTCCACAATATATTCCAAACACATTCTGAATTGTTCCTTATGGCTACCTCTGCCAATTCTCAGTTCAAAACTGAGCTTCCATGAGACACTGCAAACCATCAGTGTAAAGAATTGTATTCAACTACAATCTATAACTTCACGATTTGCCATATCCATCACTCTACTGTCACCATCAAACCAGGGATCCTATGTACGATAGGATAGGATTACCTGGGTTCAATCGGGATTGTCAGAAAGCATGAGAAGCATACCTAAAATTGAAGTGTCAACCTGGTGAAGCTATAACACAGATATGCATGCTGAATTTTTAAAAACAGCACGTTATAGACAAAGACAAGCAATTCCACAACCAACAGATCAGGTCAAAGCTCTGCAAACTGCTACATTCTGAGAACTGTGGTAAATGACTAATCAGAAGAAACAGGCTCTACAAATATGGTGGAATGCTGCTCAATGACTGTTCACACAGCCTTCATGTTGTGTAATCCCAGCATTAGGTTCCATCTACATATTAACAACTGTTTTCACCTCCCTTGCATTTACTGGCTCTGGCTCTGGCTCTGCCTCAGCTCATCTGATGCAGAGATCTAGATCCTAATTTTGTCTCAATTATCATTGTCATATCACCCCTGTGCTCACTAACCAGCAATGGACTAGCAATACCCCAATTTTAAAATTGACCCACTAGAATCAGGGTTTCTATGCAGGACAGTGAAAACAGGCAGGCAGGAAAGTTAGACCGTAAGACAAAGGAGCAGAAATTAGGCCATTCGGCCCATTGAGTCTGCTCCGCCATTCAATCATGGCTGAAAAGTTCCTCAACCCCATTCTCCCGCTTTATCCCCGTAACCCTTGATAATCAAGAACCTATCTATCTCAGTCTTAAATGTACTCAATGACCTGGTCTCCACAGCCTTCTGTGGCAGTGAATTCCATAGATTCACCACTCTCTCTGGCCGAAGAAGTTTCTCCTTATCTCCATTCTAAAAGGTCTTCCCTTCACTCTAAGGCTGTGCCTTCAGGTCCTAGTCTCTCCTACCAATGGAAGCATCTGTCCAGGCCATTCAGTATTCTGTAAGTTTCAATTAGATACCCCCTCATCCTTCTACACTCCAATGAGTATAGTCCCAGAGTCCTCAAACTTTCCTCATATGTTAAGCTTCTCATTCCTGGGACCGTTTTCGTGAACTTCCTCTGAACCCGCTCCAGGGCCAATACATCCTTCCTGAGATATGGGGCCCAAAACTGCACACAGTTTGCCAAATGTGGCCTGATCAGGGCCTTATAAAGCTTCAGTAGTACATCCCTGTTTTTATATTCAAGTCCTCTCAAAATAAATCCCAACATTGCATTTGCCTTCCTGACTACTGACTCAACCTGCAAGTTTACCTTGAGAGAACCCTGGACTAGAACTCCCAAGTCTCTTTGCACTTCAGACCATGCTTTTGTTCTTTTTACCAAAGTGCATGACCTCACATTTTCCCACATTGTACTCCACCTGCCACTTCTTTGCCCACTCTCCTAAACTGTCCCAATCCTTCTGCAGCCTCCCCGCCACCGCAATACTACCTGTCCCTCCACCTATCTTTATATCGTCTGAAAACTTAGCCAGAATGCCCACAGTTCCTTCATCTAGATCATTAATGTATAAAGTGAAAAGTTGTGGTCCCAACCCTGACCCTTGCGGAACACCACTTGTCACTGGCTGCCATCCTGAGAAAGACTATTTTATCCCCACTCTCTGCTCTGAGATTCTGAGGTTTTTTTTAAAGCTACAACCAGATTAGTTATGATCTTGTTAAAGAAAGGAGCATGCTCAGTAGGCCAACAGCATACTGCTGCTCCTAGTTTGTATGACTTTTTGATTGTTATTTTTAAGTCTCTACTTCTGTTGCCTCACCACGTTTCCATGCACAGCTAACTCTGGAGCCATGAACATTCCTGGTTTTAATTGCTGTATCATCCGTGTTTGTGATTTCAACTGTTACTCCCTAAACTCAGGAATTCCCTTCAAGAACTTTTCCACCTCTCTTTCTTTAGTGAAGAGACTGCTTCCAACTCACCACCTTGAGCCAGCTTTAGGGCTTATGTAGCCAAAAAAAATCCTGCTCTGCGTAGTTTACTTTTACATGACATATGAATGATCTGCATTGTGTGGTTAAAATACTGTGATGAATGGGAGGAGGCCCTATGCTTATGGAAAAGCTCCTTTCAGAGTAATAGCGAGGTTCGGCACTGGGGAGCCTGTTTACCGTTTATTTCCCCCTGCCCCCGGCTCGGTGCCTCATCATCCAACCGGTCCCTCCCTTGCTCTGCTATCCGACATATTGTGAAGATTACTGGGCGGAGGGAGCGGCGATGGCTATGGAAGGTTCCAGTCGCCTCTCGGAACTTCTCTGCGGACGTCAGAGCGTCTGCGGTCACCATGGCGACGGAGGAGCGGGGGCGCTTGCGATTGGCTGGAAGTCTAGAGAATGCGGATGGGTGCGTGGGTATTGCGAGGCGAGTGGATGGTGACAGTTTCTGGAACTTTCTTCCGAGCTCCGTATTTAAAGTACGGCAGCTCCGGAACCGGCGTGTGTTAGAGACATAGTGAGCAGCAGTGACAGCAAGCAGCTGGTCCGGCGCCGTTTATAAATAAGAACGCGATCAATCGGAGAAGGAAGGGAAGAAAAGGGGGGGGAAAAAACATAAGTACTTGTATAAGCTTTATTGAAATAAAGATGTCGGTGGTCGGTTTTGATATTGGTTTTCAAAACTGTTACATCGCCATCGCTCGATCAGGAGGCATTGAGACCATTGCCAATGAGTTCAGTGACAGATGCACTCCGTAAGTAACGTGTGTAATGATTTAGATAGCTGCTGTTCTGTTTATTTTGCCATGAGCTGTTACTAGAGTGTTTCTAGCTTTTTTTGGACGGAACCGCATGTTGAGCGGAATATTTGCATACAATATGTTTAAACACAATTGTTTTTGTTCTTGTAATATTTTGTTAAACTTAGCCCGTAACATTTTTTCAGACATTAATGCTCTGTTTTTTCACATCATAGATATTTTTGTGGGTTTTATTTTTATTTAAAAAATATTCCGAGTTCAGCGAAAGCAAGATCAAATTCAAAATGATGCTGTAGAGATAAAACCTCAAATATTTTTTAAAATCCTCTACAATTTGAAAAAAAAGTAGGTTAATCTCACTAAAATTACTTTTATCACTTAAATTTGATTTTTGCTTGATATATAGATTGAATGAAGAACGTGCTGGAAATTTCTAGAAACTACTAAATAGGGCCTTTCAGGAAGAAATGCCATGGCCATATTATTGGGTTGTGTATTGATCAGTTGAGAAGTCTTAAAAATTTATGTTTAAACTTTTACTTGCAGTGGTTTAATAAGTAAATTGACACAGTCACTAGGCAAACTTGTTTATTACATTTTGAAATGTATTCATGCAGTACGAATAGTCACAGATTATAGAAGTTGTGACTATGCAATATCTTTATGCAATATCCCCATCATAGTTAGGAGCTCCATGCCCAGGGTTACAAGTCATGGGCAAAGGTCAAATTGAGGAATTATTGCTGGTGATGACCCAAGGGGAAGAGCCATGACGGATGGCCGATTTTTAGAGGTAGATAATCCTGTGGGATGATGACGATGTGTTTCTTTAAGCACACATAGAGACGACAACAGGCAGCAACCTCGTATTCTTTTCACTAGTCACTGCTCATCGTTGGAAATTAGAGGCTCTTATGAGTATCTAAAGGAGCAAGTGGAGGACTGCAACGCAGGGAGAACTGAGCAGAAGACCTGCATTTTGGCAGCTCACAATTATGTATACATTTGGATCTGTATGTACTTCTCACTCAGCTGCAAGGCCTTAACATGTTAAATGCTTTAGGATAAAAGTTCCATCACATCACAATCAGGATTTCTAATTGTATGCAGGGTTACAGGGATGGTGTGGGTCTAGGTGGGATGCTCTTCAGAGAGTCGGTGTGGACTCAATGGGCTGAGTAGCTTGCTTCCACACTGTAGGAATTCTGATTGCAAATTTTGCAACTGGACACCCTGTGCCAGAGGTGTACAAGGAACAAAATGTTTTCCTTTTTCAAAAAAAATTGAAGATAATATAAACTTAAACTGTAAGTAAAAGCTCTAAGATTCAGATTAGTACAGAAGTTACACTTGCACCAGAAATCAGGCTGGGAATCACTAGGGAAGCACTGATATTCATTTGAGTTCTGTGGCTGTTTAAGCTCCTAACTGCATTACAGCTTTGGTAATAACATGGACAAATAAGCTGAATTTAAGAAGTGAGGTGAGTACTGCCTTTGACCAAATGTGATGTCAAGGTGCCCTAGCAAAACAGGATTCACTAGGAGTCAGGAAAACTATCTACTAGTTGGAGTCGTCGCTGGCTCAGAGGAAGATGGTTTTCATCTTTGCTTCAGGACATCTCTGCAGGAGTTCCTCAGTAGTGTTATCGACCCCACTATCAGCTGATTCATCAATGACCTTCCCTCCATCATAAGGTCAGAGGTGGGGATGTTTTGTGGATGATTGTAAAATCTTCAACACATCTCATGATATCTGAGAGATACTGAAGCAGTACATGTCCAGACCTGGACGATATCTAGACTCGGAATGATTAAGTGGCAAGTAATGTTTATGCCACACAAGTTGCACAATAACCGTGTATAGAAAGGGTGTATCTGAACTTTGCATCTTGGCATTCCATGGCATTACTATAGCTGAATCAGTCCTCCTCCCCCCTCACACCACCTCACTTCTTCCCCCCCCCGCCCCATTGAAGGTTTCCATTTGGCCAAAAACAAAGAGCAGATTAAAGGCTGGGAATTCTGTGGCGAATAACTTTCCACCTGATTCCTCTAAATGTGTCCTCCATCCACAAGGCTCAAGTCAGGAGTGTAACTACATTGCTGCACAATCATCAAACATGCCTACCACGCCAGACCCTATCCGCACTTTGGAAAATCAGAACACAATGCTGTGTTCCTCCTCCCAGCTTACAATCAAAAGTTGAAATAGGAGGATCCCTCACAGAGTAATACAATACTGGTCTGAGGCAGCAGAACTTCTCCAGGACTGCTTGGAATCGGTGGACTGGACTATATTCAAGAATTCAACAGACAACCTGGACAACTACGCCACCACTGTCATGGACTTCATTAGCAGATACGTGGAGGACTGCATGCCAAAGAAATCAACCCATGTATTCCTCAACCAGAAACCTTAGATGAACCAGGAAATCCATTGACTACTGAAGACCAGATGTGCAGCATTCAAGTCAGACAACCCAAAACAGAAAATCCAGACATGACCTCCACAAAGCCATCAGAGATGCTGAGAAGCAACACGATACCAAGTTAGAGGCTCAAGCTGACTATACAGATACCCACAGCCTACAGCAAGGTCTACACAACATAATGGGTTTTTTTTAAATGCGGAGCAAGATAGCTGACATCCTTATCTCAATGTACTCAACATTTTCTGTGCTCAATTCGAGCAGAACAATGGTGTGGTGTCACCTGCCCTGGACGCACCTGTTCCCTCTGTCATTGCTGCAGACATCAATCGGTCTTCCTGAGACTAAACCCAAGGAAAGTGACAAGCCCAGATGGAGTCCCCAGCCATGCATTTCGATCCTGCATGGACCAGCTGTTGGAGGTGTTTGCTGACATCTTCAACCTCTCCTTGCTACAATCCAAAGTCCCCACCTGTCTCAAGTCCACCATCATCCCAGTACCAAAGGAAAAAACATGTAATGTTACTTAATGATTACCACCCACTGCCTCTGACCTCCATAATCATGAAATGCTTTGAGAGGCTGGTTATGGCCCTCATCGACTTTAGCCTCCCAGCAGTTTGCCTACTGGTGAAACAGGTCCACAGCGGACATGTTTCCCTAGCCCTACACTCATCCCTGGAAAATCTGGATAACACCGTAATCCCTACCAGACTAATCTCAACGCTGAGATCTAGGTCTCAGCTCTATCCTCTGCAACTGGATCCTTAGCTTCCTGATGCACAGACTGCAATCGGTGAAGATAGACAACAGCACTTCCTCAACGCTGGAGCCCCACAAGGCTGCATTTCCAGCCCCCTATTGTACTCCCGGTACACACACGACTGTAGCCAAATTCCATACAAACGCTATCTACAAGTATACTGATGACACCATCATGTTTTATAGCTATTCTACTAATGATATTCTTCAGCAAAGCAGAAGAATAGATCATTCCTTTTCAGGAAGAAAGGAGCAGGACATACCCCTATCCACATCAACGGAGCTGAGGTTGAGAGGGTCAAGAATGTCACTCATAAGTTGACAATAATTGACAATCTGTCCTGGACCTCTCTCATAGATGCCACAGTCAAGAAGGCACAACAACATCCCTTCTTGCTCAGGCAGCTTAGGAAATTCAGTGTGTCCATAAGGACCCTCACTAACCTTTTACAAATGTGCCATAGAAAACATTCTATCCAGGTGCATAATGTCCTGGTACAGCAACTGCTCTGCCCAGGACCAGAAGAAACTACAGTAAGTTGTTTGTGTAGCCCAGACCATCATGGAAGCCAACCTCCCATCCATGGACTCCATTTACACTTCTTGTTGCCGCAGAAATGGTGCCAACGTCAAAGACCCCTCCTACCATGGTAATGCTCTCTTCTATCAGGCAGAAGATGCAGAAGCCTGAACATATGCACCAACGGATTCAAGAACAGCTTCTTCCCTGCTGTTATTAGATTGCTGAGTGGACCTCTTTCACTTCAAATAACGTTAATCTTGCTGTGCACACCTCCTGTGCAGTGTAACCTTGTATGCCTCATGCTGTCTAAGCACCCTGTTTACGGATTACCTTGTTTGCAATGATCTGCCTGTACTGCTTGCTGAACAAGGCTTTTCACTGTACTTGAGTACGTGACTACAATAAATCAAATCAAATGATGGAATACTATCCACTTTCCCGGATGAGTACAGCTCCAATAACGCTCAAAGCTTGACACCATCCAGTACAAAGCAGCCTGCTTTATTGACATTCAATCCTTTCACCACTGGCAGACAATGGCAGCAGTGTGCCCTTCTATAAAATGCGTTGCAAAGACTTCCCAAGGCTCCTTTATAGAATATTCCAAACTTATCCTTCTAGACTATAAAGCTGACAACGACAACAGATACATGGGAACATCACTATCTGCAAGTTTCTTGCAGTCACACACCATTCCTTTCACCATATCACTATTCCTTTGTCAGTGGGTTAAAATCATGGACTGCTTTAATAGCATTTTGAGTGTACTTGCACCACACAGACTGCAGCGGTGCAACAAGTCAGCTCTCCACCATCTTCTCGAGGGTAATTGGGGATAGGCAATAATCACTGGCCAGCGATTTCCCCGCATCCTGTGAATGAATAAGACTTTGGCTGAATTTTGATTTGAGTTGTCCAGATCAGTGGCCCTTTGTGAGTGAAGAGTTGGTTCATATTTAGACCATAGAAATTGGATGGCAATTGAGATAATCTTGGCTGCCATTACATTGCAAAAATCAGGAAAAGGCATGAAGCCGCTTGAGCTGCAGTTATAAGCAAAGCATAGAAAACTATTTCCTAAAGAAAAATGCAGCAGCTACATTGTAATCTGGAGATTCTGCAGTCTTGCTTCTAGAAATCCCTTGTGGTAGTAGTGACACAAAACTGCAAACAACAAAGATGACTACCAAGTTCCCTAGCATGAATTGGAAAACCATATCTGAATTTAAGCTTCATAACGGATAGTGCTTTTTAGATTTTTATTTCCTGAAGGCCATTGAGGAGGATGTAGAAAAAAACATTTCTTGCAGGACAATCTAGAGTAAAGAGTCAACTATTTAAAACCAAGAATGTTTTTTGTTTTGTTTTGTTCTAAGTTTGGAACTCTCTCTCTCCCTTTTCAAAAAACGTTGGAAGTAGAGTATATGAATCTTCAAGGCAGCAGTGGATTGAAAGGTTATCTTGGAATGTGGAGTTGAGATTACAATGAGATCAGCCATAATTTTATTAAAATGCAGAGCAGGCTCAAGGAGCTAAATGCCTTCCTTCTGCTTCTAAATTTTTAACTTTGCATTATTTATGAAAATCTTACACTGTAAAAAGACACTTGCTTCACCTATACAGGAAATCTGGTTCTAAAGGCTACAACAGGACACAATCAAACAAAAAGCATGTGTGGCATACGGGCAGCTGATCTGAATAAGCACAAATACATGAAATTTGCAGCAAAACAGACCAAGGTCAAGATTCAGATTGTGAAAACATATAACCAGGAAATGAGCTTTCCATATGCTTTCAACAAAGCATATCCATGCTGTCTCTCTCAGTTCACCAGTTAGAAACTTCTGTCACTATTTATAACAATATCTGAAGAAAATGGTTTAAAACTTAGCCCAAAGTTGACATGGGAGTTATTGCAAACATGCTACCAGGGCAACTTCTGAACGATATGTTCATAGATCGTTGGATCTACCCACGACAGCAAAATTGATTGTATTTCATGGGTCACCTGTCATTCGCATTGTTGCCATTGACAGTGAAATGCATCTATAGCTATCGTGGATGGAAGCCTGGTGGGCACAAATGGATCATCTACAGCAAGACTGTCATTGTGTACAGAGCTCAACATTGGTATCTTTGGTGATTTTTGTGAAGGGTCATAATTGTAAGAGAACAAGTCAAAAATACTAATTGGGTTTGTCCAGGACTTTCCAACTAAAATACCAAGACCAGATTCAACACTGCACAAGGAGGAAACTACAAAGGTGATGCTGTATTGAAGTTGAAAATAAGTTGTATAATATATAACACGACGTTATCATTTGTGTACATACACAGTATTACACTTCTCTTAATGTGTATGTTCAAGAAGGATGGCATAAGAGTAAAAATGGCAGGAGATCCCAGACCCATGTTATGCTCCTCTTGCTCAATGTAGGAGCTCAGGGACACGGCTGATGTCCCTGACTCCCACACGTGCAAGATGTGTGTCCAACTGCAGCTCTTGTTAGACTGCATGACGGCTCTGGAGCTGCGGATGGACTCACTTTGGAGCATCCACGATGCTGAGGAAGTCGTGGACAGCACGATCAGCAAATCGGTCACACCGCAGATTAGGATTGCTGAGGGAGAAAGCGAATGGGTGACCAAAATGCAGAAAAAAGGCAGGAAGGCAGTGCAGGTGTCCCCTGCGGTCATCTCCCTCCAAAACAGGTATACCGTTTTGGATACTGTTGGGGGAGGTGGCTCACCAGCGGAAGGCAGCAACAGCCAGGTTCATGACACCATGGCTGGCTCTTCTGTACAAAAGGGCGGGAAAAAGAGTGGAAGGGCTATAGTCATTGGGGATTTGATTTGTAAGGGGAGTAGAGAGGTGGTTCTGTGGTTGAAAACGAGACTCCCGAATGGTATATTGCCTCCCAGGTGCACGGGCCAGGGATGTCTCAGATCAACCGCAAGACATTCTGAAAGGGGAGGGTGAACAGCCAGCTGTCGTGGTGCATATAGGCTCTAATGATATAGGTAAAAACAAGATGAGGTCCTACAAGCAGAATTTAGGGAGTTAGGAGCCAAGTTAAAAAGTAGGACCTCAGAGGTTGTAACCTCAGGATTGCTACCAGTGCCACTCGCTAGTCAGAGTAGAAATGAAAGAATAGGCAGGAAAAATGAGTGGCTTGAGAGATGGTGCAGGAGGGAGGGGTTCAGATTTTTGGGACATCGGGACCGGTTCTGGGGGAGGTGGGACTATTACAAATTGGACAGTCTACACGTGGGCAGGACTGGAACCAATGTCCGAGGGGCTGCTTTTGCTAATGCTGTTGGGGAGTTGTTGCCACTAATGTGGCAGGGGGGTGGCAACCAAATGAGGAGGTTAGTGGACAGTAAGGAGGTAGTAACTAAAGCCTGTAAGGAACTAGATAATGAAGTCAGTGTGACTAAGGGGAAGAGTAGGCAGAGAGCAGATGATGAACACAAAGGGACAGGTGGTCTGAGGTGTATTTGTTTTAATGCGAGAAGTGTAGTAGGTAAGATGAACTTAGGGCTTGGATTAGTACCTGGGAGTATCATGTTATTGCTATTACTGAGACTTGGTTGAGGGAAGGGCAAGATTGTCAACTAAATATCCCAGGATATAGATGCTTCAGGCGGGAGAGAGAGGGAGGTAAAAGGGGTGGAGGAGTTGCATTACTGGTCAAAGAGGATATCACAGCTGTGCAGAAGGAGGGCACTATGGAGGACTCAAGCAGTGAGGCAATATGGGCAGAGCTCAGAAATAGGAAGGGTGCGGTAACAATGTTGGGGCTGTACTACAGGCCTCCCAACAGCGAGCATGAGATAGAGGCACAAATATGTAGATAGATTATGGAAAGATGTAGGAGCAACAGGGTGGTGGTGATGGGAGATTTTAATTTTCCTAACATTGACTGGGATTCACTTAGTGTTAGGGATTTAGATGGAGCAGAATTTGTAAGGAGCATCCAAGAGGGTTTTCTAGAGCAGCAAGTAAATAGTCCAACTCGGGAAGGGGCCATACTGGACCTGGTGTTGGGGAATGAGCCCAGCCAGGTGGTTGAAGTTTCAGTAGGGGATTACTTTGGGAATAGTGATCACAATTCCGTCGGTTTTAGAATACCGATGGACAAAGGCGAGTGTGGTCCTAAAGGAAGAGTGCTGAACTGGGGAAAGGCCAACTAGAGCAAGATTTGGCAGGAGCTGGGGAATGTGGATTGGGAGCAGCTGTTTGAGGGTAAATCCACATTTGATATGTGGGAGGCTTTTAAAGAGAGGTTGATTAGAGTGCAGGACAGACATGCCCCTGTGAAAATGAGGGATAGAAAGGGCAAGATTAGGCAACCGTGGATGACAGGTGAAATTGTGACACTAGCAAAGAAGAAAAAAGAAGCATACATCAGGTCTAGGCGACTGAAAACAGACGAAGCTTTGGAAGAATTTTGGGAAAGTAGGACCAATCTGAAACGAGGAATTAAGAGGGCTAAAAGGGGTCATGAAATATCTTTAGCAAACAGGGTTAAGGAAAATCCCAAAGCCTTTTATTCATAAGGAGCAAGAGGGTAACTAGAGAAAGGGTTGTCCCACTCAAGGACAAAGGAGGGAAGTTATGCGAGGAGTCAGAGAAAATGAGTGAGATTCTTAATGAGTACTTTGCGTCAGTATTCACTGAGGAGAGGGACATGATGGATGTTGAGGTTAGCGATAGATGTTTGATTACTCTAGGTCAAGTCAGCATAAGGAGGGGGGGAAGTGTTGGGTATTCTAAAGGCATTAGGGCGGACAGGTCCCCAGGTCCGGATGGGATCTATCCCAGGTTGCTGAGGAAAGCGAGAGAGGAAATAGCTGGGGCCTTAACAGATATCTTTGCAGCATCCTTGAGCACGGGTGAGGTCCCGGAGGACTGGAGAATTTCTAATGTTGCCCCCTTGTTTAAGAAGGGTAGCAAGGATAATCCAGGTAATTATAGACCGGTGAGCCTGACGTCAGTGGTGGGGAAGCTGCTAGAGAAGATACTGAGGGATAGGATCTATTTACGTTTGGAATAAAATGGGCTTATTAGTGATAGGCAGCTTGGTTTTGTGCAGGGAGGGTCATGTCTTACCAACTTGATAGAATTCTTTGAGGAAGTGACAGAGTTGATAGATGAGGGAAGGGCTGTAGACGTCATATACATGGACTTCAGTAAGGCGTTTGATAAGGTTCCCAGTGGTAGGCTGATGGAGAAAGTGAAGTTGCATGGGGTCCAGGTGTATTACCTAGATAGATAGAGAACTGGCTGGGCAATAGGAGACAGAGTTGTAGTGGAAGGGAGTTTCTCAAAATGGAGAACTGTGACCAATGGTGTTCCACAGGGATCCGTGTTGGGACCACTGTTGTTTGTGATATGCATAAATGATCTGGAGGAAGGTATAGATGGTCTGATTAGCAAGTTTGCAGATGACACTAAGATTGGTGGAGTAGCAGATCGTGAAGGGGACTGTCGGAGAATGCAGCAGAATATAGATAGATTGGAGAGTTGGGCGGAGAATTGGCAGATGGAGTTCAATCCAGGCAAATGCAAGGTGATGCATTTTGGAAGATCCAATTCAAGAACGAACTACACGGTAAATGGAAGAGCCCTGGGGAAAATTGATGCACAGAGAGATCTGGGTGTTCAGGTCCATTGTTCCCTGAAGGTGGCAACGCAGGTGGATAGAGTGGTCAAGAAGGCATACAGCATGCTTTCATTCATCGGACGGGGTATTGAGTACAAGAGTTGGCAGGTCATGTTACAGTTGTATAGGACTTTGGTTTGACCACATTTGGAATACTGCGTACAGTTCTAGTCGCCACATTACCAAAAGGATGTGGATGCTTTGGAGAGGGTGCAGAGGAGGTTCACCAGGATGTTACCTTGAATGGAGGTTGCTACTTATGAAGAGAAGTTGAGTAGATTAGGATTATTTACATTAGAAAGATGGAGGTTGAGGGGGGAACCTGATTGAGGTCTACAAAATCATGAGAGATATAGACAAGATGGAAAGCAAGAAGCTTTTTCCCAGAGTGAGGGACTCAATTACGAGGCGTCATGATATCAAGGTGAGAGGGGGAAAGTTAACGGGAGATATGCGTGGAAAGTTCTTTACGCAGAGGGTGGTGGGCACCTGGAATGTGTTGCCAGTGGAGGTGGTAGCGGCGGGCACGATAGCATCATTTAAGATGTATCTAGACAGATACGTGAATGGGGAGGGAGCAGAGGGACACAGATCCTTGGAAAATAGGCGACAGGTTTAAATAGAGGATCTGGATCGGCACAGGCTTGAAGGGCCTGTTCCTGTGCTGTAATTTTCTTTGTTCTTTGTATAATCAGGACATCTTTTGGATCCAAAGACATCTAAATCTTTGGAAGAGATGCTGACATGTTCTTCCAACATTAGAACTGAATCACAAATTCATTGGAGCTATACTGTTTGCTTGTTTAACTAGCCGGATTCAGAGCATAAGTATTTCTGTTTATTTGGCAAAAAAATTAAGAAATGGCTACTTTGCAAATATAATTTAGAAGCTATTGTTTACAGAGGCTAGGGTTTTTTTCTGGATCCATTTGTCAGTCAGAATCTGCTCCTGCAGCATATGAACAGAATTACAGAAAGTATTCCTGAATGTGTGTGTGTGTGGCACCAGTTTTTATACACCACCACCACCATATCAGAAAGAGCATGACTAAAATCTACACTGACAGGCATCTTTGTTGTGAGGGACTTCTTTTCAACAGCAAGCAGTGCTAAGTGAATGTAGGTCAGATCAGCCATTTAGGCTCACTCTATGCAGGTTGTGGAAGCTGTCCCAACCTACACAGCTCTTGCTACATTTAGTCTGAAATTGTTTCTACATATGTGCAACACTTCAATGAACATCCCCACTTCAGATCTTAATGAACAATGAAACAATGAATCAGCTGATCATTGTTGGGCCCATTCACTACCCACAGTAACTCCTGCAGAAATGTCGCACTTGGTCAAATTTGGCCTTGTCAATCGCAGTCACTCACCTCCAATCTTATTCATGTTTAAACCAAGAAGTTAATGAGAAGGTCAGGAGCTGAGTCACCCTGGTAGAATCCAAACTGGGTGTCAGTGAGCACATTATGGCTCTAAGTACTGCTTGATTGCTGTCAATACCTTCCATCATTTCACTGATCAGAATGGACAAATGGATTGTTACTTGGCCAGGTTAGATTTGCCCTGCTTCTTGTGTACAGGACAAATGTCGGCAATTTCCCACACTATTAGGCAAGTACTAGTGGTGTAGCCATATTGGATCAATTCAGCTAGGGGCAGCAAATTCTGGACCATGTATGTTCTATGCGGTTGCTGGAATGTGTCAGCCTTTGCAGTATCCGGTGCCTTCAGCCTTTTCTTTATCACTTGGGAATCAATTTGGTTAAAGACTAGCTTCTGTGTTCTGGCTGCAATTGTTTGAATATTATCTTTTGCACTGTGCTGGACTCCCCATCATTTGAAGAATGGGAGGACACATCTCCACAGATATCTCCATGAGCTGATTAATTGTCCTCCACCATTTCAAAGCTGGATATTCAGGACTACAGAGCTTAGGACTGTGGAACTGCCTAGCTCTGTCTATCACTTGGTGTTTTTATTCTCTTTGGCATACAAGCAGTCCTGTTTTATAGTGTCACCAGGTTGACACCTATCTTTTGAGGTATGCCTGGTGCTGCCCTCCTGCATGTTTCTTTGAACCAGGGTTGATTCCCTGGCTTCATGGTAATGATGGTGGAGTGGGGGATATGCCAAACCAAGAGTTTGCTGATTCTTGTGTTGGAGTATGATTTTTGCTGCACCTGAAAGCCTGGAGCACCTCCCCAGGGGAAACCCAGTGTTGAGTTGCTGTCTTTTTGAATCCTGTTCCATTCATCATGATGAAGCCACACAACAAGATGTGAGATGCTCACATTATGAAGGTAGGACTTTTTCCTCTACATGAACTGTGCATTTGTCTCTCTTTAATACCATCTATGGACGTACAAATCTGTGGCAGACAGATGGAGAGTGAGATGATAAAGTACGTTTTTACCCTCCATGCCAACTGCAAACAGGATAGCTGCTATGTCCTTTTTTTTTTTTAGGACTGAACCATCTTGATCAGCAGGGCTGCTTCTGAGCTAATCCTCTTTATGGACATTTTGAAATTCCCAATCCAGAGTACATGCTGTGCCATTGCTACCCTCCAATGCTTCCTCCAAGTGGTGTTCAACATGGACATTGATTGATCAACTAAAGTGACAGTCGGAGGTTTCCTTACTCATACGTTGACCTGATGCCCTGAGACTTCATGGGTTTGGGGTCAATGTTGAGGATTCCTGTGTGCAGCTTTATACCAGCTATACCATCTAATTCAGCTATCCTGCCAGTAGGATCAGACATATGGGTGATTATCTGGGATGCTGTTTAAGATATGATTCCATGACTATGACTATACCTGGCTTGACTGGTCTGTGAGACAGCTGTCCCAATTGCGGCATTAGCTTACAGATGTTAGTAAGGAAGACTTTGCAGAGTTGACAAGGGTAACAACAAGCTTTTTTCTTCTAGTGCCTAGGTCATTGCCAAGTGGTCCATCCTGGTTTGAAAGTTTCAAATTGTTTCTAACCAAGTCACTTGTTAGGCCATTTCAGAGGGAAAGCTTTTGTTTTAAGGAGTCGACCGTATTTGCTATGGGTCTAGAGTCACATGATGGCCAGACCAGGTTAAGGGTGGCAGTTTCCTTCCCTAAAGATGTTTTTCTGACAAACCTCAATGGTTCTATGGTTGTCATTAGACATTTTTAATTCCAACTCCTTGCTGAATTCAAATTCTACCGCCTGAAGCGAGGTTTTTGAGCCTGGGACCTCTCCACATCAGCTCTGAAGAGTCATCTAGACTCAAAGTTTAGCTTGTTTCTCTTTCTCCATGGATGCTGCCTGACCCACTGATTTCCAGCATTTGGTTTTCTCCAGAACATTACCTGGGTATCTGGACGAGAAACTCAACTGGACTGACCACACATAAACACAGTGGCTACAAGAGCAGGCCAGAAGCTAGGAATACTGCAGCGAGAATTCACCTCCTGACTCACCTGATTCCTCCAAGCCTGTCCACCATCTGCAAGGCACATATCAGGAGTGTGATGAAATACTCCCCACTTGCCGGGATGAGTGCAGCCCCAACAACACTCAAGAAGCTTGACACCATCCAGGTCAAAGCAATCTGCTTGATTGGGACTGCATCCACTCCCTCCACCACCGACAGTCAGTAGCAGCAGTGTATACAATCTGCAAGGTGCACTGCAGAAATTCACCGAAGATCCTAAGACAGTACCTTCCAGCCCACGACCACTTCCGTCTAGAAGGACAAGGGCAGCAGGCTTATGGGAACACCACCACCGCCAAGTTCCCCTCCAAGCCACTCACCATCCTGACTTGGAAATACATTGCCGTTCCTTCACTGGGTCAGAATCCTTGAATTCCCTCCATAATGGCATTTTAACCTACGGCTGGTGGACTGCAGCAGTTCAAGAAGCCAGCTCACCACCACCTTCAAGGGCAACTAGAGATGGGCAAGAAATGCTGGCTAACCAGCGATGCCCATATCCCTCAAATGAATAAGGGAAAAAAGACTTGTCCAACAATTTAATACCACCATACCATTGCCTCCCCACAGGTCATTCTTTCCCTCTTGTCTGCTCTGCCATTCACTAAAACATCCCTTTTAATGGTGACCTTGGCTCCACAATGCCACCCTAATCACTATTGCCTCCTTTATTAGTCAAAAATCTTGTTTGCCTCTGCCTTTTGAAAGTATTGAATGACTCTACCTTCTCCACTCCATCTGGAAAAGAGACTCCCATTCATCTTAGTAAACGTTTCTTCTCATCCCCTGTTTTAAAGGGAATTCCCATTTAATTTTATTAATCTTTTAGGATATTTTAGTTTTTCTTTGTTTTTGTCTTAACAGCATTTCTCTTGCAGTTGCAGGAAAAGTAGATCTTTCGCGCTGGGCTTTGAGATAGATAAAAACTGAAAGAACTGCGGATGCTGTAAATCAGGAACAAAAACAAAGTTGCTGGAAAACCTCAGCAAGTCTGGCAGTATCTGTGAAGGAATAAACAGAGTTAACGTTTCGGGTCCGGTGACCCTTCCTCAGAACTGATGGTGGCTGGGAAAGCGTCAGTTTATATGCAGAAAATAGGGAAGTGGGTGGGGTGGGGAGTAAACGATAGGATAGAGCCCAAAGAGAGAGAGCGAGACAGTTGGACAGACAAAGGATTTGCTAATGATCAGGCTGGGAGGGTGAATAGTTGTTAATGGAGGCTGTTTAGTGACTAATGTAATGGCAGGCTATGTTGTAACAAGGCCGGGTGTGTGTGGGGTAGTGGGCTGGGATATGGGAGAGTTTAGGCCCTAAGTCCGGAGGGCTGTAGGGTCCCCAAGCAGAAAATGAGGTGTTGTTCCTCCAGCTTGCGCTGGGCTGCACTGGAATGCTGCAGCAGGCCGGAGACAGAGATGTTAGCCAGGGAGCAAGGTGGTGCATTGAAGTGGCAGGTTGCTTCACCTGGAAGGTATGTTTGGGCCCTTGGATACTGGGGAGGGAGGTAGTGAATGGGCAGGTGTTGCACCATCGCTGGTTACAGGGGAAGGTGCCGTAGGGCTGTGGGGAGGTGTTGGGCGTGAAGCAAGTGTGGACCAGGGTGTCTCTGAGGGAACAGTCCCTGCGGAAGGCGGACAAAGGAGGGGAGGGGAATGTGTGTCTGGTGGTGGCATCTTGCTGGAGGTGGCGGAAATGGCGTCTGATGATCTTCTGGATGTGGATACTGGTAGGATGATAGGTCAGGCTCCAATCTTAATTGAACACAAGGGCAACACCAGAAAATTTCCTGTCATGCAAAAGCTGTTGATATCCCCTGAGGTCTGTCTTGTACTCTGTATTTTTGGATCAGTAGTTTCCTAGGACACTGCACCCTCCATCTGAGGGTTTGTGCAGATGCTGCAGGAGTGTTGGGCCCCTATGCTTTGAGTGCAAGCAGTATAGCATCCACAGCTGGAGCATTGCCTGGCAAGCATGTCAATAACTTTGTCAAGTTCCTCATCTATGTAGTTTATATTCAGTTCTTCCATGCCAAGCAGCCTTCCTCAGCATTATGCTACTGGATTGCTCCAGGGTGAACAAAAATGCAAATGCTACTACAGCCACTGAGTTGGACCTGGTTGGGACTTGAGTATGTTACAATAATTTAGTGTACTGTACAAAGTTTACTTATTTGCTCAGAAAGTGTATTTGCAGAGTCCATTTCTAAAGAGCATGTACAATCACAAACAAATGCATCATGTTCCCACTGTCCTCGGGGACACTCAACTGCAAAGACTTCCGAATTGAGCAGTTGTTTTAGGAGCAGGCATATAAACATTATGTCCTTGCTGGAGGAACTTTCATTGAGTAATTAGCGTCTCTTATGAGCCTGCTGGATTGGGAGACAATTCTTCTGTTCTTACCAGATTTGGAGAATCTTGCAGAGGCAGAAGTAGCGGTGTGTCTCCTCCTGTGCTTTAGGGTGCCTGTCCAAGTATCCATCGCGTATAGGAACACAGGGATCTCCACCTGGTAAACCATGACCTTGTTCTCCGGTTTGGGTTCTGGACTTTTTTTTTAAAATACTTTTTTCTTTCTCAGCAGAATATAGCAGCAAAAAGCTATGAACATGTGATTTGTCAAATGAGGTAAAGACCGAAGGATATTACTTCCTGTGGATTCTCTAGATGGTGGCAGATGAGGGCTTTGTCTTTTCTCTTTTTTTTTTTTTTTACCCCACTACCACCACCCCCCACCGCCCTTTTTTTCTCGCTGTGTTCCTTTCCTTTTTCTTTTTCTCTTGTCTTCTCCTGGCCTCAGTGCAGGTCTGGCGAAGTGTCCTCCCAGCCAGGTGTGGGAATCTTTTCAGTGGCGCGCAGCAGTCTCTTGGCCCTGCATCTGAGGCAGATGGCAGTGACCATCATGTACCTGGAAATCTGGACCTACGATCAGAGGCTGCAAGCAAGTCCTGCCGGGGCATGTTCTGGAGGCTCCAGAAGGAGGTGGCGGAGGTGGTGCCAGCAGCAGTGATGGCATCACGGCCCACATTTGAAAACAGTGGTGAGGGTCAGTCATGTTTCCTCCCCACCCAGGTATCGGTGGTGGCAAGCACAGGCCGCTGAAATATCTGTGAGGCAGTCAGAGATTTTGGGGCCCCAGCAAGCTCTTGTCGAAGACTAAATAAAACCAAAAGAACTGCGGATGCTGTAAATCAGGGACAAAAACAAAGTTGCTGGAAAAGCTCAGCAAGGCTGGGTCACCGGACCCGAAACGTTAACTGTGATATTTTTCTTCACGGATGCTGCCAGACCTGATGAGCTTTTCCAGCAACTTTGCTTTTGTTTCTCATCACTGTTGAACTCCTAACTTTTATTCATTTTTATCTTTCTTTTAATATTGAAATCCTTCTTAATATGTATTAGCTATTGCTTTATTTTCTGTTTATTCTATCAAGGTTTGTGGTGCTTAACTTTTTTCCACTTTGTTTCTTTTACTGCATCATGCTTGAGTTTTTTTTTGTACCTAAGTACGAAAGGTATCTAAGATGGCACCGTGCAGTGACATTAGACACTTTTCGCTGTACTTCTGTAATTGAGTGCATGTGACAATAAAATCTGAATCTATTAAGTAGAAATGATGTCATACCTTTTTTAACATGTGGAAAGAGCAGTGAGAGGGGTAGCATTCACTGTAGAAAGAATTTGGAGCCAAACCTGATATTGCAGGATTTCCGCAGATACAATCTCATTGGTACACTGAACAGAATTTTAACCCAGCCCCCAGTCCTTAAAATGGCATATGTTATAGAATCATTAGAGTCAGCACAGAAACAGACCCTTCAGTCCAACTCGTCCATGCTGACCAGACATTCCAGTCCAACCTAGTTCCATTTTGCCAGCATTTGGCCCATATTCCTCTAACCCCTTCTTGTTCATGTACCCATCCAGATGCCTTTTTAAATGTTGTAATCGTACCTGCCTTACGCCACTTCCTTTTGGCAGCTTGTTCCATACAAGCACCACCCTCTCTGTGGAGAAAGTTGCCCCTCTGTCCTTTTTTTTTTAAATCTCACCATCCCCACCTAACACTGGGTCCTCTAGTTTTGGATCCCCCTGCCCTAGGAAAAAGACCTTGACCCAATCCATGCCCCTCATGATTTTAAAAAGCTCTGTAAGATCACCTCTCAGACTCTGCACCAGGGAAAATAGCCCCACCCTTTTCAGCCTTTCCCTATAACGCAAATCCTCTAGTCCCTACAATATCCTTAAATCTTTCCTGCACCCTCAAGTTAAACAACATTTTTCCTCCAGAAAGGTGACCAAAATTGCGTACTGTGTTCTAAAAGTGGCCTCACCAATGTTCTGACCAATGAAGGCAAGAGTGTCAATTTCCTTCTTCACTACCCTGTTTACATGCGACTCCACTTCCAAAGATCGATGCACTTACACCCTAGGTCGGCTTGATCAGCACCACTGCCCAGTGCACCTACCGTTAACTGTACAAGTCCTGCCCTGATTTGTCTTGCCAAATGCATGACTTCACATTTCGAGAAATGAAAACTCCATCTGCTACTCCTTGGCCCATTGGTCCATCTGATCATGGCTCCATTGTACTCTGAGGTAATTTTCGCTGTCGAACCTGACTTTAGTTTGTTTCCTTTTATGATTTAATTATGGTGGTGGTGGTGGGTGCGTGTTCAGGCGCAACTGACTAACCAATGTCGCGAGTTATTGAGGGTATTTTACTCAGGAATTTGAACTTTAATAACTCCAAATTTCTCAAAGTTGGGAAACCGAGTAGTTAAATTAGAGACAAGGTCAAGTGGTAATTTACTGGACAAACTAAAGGTCATATCCCAAAATTAGAAGTCTTATTGCTTATAGTTACTTTCTCAATTGCCTCAAGATTTATTGCAGTGATCAATAAATTGGTAAAATTTGTAGATATTACGCGTGCACATCAAGATAGATGGCACCATGCTGCTTTAGATTGAGTTTCTTGCCTGAAGTCCACTGAGTATCAACAACAATAAGGGGGACACCGAAAATAGAAGCTGCAAGTGAACAAGAAACCAGAGCCACTCGGATGTTGAGGCCCCAGCTGGCACTATCCATACATGCAATTGGTGGTACAGACAGAAGCTTAGATTTCTTGACTTCTCATGTCCACTTAGCCCTGCTTTGTCATTTAAAATCCAAAAGAACTGCAGGTGCAGTGAACCAGGAACAGAAACAGAAATTGCTGGAAAAGCTCAACAGGTCTGGCAGCATCTGTGAAGAGAAAAAAATCAGAGTTAATGTTTCGGGTTCGGTGTCCCAGTCTGAAGAAGGACCACTGGACCTGAAATGTTAACTCTGATTCTTCTCTTCGCAGATGTTGCTTGACCTGCTGAGCTTTTCCAGCAATTTCTGTTTTTATTCCTGCTTTGTCATGTGGCAGTGCAAAACAGGTGCCTGTGTAAATCTGCATCATTTTTTAAAAAGATGAGCTGTGCTTAATGGTCACATCATGAGGGTAATTGTAACTTTGAATTTATTTGTCTTTTCCTCCTTCCTGACAGGCATAAAGACATCTCCAAGTTAGTTACGTCTAAATACATAAGATGTCTAGAATTGTTTGATGCACCATTGACTAGTCTCAGTCTCCTGAGACAATAACAGCCAGATTGAGCATGCAAGCAGAATTACAGACAGGCTTTCTACAGAAGCCAGACACTACGTAATGCCATATTCAGAATTCAAGGGCTACCAGATCAGTGAGGTGAGCTTGAACTATGAGGGTTTTCATATGATCAGAGATGAGAAAAAGCCCAGCATTTTGCCAAGTTGCCATTGTTGTAATATTTTAATCATGTGGTAGTCCAAAATTGCAGGAAGTGGGAGTATACAGCAATCAGACTGAAGGGATAGCATGAAGTGCAAGGAAACTCCTTCACACTTGACTCATGAGGAATTTGAGTAATAAAGCCCAAAAGGAGTACAGAGATGGGTATATGTCAATCAAGTGTGCTATAAAGCAAGCTAAATATGTGTTTCAGCTGCTTAAATTGGGGCAACAAGATTTGAAGAAATTGTTTGCTCCTGGACAACAGTGTCTCACTGGCTACACCAGCATTTATCGCCCATCCTTATTTACCCAGAGTACAGGTGAGTCAACCACAGTGCTGTGGGTCTGGAATCACATGTAGGCCTAATCAGGGAAGGATGGCAAGTGTGGCATTAATGAATGAGATCAACGTTTATGAAAATTCGTGATTTTATCTTTTAAGATCATTTCTTTTTATCCCAGTGTTTTTAATTGAATTCAAGCTTCACTATCTCCAGGGTAGAATTCAAAACCATCTCCCCACAGTATAACGCTAGGATTCTAGATTAGTAGTCTAGTGATGTTACCAATACAAAGAAGGGGAACATCAAGGTGATCAGGTTGGCCCACCAATGCCAGATGTACTGCTCAGGGTGCCTTGCAAAGACTAACTTTAGCCAGTCATACTATTCTAATAACTTTTGCAGTTCCTGGATCCCAGCAACCCCAACTTCAAATCAGTTTTATGGTTGATTGTCCAATATATAGATGATGTGAAATTAGCCCTTTTTCAATTTTTCACTTTTTTTTTACAAGCAAACAAAAACACCGGGATTAGAAACAGGAGTAGGCCATTTGACTCATCGAGTCATTTGATAAGATAGTAGTAATAAGAGAAAGTCAAAAGGAAACTGAAGTAATAGAGCAGGATAATAATTTGGATAGAAAGCAGAGTGTGCAGTAAAGTACAAAATTTAAGCCAAGAGGTCCCCCAGAATAAGGCTAGAGATTGCAAAAATAGTGAAAAGACTCTGTCTCAATCTTCATAGCAATTGCTGAATAGTTTGCAGAGAATTATGTAAGACCAAATAGCTGTTGGAGAGGCATGGTTGCAAGTTATTTGACACTTTGAAGACAGCAAACTAGAAAAATGCATTGATTTAGGTTACGTTTACTATGGATGTCATCTAGTTCAATAATGAGATGACTGTGGCCCAAGAACAAGATGTAGAATCAGTTTGGATAGAAAATAGCAAAGTTTAAACACTCATTTCTGAGAGCAGTTTATAGGCCCCCTAACAGTAGTCACGCTACAGGGTGGACGATATAAGAAGAAATAAATGGACATTTGACATAATGATCATGGATGACTTTGTTCTGCATTTAGTGTGGGCAAATAAAATTCACATGGGTACCCTGAAAACAAGCTCCAAGGATGTATGTGGGATAATTTTTTAGCAGTATTTTGTAGAGCCAGGTAAGGAGCAGGCTATTCTAGACCCGCTAATGAAGAATATGAAGGATGTGCAGTTTATACATTTTGAGTTTTGAATGTTAAGATGGTAGCATATGAGTTTGGCATATTTTGTGGAGGTTTATAACAAACTAAGTCAGTCTTCTCAGAACCATGATTTTAAATCAGTATGTGTCAAAGTGCAGTTGACTAAAGGTCGACTTAAATTGATTGGGGGGTAAAAGAAATTTGCTAAACTAAAGCTCAGATTTTGCTTCCAACCAACATTTTGACTATCCAAAGCACTTGTGTTTGACACAAACTATTTGAAGGTGCTGAACAAAAAAATGAAAACTGGTGCAGATTTTTGTTTTAAATCCCAAAGTTTAAATCTTTGGATGCAAAATGTTACATTGTTATCTTTCTTTGGGGAACCATTGAAATTTAATAGGTTTATTGTCACATATACTGAAGTTATGAAAGGATAGGAGTACATTGAAAAGTGTACAATGTTGCCAACGCCTGGCGCCATCTTAGATACAAAGTACCAAGGTACAAAAAAGAGAACATAAAGAGCGTTACACTACATTATAAATAGACATACTAAGGAAAATAAGAAATAAAGCTAAAAAGGTAGACCTTACAGCCTTTTTATAAGGGGTTCCACATGGTCTGACTGGGCTCCACCACTTCCCAACCAGGAACCATCTTTGCTCTGGATCCTCTGGCTGTCATCCCTGTTCCACTCTGGGCCACTGACCACTGTCTCCACTCTGCTCCAGACCACTGAAGTAGAGGAAAAAGACAGAGGAGGGAAAAAAAACATGAGGAGGGAGAAAAGAGAGAAGGAATGAATGAAACGATGAGCTCATTGTTAGATAACTTTTTTTTTGAAGGATTGTGAAAATAGTTAGAATTCTTTAAAAGAGGTTGTTTAAAGTTCACTACAGGCATAGAAGCTTTTTGTAAAATTCATAGATCATATGAATGGTAATAAATGTTTGCTTTGCTGTGGATCCTTTTTGGGGCTGGTATCATAGTCACCAACAAAGGGAAGGTTTTTTAATTTGATATAATCGGTGGACAGCTTGATAAGAAAAAGCCGCCCAGATGATCTTACTCATTTTTGAAAATTAAACACTCTTGTTCAGTTCAGGATGAAACCTTATCTTTTGAAATAGTGATTTGAAAGAACACTTTTAGATTGTATTTTGTAAGCGTTATGACACCCATAGGACACCACACATGCCAGCATGTTAGAGCTATACTCTCTACAGCACATTCTATCCTTTATTCTTTTTCCCTTTAGGAATAAATCATTGTGTGTGTTAAGAGTTAACACTTCTGTTATTTGAATGTTTGTCAATTAATGCATCTTTATTGTATCAACTTTTGTTTTGAGAAACCTGGTTAATCAAATTTTATAAAAACAAGATCATAGATGAGGAATTTAGTTAGTCATCTTGGAAACTGGAAAAATGTTTCTTTCTTTAATGTTGTTGTTGTTGTTGTTGTTGTCGTTGTTGTCATCGTCGTCGTCAAACCTGAGCAACTGTATGCAATTCAGTCTCAGTCATGACGCTATATTGCAATGCTGTCCCGTTATGTACTGCATCTTGAACTTGTTTCCTTCCCTAAAAAGGATTCATTCATGTGTAAATCCAGGTTCATTTTAAATCATTTGATTTGCTGTTCGTGTGCAGAAATGTGACGTTCTAATGAACTCCTTTTTTTTTTCTACTTTACCAGGGCAGTTGTATCCTTTGGATCAAAGAATAGGGCTGCTGGAGTTGCAGCCAAAAGTCAGGTAACTTTTTTTTTTCCCCTATTTCAAGACCAGGACAAGATTTTCAGAAGTCTAATAAATCCGTACACACCATTTCTTGAGTTAATAAGCCCTTTTTTAGAATACACGTAGGATTTAATCACCAGGTTGTAGTACAATTGGCTAAATTTGACATGTTAATGCCTCTGCAGTTGAGTCCTTGTGGCTGATGAGAGCTGAGACTGTTCGGTGCAACAAATTTAATTGTAAGTGTCTGTTCCCAGAAATAAAACTTCAAGGGTTAAATTTGGGATATGTTCCTAAAATCTGTCTTTTAGCATTTGTTTCATGTATCAGTTGCAACATAACATAAACTTTCCAGATCATCTAGTTTTGTTCCCATGTTTGCAAGTACAGCAGTGCAACTGCAGATAACATGAGAAGAAGTGAAGAAAAAAGAACAAAAGCAAACCAGTGGCACAATCCACTGAAATGAAAAGGCATGTTTCTATACTGCACGATCCTTTCTTCTAAGAAACAATATGTTAGATTTTAGCAGGAGTTTATAGCAGTACCTTATTTAAAAGCATATGGTGTCAGCCTATGTCAAAGATTTTTGACCTGTCCAAGGAGGTGAAACGTGACTCAACAAATAATTCAAGACTTGAGTAAACTTGTGAATTCAAATCAATAATCGGTGTGGCGCTCCATCAGAGCTGCACTGCAGTATCAGTTTGTGCCTGGAAACTCCTGCATGAAAGGTTGTTGAGGTATCAAGAGTCTTGTCAGATATCCGGAAAACTGGCAAGAGATCCATGCTCCAGGGAGGCCCATCAAGTCAAGTGTCAGTGAAGGCAGTGGAATTAAGACCCAGTGGGAGGAAGTCCTGCCAAGTGAGGGAAGCCAGGCAGAGGTTAGTAGCTGAGATAACAACGTGTGGAGCTAGATGAACACAGCAGGCCAAGCAGCATCACAGGATGTCTCTAACACTTCTCTCTCCTTCCTGGACCTCTCTGTCTCCATCTCGGGTAACCACCTAGAAACCGATGTCCATTTCAAGCCCACTGACTCCCACAGCTACCTGAATACACCTCCTCCCACCCACCTTCCTGCAAAAATGCCATCCCCTAGTCCCAATTCCTTCGCCTCCGCCGCATCTGCTCCCAGGATGAGGCATTCCACTCCCGTACATCTCAGATGTCCTCATTCTTCAAGGACCGCAACATCTCCCCCTCCTCCCACACCGCAGTCGTCGAGAACGCCCTCGACCGCGTCTCCCGCATTTCCCACAACTCATCCCTCACACCCTGTCCACGCAATAACAATCAAAAAGGAATCCCCCTCATCCTCACGTACCACCCCACCAACCTCCGGATCCAACGCATCATCCTCCGACACTTCCACCATCTGCAATCCGCCCCCACCACCAAAGACATTTTTCCCTTCCCACCCTTGTCTGCTTTCCGGAGGGACCACTCCCTCTGTGACTCCCTTGTCCACTCCACACTCCCCTCCAGCCCCACCACACCCGGCACTTTTCCCTGCAACCGCAGGAAGTGCTACACCTGCCCCACACCTCCTCCCTCACCCCAATCCCAGGCCCCAAGAAGACTTTCCACATCAAGCAGATGTTCACCTGCACATCTGCCAATGTGGTATACTGCATCCGCTGTACCCATTGTGGCTTCCTCTACATCGGGGAGACCAAGCGGAGGCTTGGGGACCGCTTTGCAGAACACCTGCGCTCAGTTCGCAACAAACAACTGCAGCTCCCATTTGTGAACCATTTCAACTCCCCCCTCCCATTCCTCAGACGACATGTCCAACCTGGGCCTCCTGCAGTGCCACAATGATGCCACCTGAAGGCTGCAGGAACAGTAAATCATATTCAGCTGGGAACCCTGCAGCCCAATGGTATCAATGTGGATTTCACAAGCTTCAAAATCTCCCCTCCACCAACCGCATCCCAAAACCAGCCCAGCTCATCCCCGCCTCCCTAACCTGTTCTTCCTCTCACGTATCCCCTCCTCCCACCTCAAGCCCCACCCCCATCTCCTATCTACTAACCTCATCCCACCCCCTTGACCTGTCCCTCCTCCCTGGACTGACCTATCTCCTCCCTACCCCCCCACCTACACTCACCTTTACTGGCTCCATCCCCGCCTCTTTTGACTTGTCTGCCTCCTCTCCACCTATCCTCTCCTTTATCCATCTTCTATCCGCCTCCCCCTCTCTCCCTATTTATTTCAGAACCCTCTTCCCCTCCCCCATTTCTGATGAAGGGTCTAGGCCCAAAATGTCAAGCTTTCCTGCTCCTGTGATGCTGCTTGGCCTGCTGTGTTCATCCAGCTCCACACCTTGTTATCTCGGATTCTCCAGCATCTGCAGTACCTATTATCTCAGAGGTTAGTAGCTCTTGTGCTCAGCAGTTTCATGGAGTAGACTGAGAGTAGCATGGAGAGTCTCCCTTGTGACCCAGAATTGCAATCAATTTGAATTCAGTTCAAAGATTCAATTGAATTTTCAAGGTAATGCGCAATTTAGTGTCTAAGAGTAAACACTTTCCATGAAATTAGAACAATTGATACAAAAGTAATAGGTCAGCAGATACGTAAGACCCTGGGACATGAATTTTCAGTTACACAGCTTCCTATGGCATTGAGGGCCTACTGAGATTTTCCATGTGCACATTCACTGCTACCCATGAGATGTATGAAATATAGTGGCATATGTGCGGGCTGATGCAAAACTAGGATACCAAATATGGTCAGCATATTTGCAGAAACTTTCTTTGTTTCATGACACTTTACTTTAAAATGAACTAATTGTGTCGTTTTTAAATTCTGGGGCCATTTAAAGGGCCATTGAACAAGTTGCAGCTGAGGCACGGTTTCTGAAAGCACTTTGACAAGTTGTTAAAGATTTTTGGTGACTAAGGAAAGGAAGAGAAACCAGTACTTCCCACAGGTATAGGAAGGCAGTAAAGCACCACCACCTATTCCACAATGGGCAATGTACACTGGCTGCAGAAACTGTCATGAAGTTGAGCTGCCTTTTTTATGTTAATTGTATATTAATTGTGTTCACCTGTTTGCTGGTAGTGAACATTAATGAAGATTCAATTGTGGTACTAAAAATAAGAACAGATTTTAAACACGCATCCGTTGACCCACCGCTTTCCGTGTTTAATTTTGCAAATAAATCTTCATGTGTAAAGATAGACTGTAGTTCTATTCTTTGCCAGCAGGCTAACTGAAGTATGACATGGGAGGAGAGAATGATTGCCTAAAGCTTTACTTTGGAAACTGAAAAATATTTTCAGACATAAATGGTCGGGAAGATTTTTGTTTTATTAAAAATGGGTAGATAGCAGGTGCAAACCTGTGAATTATGATTTAGTTCTGTACCGTGTAGTCCATGAATAATTCTTGGAATGTTACAGTCTTGCCCACGAGAATGCAATGTATGACTGTGGCATTGTCACTTCACTTCATGAAGCAAAATCAAGAGGCAAAAGCACTTGAGATAGATGTGTCATTTTGGACAGTGGAGAGCATTTGGACATTCTCTTAGAATTCCTGGATTAAATCTCCAAGAAGAGTGATCTGTTAAATGCCAATGAGATATGATTGAAATTTGATAGTTTGAAAAAAGATGTTTCAGAAACACATTCCATTAATAGACTTTAACAGATTCTGTGAAAGATTAACAAAATACAATTTGAAGCTCCCTGGATTAGTTTTAATATTTAAATCATCTCCTGTACTGTCTTGTGGTACGGCAGCTTCCAGTAGGTACAGGGAGAGATTTATGTTGGATCAGGTAACTGTTGCCTTAAAGGAAGTTGCAGTACGGTTGAATGTTTAACTACTGTGGAACATAGGGGCATTTTGTGGTAACACATAACAAATTAAATGATTGTCAAATTTCAAACTCTTAAATAATAAACACATTGGAAGGATTAAAGGTTGGGCGAATGAGGATGAAAGCATCTTTTGAGCAGATATACCAATACAATTTAGAAGGATGAGAGGGGATCTGATTGAGACATATAAGATTATTAAGGGATTGGACACTCTGGAGACAGGGAGCATGTTTCCGCTGATGGGTGAGTCCAGAACCAGAGGACACATTTTAAAAATCAGGGGTAGGCCATTTAGAACAGCGTTGAGGAAAAACTTCTTCACCCAGAGAGTGGTGGATATATGGAATGCTCTGCCCCAGAAGGCAGTGGAGGCCAAGTCTCTGGATACTTTCAAGAAAGAGATGGATAGAGCTCTTATAGATAATGGAATCAAGGGTTATGGGGATAAGGCAGGAACGGGATACTGATTGTGGATGATCAGCCATGATCATAATGAATGGTGGTGCTGGCTCGAAGGGCCGAATGGCCTACTCCTGCACCTATTGTCTATTGTCATACAATAGAAGACAAAGATGGAATATATAATGAGTAATCCCAAGAATATCCAAAGAGCAGTTATTACTTTAAGTGTAATTCTAAAAGAGGCAAATTGACACACAAAGAAGATGAAGATAATGATGAAAATGAACAAATTGTACTGGTTACAATGAGCAGAGTCTTTATTGAGGGCTGAGCAACATGGACTTTGGCAAGATTCGGGTGATAGTTGGGCAAGAAATCCGGCGATGCCCATTTTGACACTTGGAGCATGTCACTCTGTTTTGCTTTTTGACAAGCAGTGCAGCAACTTTCTCACTAGGCAGTGGAAAGTTGCCAATTAAGGGGGAATGTTGCTTGTTAAACCGTATTAGTGGACCAACATCTAATTAATATTCAGCTTTCTAGATGTTGAGAAAACTCTGCATGGAGACAGGAGCAGATACTTGGCAAATTCAACTCTCCTCTTACACCATGTTCTGTCTGACTAGACTGCACTTTGGAAGCATAGACTTGCTTTGCAGGGCACACCAGCAACTAGCATTGAAAGATTGTAGCAGGGATACTTTGCATGGGCAGGGACCCAGGATGACCAGGCTGCATCTTATAGGAGCAGAATTAGGTCATTCAGCCCATCGAGCCTGCTCTGCAATTTGATCATGGCTGATATGTTTTTATTAACCCCATTCTCCTGCTTTCTCCTGTAACCTTGATCCCTTACTATCTTCTGTTTTAAATACACACTTGATGACAATGACTCAATACACACCAAAAGCTGTGGACACCATGAGTTCCACAGAATCACCACCCTCTGAAGAAATTCCTCCTCATCTCTGCCAATCTGCATGCTCACACCATACATGCCTTGCCTTACTTTGCAAGTTAGTACAGTCACTGGATAGTACAGCTTTCCCTTCTGGTCCGGAGTCCTGCAACAATAAGAAATACATCTTGCTGAACAGCAGTGTACTACGTCAGTCTCATGTTTGCACATGTGCCAGCAGCATGCTCAGCAAATCACACTACATGTGCAGCAGGCAAGTCTTGAGTCTTAAGGGAGTAATCCTTGCCAAAGTCCATGGAAGCACCTGTCATTCAGGGGCTCTGACAGTAAGTCAAAGGCAGCCTTCTATTATCAATCCAGCGGATTGTTCAGTAGGGATGGTCTCTGACAGGAATCCATGCTTCTGCATTTCGGGAAGTGGTCTGAGATGGGGATTGTGCAGCTACCATTCAGAATCTGGAGTTATTGCAAATGAGTCACTCAGTCCTTCAAGTCCCTTTGCTGAATCTGAGGGGCAAAGCAGTTGTGAAGAGGGAAGGAGACTTCAAGTTGTTGTTTGGGGTTGGGGGCTACAAGCTGGGAGCAAAATGAGCAATGAAAATTGTGCCGGCTACAGGCTAAGGAGCACTAACTGTCACCTTCCAACATGCTGGAAATTATAAGTACATAAGGGGAGGAAATGACTCACCACATTCTGGATTGGAGAGGTAAGTTACTTGACGTATGAAGGAGGTATAGTGATTGTAACAAGGTAAGCCAGCTGGACCTGAGAATGTATTCACTGATTGGGGCTGTTAATCTGGTCAAATCATAGAGCCCTGGCTAACGTAAAAAGGTTGAGTGTCAGAGATACTGACAGTCTAGTGGCTGACTCTGTAGAAGGCACTCAAAGACTGGTCGTGTGTAAAAGGGTTACGGGATACTGGCCTCTGTTTCAGGAACGTGTTAAAGGACCACCATATTGGGACTTCTAAAAGGAAAAGACATTGCATGCAGATCCATGCACTGCTCAGGACACAGATCTGTGGTGCACCTATTCCATGATAATCCTATTACACCTCTCTGATCCAGACATCACTGACCAACTCATTCACACCAAGACATTTGGGCACAGTGACCATGAAAGAATTAGGATGTAGTACGAAGAGGCTCAAAGATGTCAGCAGCACACATGTCAGTTCTTCTTGCTTCTGGATGGTGCTGCCGGCTCTTAGCACATGCGTGGCATATTATCTGTGGCCTTGAGGTTCTGCCCTGTGCTATAATAATATTTTGGCCCTACATGGAGAAATCAGCAACAAGCTGTAAAGCAAAAGCAGTGACTTTTATTTAAAGTGCAAACTAACATACAGTGCTCTGTTATTCGTGTCACAAAAATCTCCTGAAAATCTCATTTCTTTCCCTTCCCCAATGTCTGAGTGTACTTCCTCGTTCTGTAGTTTGAAGTGAAGGAAGACTTGTCAACTGTACAGCCAGTTTGCCCTAGAGGTTTGGTCATGTAACCCTTGATCAGCTTGTGTCTGAACAGGCCAGATATGTGGACAGTTGTCTTGCCAGATGCAAATTGACATTCCTTGGTGCAAACCTGCAACTAGAGGAGGGCAGACAGGGTGGAGGTGGAGGGTCCACTCACCTCCAGAGTATTCTGAATAGAGACTTCTCAAGGGACTGTGTGTGGTTCTTTGTCCAGATAGGTGCCTCCTATCATAGCCCTGTCTCCTGAGAACCAATGGCTGAGTGATGGAATGTGGGTGTGTGCACCTTTCCAACAGACCCTAAGTATGCTGGACCAACATCCCTGTGGCTGTGAGATGTGATGTGCAGGTGCATTCGTTGACTCATTGCTGCCATATTCTGGATGAGAGCTTATGGCCTTGACAGCCTATTTCCACTTGTTCGTGGTTTGCTGTGAAACTCACTTGCGAAATGTTCACACAAACCTACCTGCCCAGCAGAAATGGGACTGGTTTCCTAGCCTCTACCTATTTTGAGTTATACCACCAGTGTGGTTTTGCCAACGTGGGAAGATGGTGATAGTCATAGTACACCATATTTCTTGCTCCTAGTCCCTTACTCATTGTCTAAAGTGATTTTATCCAGCATTTGACAATGCATTGCTGCAACTTACTTTTTATAGGACTGTGCCTTTTTTTGTTTTTAGAAAATTGAAGGCCAAAATCTGCAGTTCAGGGTACTACTGTACTCCTACAGTATGCCGAGGACACAAGTGAAGTTATAGTAACCAAGTCAGGAAATGTAATGGTAGCAGTCTGTCTAAAATCATGGAAACGGGGCGTTTGCATACATTTTTCTTCCATGCTGTCTGTTTTGTTTCAAAATTGCAAATGCAGGTTTTGAATCATGATCCCTTCATCTGGCAAATGAGTCTATCCAAATTCTACTTCTAGCTTTCCCTAGAAATACGCTGAGTTCTGAAACATTCAAAGAGGAAGAAAAATACAACGGAATGACTTAAAAATTGAGAGAGATGTTAAATTTAAAGACAGGTATTCTGGTTGTGTTTTTTCTTTTGCTAAATATTGTTTGCAAAAAAATCTTAAAGCACTGTTCTGAAGAATATACAAATACAAGTTGATCATAAAACAACCTAAGGAGATATTCAATCAGGTGATCAAATGCTTAATCAGAAATGTAGGTTTTAAGGAGTATCTTAAAGGAGGAAAGCGAGCTAGAGAGACAGAAGTGGATGAGAGGATTTTTTGGGGAGTTGAAGGCAAAGCCACCAGTAATAGTGATTAAAACTTGGAATGCTCAAAACCACAATTAGGATAAGTTTTATGTATCTTGAGGCTTATGGAGCTGGAGAAAATATAGACAAACGGAGACAAGGTGGCTCAGTGGTTAGCACTGCAGCCTCACAGCGCCAGGGACCTGGGTTCGATTCCAGCCTCAGGTGACTGTCTGTGTGGAGTTTGCACATTCTCCCCGTGTCTGCGTGGGTTTCCTCCGGGTGCTCCAGTTTCCTCCCACAGTCCAAAGATGTGCAGGCTAGGTGGATTGGCCATGCTAAATTGCCCATAGTGTTCAGGGGTGTGTGGGTTATAGGGGGATGGGTCTGGGTGGGATTCTCCAAGGGTTGGTGTGGACCTGTTGGGCCGAAGGGCCTGTTTCCACACTGTAGGGATTCTTCTAATGGGTTAGTATTTTAAAACAAAGTTTATAGATTGAGTAAGACTTGCTGCAAGTCAAGACACATGCAGCATTTTGGACGACCTCCGGTTTGCAAATGATAAGCTATAATGGGAGGACATTGGAACAAAGATGTGAATGAATGAATGTTTCAGAAGAAGGGTCCAGACCCGAAACGTCAGCTTTCCTGCTCCTCTGATGTTGCTTGGCCTGCTGTGTTCATCCAGCTCTATGCTTTGTTATTCAGGAGGGAGGCAGGTTCAAGCATCACCTGCCCCAAAGGTGTGTCATAACAAGGTTGATTAAAATAACTAGATCCAAAGGTGTTGGTAATGGGAATAGTTACTGTTGTGAGTTTTGTGAGTTACTGTTTAAAATTTAAATTTTGTTATTTTTATTTGTCTTAGCTACAAGTAGAAATTTCTTGTAATTACAGCCTCAGTTGTAACAACTTAAAAGTTGTTCTGTGTCTGTAATTATTAGTTAGTTTTATGGCTTGTAGGTGAGTGTATTGACAAAGTTATCTGGTGATTGATTGAGATTCAGTTGTTTCTATTTAATTTTCAGCTGATTACAAATGCTAAGAATACCATAATAAACTTCAAAAAATTCCATGGCCGAGCACTTAATGATCCTCTTGTTCAAAATCAGAAGCGTAAGCTAGCTTATGATCTTGTTCCAATGGAAACTGGAGTTGGAGTTAAGGCAAGTTCATTTGAATTCTGTTATCAGTAAGCATATTTTTGCTTTCTATAGATAAGACTGGATGATGGTATTTCTATAATGTATGTGGTATTATCTTTTGTAACACCAAAGAAGAAAAACACTTCATTTTGAAAGAAAAGTGGGGATGTTTGCTAATTGTGCAATATTCAGCACTTTTTGCATCTTCTCAGATACTGAAGCATTCGATGTTCAAATGCAGCAAGACCTGGACAATATTCATTCAGGCTTGGGCTGACAAGTTGCAAGTGTGCAACACAAATTCCGGGCAATAACCATCTCCAAAAAGAGATAATCTAACCATTGCCCCTTGCCATTCAGTGGCATTATGATCCCTGAATACCCCCTCCCTCAGCATTCTGAGGGATACTATTGACCAGGAACTGAACCAAACTCCCCATATTATAAATACAGTGGATACAAGACCAGGTCAGAGGTTAGGAATACTGCAACGAGTAACTCACCTCCTGACTCTGCAAATTCTATTCACCATCTACAAAACATAGATCAGGAATGTAATGGAATATTCCCAGTTGCCTGGATGAGTGCATCTCCAACAACACTCAAAAATCTTGACACCATCTAGGATAAAGCATCCCACGAAAACTCATTACTCCACTCACAATCAGAAGCTGCAGTGTGTACTATCTATAAGATGTACTGCATAAATTTGCCAAAGATCCTTAGCAGCACCTTCCAAAGCCATGACCACTAACGACAAGAAGGACAAGGGCAGCAGATACATGGGAACACCACCACTTGTAAGCTCCCCTCCAAGCCTCTCCCCATCCAGAGTTGGAAATAGATTGCTGTTTCTTCAATATTGGGTCAAAATCCTGGAATTCCCTCCCTTACAGCTTTGTGGTTCTACCTACAGCACATTGACTGCAGCAGTTCAACAAGGGGAAAAAAATGCCTGCCAGCAATGCTCACGTCCCTTGACTGATTTCTTAAAAAACTTTTTTCTCCAAAGAGAAGTTCCATATCTTTTGCATTTTGTGCTCGAAAGATTTTTATTGTTCAAATTCAAAGGATTTTAATTTTGTCCCAGCTTGGTTGGACACCAGGCAAGTGAGATGCGTGTAACATAAACATTTTTATCTAGTCTGATTTGAACCTCCCCAGTGTTTCTGGATTTAGGTCACCACCAGTTCGGGCCAATACTCGTGAAATCCAAAGTCTCCAATTTCAGGCCAGGCATGATTTTAATCTTGTTTTGGCCATTACGTCAATAGGTGGCTGGCTAAGACAGTAGCCTTTCTTGGATCACATGAATGTATAATATTTGGGAGGAGAAGGAAAGGAAAAGGTAATCTCATTGCTTGGAGAGCTGACACTTGCTGATTGGATGTAAAAAAAGAACTAAATTGAGAAGATAGAGTAAGAGGATATTGGGATGAGGGAACGAAGCACATTATCTATTTATCAAGCATTTTCATTTCAGCTCATTTGTTCATATATAAAACACTTGTTTTTTTATTTTGTTTCTAGGTGATGTATATGGATAAAGAGCAGCATTTTAATGTGGAACAGATCACAGCCATGCTCCTGACCAAGCTAAGGGAAACAGCAGAGACCAATTTGAAAAAACCTGTATGTGACTGCGTTATTTCTGTAAGTATGTAGGCTGTAGAAATTGAAATAAGCTAATCAGCCTAAATTTTCACAATTTGATTTGTACACCAATTTGATTAATTTCTGGGTCACAAACCCAGGTGATCTATGTGGCACAAATTCCAGAGGAGGCCAGTGATAAAGCTGCCTCTAGGAGCACAGCTAATCAGTAGTGGTGGGCAACCTGAGGATTTCAGAGGGTCACTCGGTGTGCCTAAAGTGAAGGGAGACCTGCCGACTCTGAGTACTGTGTCCTGCTGTGGTGAATGGAGGAGAGAGCAGCATAAGACTGAGACTCTATGCCAGGGATTGAACCAGCAGTTGATTCCTAACATTTAGTCCTATCAGTAAATCCGTCTAGAGGTGACAAAACATTTTGAGTACTTGTCTGTGGATACCCGAAGATTGTCAATTTTGTCCTTTTATGAAGTGATTATAGCTTATGAATATCCATGATATATGACTCCCTGATACTAACCATCCAATCTGCCCTCATCTCTTGTGTTTAGGTAAGTTACAGATTTAGCTCGTGACCTGTACGTTGCTGGCACCTTCCAAAAGTGCTGACTAATGACTTTCTGCTACTTGTGTGTGAGTTAGCATCTGTGCATGCTTTCCACCCAAAAGTTAGAAAAGGAGAAGTAAAGCTCTTCAGGATATTTGTGGCAGGATTTTTTTCCAAATTTTCCTGTATGTCTCCATTGCATCAACAATGTTAATACTATCATTAGATTTCTGTTTACCTTTCTGTATTTAGAACTTAGTTATTAATTAGTTTTTGAACATGCCAAAATTGACTGTGCAGGATATATGCACAAGATAAAAGTAGCAGATCAGCATGCCAGACATCCAAAGGAAACTACTAAGAAATTGTAGCAGAGAATTGCCAAAATTAACACCAAAAATAATACTGAAAGATGTAATAGCATTAAAGAGGGACCGATACCCAGGGCAAGATGGTATCCATCGTATCGTAGAATCCCTACAGTGTGGAAGCAGACCATTTGGCTCATCATGTCCGCACTAATCACTCGAAGAGCATCTCACCAAAACCTCCTCTCCTAAACTGTCCCTTTTAACCCTGCATTTCACATGGCTAATCCATGTAGCCCGCACATCCCTGGACACTACAGGCAAATTAGCATGGCTAATCCACCTAATCTGCACATCTTTAGATAAAGAATAAAATAAAACAAAGAACTGCAGATGCCCAGTGATCTGAAACCTGCAAAAACAGAAATTGTTGGACAAACTCAGCACTCTGAAGAAGGGTCACGGGACTCAAGGTTAACTTGTTTCTTTCCACTGATCCTCCTAGCACTTACTCTTTTTGTTTGTTCCATCACATGGGAGTAAGGCGAGGACATTGCAGATGCTATTACTGTATTCTTCCAGAGTTCTGTTGACTGACTTAGGACTTATTTCTTGTACAGTGAAGAATTGCACATTCTTTCAGATGACAGAAGGAATTATAGACCATTTAGCTAAACAACTGTTCATAGAACATTGCTAGCATCTATAATTAAGGATAGAGTGAATGAACACCTTTTGAAAATTTTCTACTGTTTAGACAAGCAGGATGGATTTATAAAGGGTAGCTCATGTCTGAAGGGCCTGATTGAATTATTTTGAAGAAGCTGATAGTGATACTTTATAGATGATATACTGAGACTTATAGAAGGACAAAGCTATAGTGCAGGCAGTGATACTGATTAAAAACCAAAGCCCAACATGGGAAGAAGAGTACATTAGAGTTGGAAAAAATGGTTTTTAAAAACAAATCAAATTAAACAGTCTTTAACTGAATACGTGTAACATTTATAAGATGGGTGAATTGACAGTTTTGATTTGCTGTTTGCACTATTTATGTGTAGAAGTTTTTGGCCAGGTTTTGGCTTCTGAGGTGGATAGATCAAGTCAGGGAGATTTCCTAAATTGATGGATCCATCTTGGTAAAAAGAGCAGTGAATTATGGGACTTCCTTCTGGTGAAGTGCAAGAAGGATTTGTGCCTCCCAACTCCAGAGCCAGAGCAGAAACTATGACGAGTGGGTGAGTGTCAGGGCAGTCTAGTTAGAAGGCCTGTCTCAGTTCGCTGGTACTTTAGTTGTTTTAGAATATTTTGGGCCCTCCAACCTTCACATTTTTCATTCTCTAACACTTCCATAGCCATTCATGTGCTCTGTGCTAACTCTCCTTAATCACCCAGTTTCCAACATGGGCAAATTTCAGGACTAAATCTAATCCAGCTCATACTATTCAGATTTGATAGTGAAATATCCCATTAACAAAGCATGAAAAACTGTTAACTTTCCTGAATTGGTTAATTTCTTATAAAAACAAACTTTTAAATTTACTAGGCCTTAATCATCTGTTTAAGCTGTAAACCTAGTGTGAATTCAGAAATCACTGCTGAGATATTATAGCCTTTGAAACCCAGCCAAGCCTTCATAATGAGTAGTTCTTTGTTGACATATCCCTTCTGGAACTGTTCAAACAGATGCCACACCAGCTGGCCTGTCATCAGAGCAGTACATCAAAGGTTTACTGACAACTGCAGCTGGTTTTTCTACAGTTTAAAGACTGGGATTTTTTTTTAAAGAAAAGAGCGCAACAGTTAAACAGACTCTATCTGCTCCTCGGAACTTTTGTGTCTACTTTGTAAATTCTTAGCACGCACACAGCAGGTCTAGGGCCCTTGCAGTAGCTAGATTTTTTTTCTCCCCCTTTTTGTAATTCTTTGATTTATGCTACTGCTCACTTTCCCCTACAAGAAAAAAATGTGGTTTGTCTGAAAGATGTTGGGACTTTTTTAGCCACATCCCTGCTGCCATTTTTTGAATGGTCCACAAGTGTTCTTCCCTCTGAACCAAGAGACCTGGGTTCAAGTCCCACTTGCTCCAGAGGTGTGCCATAACATTTCTGAACAGGTTGATTAGAAAATATATCCACAAGAATCTTCCTGACTCACTGCAAATCTGACCTTTGGTAGCAGACTGAACTAAGGCTGCAAACTGACAATTCAAGGGAATTTGACATTTGGTAAGGTAGGAAAAAAGAAAAGGAGATGTAGTAGCCCACATAGAGGATGAAATCAGAACTGAACAATGGCAAGAAATTATCTTTGCTTGAAAGAGCGGGATGTTGAGTTGAATTTAATGGTCTTAATGAGTGCCCAAACCCTTGTCACTTCTGTGCAGATGACATGATTGAATTAAATGCCAGTGTTTGGCCCACCCAGCAATTTAGGACACCAGTGGTAGAAGTCCTGTATGCCAAGAGCTGCTGGTCATTCAGAGGGCTACAGCTGTCTGTTGTCTGCAGTACCATCATGTAGAATCGTCGCATCCAGACGTGCTGCATAGACTTTGACAGGGATTGTTGCTGGACCCTGCACTCAGGTCACGATGGCATGAAATGGAGATCACTTAGATGGAGTTAGAGAAGGGTTTCAAAAAAATAGGGGTGCTTTTTGGTCCCCATCCCACCTTGATGCTATGCCTCTTGATTTGGGCAGAGTGCCTGATGATGAGAGATCCCCAGCACTACCACTACCCACCCCCAGTTGTCTGCTGGTAAATCCAAACTTTGATGTCTGTTAAAGACAATGCAACTTCATTTAATTTGTGGGCTGCCAATAAATTCAGGTAGGCTCAAGAATAATTGCTGTTAATTTGCTCATTAATAAGTTATGACGGGAGGAAACTAGTGTGACAATTGGCTGCCAGTTCTAGACTAAGCAAGAGTTGGGCTAGGTTTCATCTGCTCAATATTTCTGACTATTCTGTTAAATACATTGGAACTCCACAAAGTCTCCAATTTAATTCAGAATTGGAGATTTTTTAGCGGATCCTAGGGAGCAGAGAAATTGCCTATTTGGAGACTGGAAGATTCAGGCAATAAGCATTTATTATTGCTAACAGGATATGGTAGAAATAGTTCAGTTTGTCATGTGGTAATGGAATAATTTGTTTCATGGTTTGCTAAGCATTGTTTAGCTGACTAGTTTCTAGCAGTTTTTTTAAAGCTTTCACAAAGCACTGACAGGATGCTCCAGAATAGTCAGATTAGACATTAAGCCTACAAATTTTGATTAGTAGAGTAGTTGGGATGAAAATCAAAATCTATAAAATGGAAGTGGTAAAGGGCACAACTTAACTCATTGCTACATGTAGGTCTTCCAAATACTAGGTGGCCATGTCGAGTTTTCATGCACCTGTTTTTTGGAAGAAAACATCTTTCATAATTTAAGCTAATTTAGCTCTTAAACCCTTTAAGACTTAGCTGATTGGTAACTTGTAATTTAACATTGTTTGAAAATCCTATTGGATGTGTTTTTTTATGCTTCAGAATTGTAACCAACTGCACGTGTGCAAATCTTCATCACCTGATTTTGTAATCAAACTTGGTTCCATGGATCAATAGCACTACACTGTAAATGTTTTTTTTAAAAGAGTTGTCTAGATCTGTGTTTTTACTTGTGTAAACATAGTAAGCTAGCCCTTTTAGGATGATTTTACCAAAAGACCTGAATATTTAAAGGACACCTTTATTATAGCCCTTTAAAAATGCAGATATACTGTATTACATCTACTGTATTAGTATGTCTGCTGACTAATCCTCAGAAAAAAAGAGTAAGGTTGATCAAATAAGAGTTCCCTTCTGTGGTCTGTGCTGACTATTCATTATATTTTCATTTCTAGATGTTCAAATATTCTCTCCTTTCGGAGACCTTCCAGTTTTTCCTACCACTGATGTTGAGCTGACTGGTCTATAATTTCTGTCCTCCTCCTTAAACATAAGTATTAACTTAGCTATTTGCCAGTCCTCTGGCCCCTTTTTCTAATGAGTTATTAAATGTGTGTAGTAATTTAATTAGCCATAATCCACAAAGGACCACAGGCATCTCTCTTTCTCTCTCCATTATAGAGGGACAATTGGTTATATACAGCTTGAGGGGCACCACTCTACAAGCGTGGGGCAAGGTGAGGAGGCAGGCCTCCATGAACTACCAGTCGGCGCAGGGGATTGAACCCATGTCATTGGCATCATTCTGCATCGCACTCTAGCCAACTGAACTAACCGACTTTCTCTGGTATCTCTTCCATAGACGCTTTTAAAATATATGGATGCAATCCATCTGGATTAGGGGCATTATCCTTTTTTTTTGAGATTGTTTGTTTGGTTTATATTATTCAGTATGTACCCTTTTATAAATCTTAAATACACATCATTGCTCATTTCACCTGTTCCAGCACCCTTCTAAGTAACAAAGCAAAATAATTGCTTAATGTTGTTGCTTGTGGCTTTCTAATCCCCTATAGTGGTCTTTATTCTTTTTATTGCTATGCCTGTAAAATATTTACTAGTTTGTTTTCTGGTCATTGAAAATTTTAAGTTCACAGTTCCTGTTCACCTTCTAATTTTATTTTTCTTTTGACTTCTCCTAAACTCATTGCAGCCATCTAGGTAACAGTGACAATCATCTGCCCCAGTGATGGAAAGGAAACTGGACTGCTGGTGGACTTGAATGATGCCATCTTCCTGCCTTTAAGGAAGTTGAGTTCTGTGTGAAAGTGACAAGCTCCGTCTTCCCACCACCAGTTATGGCCCCTATGTGGACAATTAGTGACCATTTAAGAACCTTATCCCACCTATCTACAATTATTTCAGCTACAGGCAGGATAAGAAAGAACAGTTCCATGCAAGCGGTTAACCACTGCCAGCAGACTGTCAGTTTGGTTGGGATGGAGCTGGGCTGGGGGAGGCATTCCTTAATCTGCATGATCAAGGTTCTGGGCCTGGAACAGGATTGTGGTTTCCAGAGATTCGGCTGGCGAACATCTACCAACAACTCCCTTCCCATGAGACCTCACCTCCAGCCAAACAGCACTTAGCTTTCCTGTAAGCTCCTTTAAAGGGGTAATCCTCCATCTTGGCTGCAATTGATTGTACCAGCAGCAGCCATGTCACCCACTACTGGAGCTACGGGGATCTCTGTCTGGGAGATCTTGGTGGCCAGGACTCCTTATATTACAAGTTCCATTTCTGCTGTTTGCAACCAATCAATGGCCAGTCATCTTTATCGGCTGTAGGTTTCCTTCCTCCTAACTCTCTCCTGTTTTCAAAAATAGGAAGCTGCCACCTGATGTTTCACAGTGTTTGGATTTCACTGCTTGAGTCCATTCCTCCTCATTAGATCCAAACTCAGATCTTCTTTTGGTATTTTTATATATTCTGTTAGAAAGGTTTCTTGAGCATGTTACATTGGCTTTATGCAGTCATCCATGCTATTTCTAAAAATATAATGAGAGAAGTTAGGTTCAACATTGAACAAGACATGCCATCAACTAGTTAATCTCCATTGAGTTTCCACTAATGCTAATTGTGCCTGCCAGCAGGTCTATGAGGAGGTTCTTTAAATGAAACCTTTTTTCATACAAGGATGAGGCAAGTTTTAATCTTTAGAAATTGATTTCTGGAGAAACTTTGTACATTTACTATATTTAATAATTGGTTCTGTTTACATTTTTAGTGACATTTTAGGACACATTGGAAATTTTTTTTTTTTGGACGGATATACCCAACTTCAACTGTTAATAAATGTGCACCACATTATCACTCTTGGTTATATTTAATGCAATTTTAATGCATAATCTAGACTTAAAACTTCAATCTGACTGCATCAGTTCATGAAAGTTTTAAGTTGAGCAGGGCGCATATGAATCCATGTAGAAACGTTATCTAACAAATGGCATTTCTGAAAAATAGCATTTGTGTTCAGGTCTGTGCGCCCAGAACAAAAAGAAAAAAATACTCTTAAAGAAACCATGTATTGAATGGCAAGGCAACTTTATACCATGTTGAAATGTTTCTTTTTTGTAGGTACCCTCATTTTTCACCAATGCTGAAAGGAGTTCTGTGCTAAATGCTGCTTATATTGCAGGCTTGAATTGTTTAAGACTGATGAATGATACCACTGCAGGTATGATGTAGAATCGGATTTTTTTCTAATAAGTAAAGTTTATTTTACAAACATAAATGGTTTTAATTGTATATCTTTAATATCTTAGCATCTCTAGCTTATGGAATCTACAAGCCAGATTTACCAGCCCCTGAAGAAAAGCCAAAGATTGTTGTATTTGCAGATATGGGTCATTCAGCGTTCCAAGTTTCTGTCTGTGCTTTCAATAAGGGGAGTCTTAAGGTAATTATTTTGTAATGTGCATTTATGAAAATGCAGCTAAGAAAATTTTGTGGTATCCTGAGTATCTTTTGAAGTTTGTTATAGATATTATATCCAATGTATTTTTTGACAAGCTGCTTCTGAAAACTTGCTAGTTTCTAGCTCTTGTTGCATACTTCTACATAGGGAAAATGTGACTTGGGAGCAGGACTGGGACATTCTGACGCTTTGAGCCTGCACCACCTTTTCAGTAAGATAAGAGTTGATTTGACTATGGCGTCAACTCCACTTTCCTATCATTCCCCTGTAACCCCAGACACCTTCTGTCTTTCAAACATCTATTTAAATCTATCTTGAATACATTCAGTGATACAGCCCCCACTGCTTGTTATGGGGAGTTAAATTCCATAGACTAATGACATTTTGAGAGGAAAAACATTCTTCTTATCTTCCTCCCAAAGGTAAACCTTTGTTGTTTAAACAATGGTTTAAAATGTATACCCTAGATCTAGTCCCCACAGGAGGAGTTTTGCTCCTGGTATCCACCCTACTGAGTCCCCCGAAGATCTTGAATGCTTCAATAAAATCACTTATCATAAATGAATAGATGTCTGTTTTTGAATTCCCATTGTTGCTTTCTTTTTAAGATAATTTGTTTTAAGTATTGTTTTTAACATTGCTTAATATTAATTTTGTATGAAGCTCCTAAAATGGCAGCCTGTTTCTTAATTATTTGATTATAAACTAGATAAAGGTCTCTTTTATGTGGCTGAGATTTTCAAAATTTGAATTGATGCTTGACAAATCTATACTCGACGATCTTCACAATAATTCACTCATCTCTTCGGCCCGAACTTGAGAAAATGTGATGCAAGAATCTCAAAATATCATTGTCCTCCTTTCGCAAATAAGTAGTGATACTCTTCATTCTCTCTTGGCTGCGTCTTCACTATTCCATAATATTTCAGTGTTAGATCGCTCCTTCGCCGGAACATGTATCGAAAGAGAAAAAAGTGACAGTGAAGCAAAAGTGGTTCCCTTTTAATTTGCACCCATGTGTTATCATCCTGATGCAGCAGCCCACTGGCAACCTGACTTTCAGCGCTATGAGCTTTGAGATGCTGTTACTAATCATACGCTTTAGTTCAGCTGCTAAACTAAATGGTACTAGGTCACCCTTTCTGCCGTCACCCTCCATTGCCATTTTAAATACTGGCTCAGGGAGAATTGTGTGATCTCAACAGTATTTGAATCTGTGAACAATTGACTTTGTAAATCTAGCATTGGCTTCTCTATTCTTTGAGGGGAATGCATTAAGTGAAACATTTTCTAATCATGTTAAGAAAATTATTTTAATTGGAAACCAAGAAAGTATTTAGGTGAAGATGTAAAGATACAGTTTAATGAGTAAGTTGGTGCCTCTCTGAGGTAAGCTGTGATGTCACTGTGATCTCAGTCATGCGCTCAGTGTTCTATGAAGACTTTCGGATCCTGTATAGTATGGAGCATGTTGTTGCGTAACTTTACCATCATGTACATAAAAACCTGGTTTAACAGTAACTAAGAAGTCTAGCCATAACTAGCATTAACATAGGTTAGAATTTGATGCAGTGGATCCTGCTTTCTAACCTAGCTCTTGACTCTTGATTCTGTTGGCATCCTCTGTGTTCCGACCTTTGGGACTTCTTTGATATGAATCTGCCCCAATAGGCCAAAAAGCTTACTTCTGCTCCTAGCTCATATGATTGTATGGAAAGGGACTGGGGAGAAATACTGCTACCAAATTTCTTTCTGGCATCCAAGATATCCCTAACCCTGGCATCAAAGAGACTGGTTCTTTGCTATTCTGGTTCTTGCAGGAGAAAATGTCATCTAACCCTCTTTATTATTGAATCCATTAATCACTGCTTTATTTCTACTTTACAAATCTTTTTCTTTGGCACCCTCCTCTTCCTGATCCTGTGCTGCATTCTGGACTATGATTATTCTGGAGGAAGCCGTTCAAAATTTAGTCTCCACTGTTAGAATAAAATACGCTTTTAAAAAAAGTTAGTGTTCTGCTGAGTGTGGTTTTTGAATCCTGAGAAATCGGGTAAACTGCACAATCTAAGTTAACAATCTAAATCTAATAAGAGTTGAGTAGAAATATCAGAGTAGATATTTGAATGTCACATGATTTTAAGAAAACAATTCTGTGCAGCTTGACTTTGTATTGTCACATTGTTAACTTGGCTCCCTATTATCAATCCCAGTTTCATCTAATGACTTCATTGTTGATAAATGTTGGGTCCTTTTGTGAGGTTAAACAGTAAGGTTACAGGTTTAAATACAAAACTATATGATGGGGATCAAAATATTTGCCTTCCTGGATTATGTTATGTAATTTTCCAGAGTCAAAGATCTGAGTGACGCTTGCACCACCTTGATCGTTGATGGAGACTAATGTCAGCTGAACAGATCATTGAATTGTTCGAACATGATGTACTTCTACAAGCACCATGACATTGTGAGAGCCACATGTTAAAGAGGCACAAGATCAGTGTTTCAACCCTAAACATGCCCCAATGAAGAGAGAAATTTCAAGTGCAGCTCCTGTCCAATTTGGAAACTTTGCATTCTATCTAACTCAATTCTAAAACAAAGGTGTCACATGAAATTAACCAAATTAATCAACTGTGCCTACGCTACAGGGTTCAAATGTTCGTCATTTGCCAAGACTGATTACACAAACATGATACTCAAATATGTAGCCTCTTGGAGCAAAGTGAATAGCTTTCATTGGCTGAAAGAATGACCCAAAGTCACAACTCTAAGGCAGCACTCCAGCAGCTTGAGGTTGACACCAAAACCTATTTGGAAAATGAAGTATGTGTGGTACGAAGAAAAAAGGCAAGAAAAACAAGGTGCTGATTTTCATCACACACAAAGGTTACTGAAGCCACAAGGACCATCTGTAGACCACAGATAGGACTTTCTATAGAATGTTTACTATGTTCTTTTGGGAATTTGGATTAGCTTAACAGAGTAGAGAAGGATACTGACCTTGCTGTGCATTCTTTTGGATGGTTGAGACTGCTTTAACCCTGGGACAACCTCTAATGAGGCTGGCTTGGCCTGGTGTCATGGCCTTCAATGTTTGTGCTGGGGACAGAGGAAGTCCTGTATTGGCACCATCCCATCTGACTGAATTTCCAGGACCATGCTGAAAAAGGCAGTCGGTGATCTCCTCTTGTTTACCATGTGCACGACAAATATCAGAAACTGTAGGGCAGCTCCAAACCAACTGTGCACCTGGAAGAGCACTGTGGCCTTTTAAAGATAGCATGGTTTCAAGGGATGCTGGTGTTTCAGCAGATATCCACATTTGGTGAGTTGTTTCAGGAATGATGGTAGTAAGATAGGCTAAACATTGGTGCGAGAGATGCCATATGGGCATGCTAATGAGACAAATCTGATTTAAATGGATGAGAAAATTTTCCAGGCCTCACCTTGCAAAACCTTCCAAAAAAAATTCAATGCAACTGGAGATAAAAGGTGCTGCAGATGCTGGAGAATCCGAGATAACAAGCGTGGGGCTAGATGAACACAGCAGGTCAAGCAGCATCATATATGCTGCTTGACCTGCTGTGTTCATCCAGCCCCACGCTTGTTATCTCAATGCAACTGGAATTAGCCAAAAGAACATAAGTATCAGCCCAAAGTCACTGTACAGTACTGTCATCTATTTTGGAAGAAATAGAAATCATTTGATCAGTGCAGGCCATTATTAAATTTTCTAGTTCTTCTTATTGGCAATTTTGAATGAGCTTTGAATGAAAAAACCTTTTATATAAAAGAAGAATCACTGGTCCTAAATAGTTACTGGTAAGATAACAGGTGGATTAATCATGTAACATTTAGGTAAAACTCCAAATGCACTCTGTTGCCAATGAACCTATTGCCAGTCCATGTTCAGTCTCCCAAATGAAGTCAATTCACACTGGTCAGGCAGCTTGATTTGTCAACTTGGTTAACAGGATGATGGAAAATTATATTCAAGCATTTGATATGCACACAAGTTTTACTTTAAAGTCATTGCTGACCTGAAAAACATTTGAGAAGCATTTTCTTAATTTTCTGAAATCATTTGAAAAATTACCAAAGTGCAGAAATAAGCTAAATTCTATTTTTTTTTTCATTCAGGTACTTGCAACTGCTTTTGATCCACATTTGGGAGGCCAAGATTTTGATGAAGTATTAGTGGAGTATTTTTGTACTGAATTCAAAACCAGATATAATTTAAATGTAAAGTCTAAAATCCGAGCCTTATTGCGGCTGTATCAGGAGTGTGAGAAGCTGAAGAAACTCATGAGTGCTAACTCCATGGATATTCCTTTGAACATTGAGTGTTTTATGAATGACCTGGATGTAACTGGGAAGATGAATCGGTAATTGCAAAGTGAATTAATTAAAGTATTGTGCATCATGTGTGCACGATTTGAGATATTGTGGACCAGCATACCAGTAGAACATTATCATTGTATTGCTTTCATTCTCTATATTAGCTGCCTAAAATCACTGCCTAGCCACCTATAGCCTCTAATTATTAAACTAGAGATCTCATTCATTTACTCTGAAAAAGGAAGGCACTGTACTTTGTTAATGGGACTAGCTTATTAGTGTAGAACAGATCTATAGCGTTTATCTTAAGTCACTTTTAGATTGTAACTTCAAAAATTCTGCGTGCATAATCAATTATATCCGTTCCTTTAGAAAGGAACCCAATATTTTAAAATTGATTTTTCAAAAAATGATCAGTAGCCCTTAAATCTATTTTCCTCCAGAACTCACTTTGAAGAGTTATCTGCAAACCTGTTGCAGCGAGTGGAGGGACCTCTGCGATCGGTCATGAAACAAACACAACTCAAACTTGGAGATATTAATGCCGTTGAGATCATTGGAGGGTCCACGCGTATTCCTGCAGTCAAAGAAAGGATTGCAAAATTTTTTGAGAAGGCTGTCAGCACTACACTCAATGCTGATGAAGCAGTAGCCAGAGGCTGTGCTTTGCAGGTAAAACTTTGATTAAAATACCAATGAGCTTGATCACTCCAGATTGTCTGCTTGAATTCCAAACAATAAAACTAATTAGAAATTGCAACCAAACCTTTTTAATCTGGCAAGATATTTTGCTTTCAAACAAATATACCAGGAATTTGAGGGAGCAGTTTAGTCCTTCAGCTTTGATTATTTAGTAACCTTTGACTACTTAGCCCACAAGTAAATGTAATATGGATTAAAGTTTAAATTGATGTTGAACATCTGTGGACCGGGAAAGGGAAACAGGCTATTTCATTTTCTTATTTGAATAATGTTAGGGTTCTGTAAGTGATTTATTCTTGACTGTTGCTTTTTATGGTTAAAGATAACATAAAACATAAGTATATTCTTGATTTGGTGCATAAACAGAAATGTAGTGTAATCAGATCAGCCACAAACCTAATGATGGGATGGGCTTAAAGGACTAAGTGGCCTACTACTCCTCCTAATTGGTATGTTCATAGCTGGATAAATCTGTTTATTCAAATACTGAGCCTTTAAAATATGTTTATCTCCACGGTTACCTAGAATGTTCTTGGATTGGATGAGGATTGAGAACATATGAACAAGAATAGATCATTCAGCTGTTGAGATTGCCCACCATTCAGTATGATCATGAATGACTAAACATTTTAATGCCTTTTTACTGACCCGATCCCCATAACGCTGTATTTGGTAATCAGAAATCTATCAATCGCTATTTTAAACATACTCAAAGACTGAGCCTCCACAGCTCTCTCTGGAGAATTCCAAAGGTTCATTACCTGCTCGGTAAAGTCATTTCTCCTTGTCTCGCACCGAAGTGCCATCCTCCAAACCTTGAAATTGTGTTCCCTGATTTTGGTGCCCCAACTGGGAGTAATATCTTGCTTGCATTTACCCTATCTGTCCCTTTTTAAGTAAACTGGATGTTTCAGTGAGATCACTTCTTGTTCTTTGAAACTCTAGATCACATTTTTCCCAGTCTCTCTTCATTGAACGATCCCACCATCAGGGAACAAGTCTAGTGAACTTTCATAGCATTTTCTCTATAGCAATATTATCTTCCCTAAGAGAAGGAGACCAAAACTGCACATGAGACTCCAGGTGTTGTTTAACAGAGCTTCTATGCAATTGAAATAAGTCTTCACTATTCCTGTGCTAAAATCCTCTTGCACTAAAGGCTAATATTCTATTGGATTCCTAGTGGCTTACTGTACCTTTTTTATATTAGCCCTCACCGACTTGTTAACAAGGTCACCTATGTCCCTTTGTACATCTACACTTCCAACTTCTTACCACTTAAGAAATATTCCTCATCACTGTTACTCCTATTAAAATAGATAGTCTCACATTTTTCTACATGAATTCCATCTGTCGAGTTCTTGCTCATTCAGTAAGCCTATCCAAATCCCCCTGGAGCCACTTCACATCTTCCCCACAACATGTTCCCACTTAGCTTTGTATCATCCACAAATTTGTAAATATTACAGTCGGCCCCCACCTCCAAATCATTGATGTATATTGTGAACAGCTGACACTCAAGTATTAAGCCTTGTGGTGCACTATTAGTCACAGTCTGCCAACATGAGAGAGACCCATTTATTTGTACTCTCGGATTGGCTAGCAGATAGAAAATATTAATCCATGCCTGTATTTACTTCCAGTCCTATATGCTTCACCAATCTCCTAGCATGAGAAGGGGTATGTTGCAGAATCTAGGTGTACTATGTCCATTGGCTCTTCTTTATGTGGTTAGTAACATCTTCAAAAAAAAACTCCAACTTTGTCAGACACTGTTTCCTGTTTTCCAAATTCATGCTGACTCGCTCAATCAGATCATTATCAATCAGCTATGTACTTACTTTATCCTTTGTAATAGATTCTACTTGATCAGTTTCTTGGTCTTGCATTTTATATAAACTTCCCAGTTCTCAGAATTACTGCCATTTCTGGCAACTCCATAGCTTTTTCTTTTAATCATATGCAATTTTGAACTTTTTTAACCATGGTTAAATTACCTTTTTTGAGTTTTTGCACCTTGAAGGAATAAATAGTTGCTGTAAGCCATTCTTTAAAGACTGTCCATTGCCTACGTACAGTCATGCCTTTTTAATGTATTTTCCCAATCCACCACAACTGACTTATGCCTCATGTCTTCATAATGTCCCTTTTTTCAAATTAATCATCCTTGCTTCAGAATTAACAACCTCACTTTTAAGAAATCTCCATTCCAAGAAATCTCCATTCCAAGAAATCTCCATTCCAAGAAGCACCCTTCAACCACTACTCTTTTTGTCTTTTATGACCAAGCCAGTTTTGTATCCAGCCAGCCAGCCCATCCCAGATCCCATGAGACTCTACTTTCTGTACCAGCCTGCCATGGGGTACCTCATCAAATGCTTTACTAAAGTCCATATAGACAATATTTTCTGCCCTTCCCTCATCAATCATTCTTGTCACCTCCTCAAAAAAAACTCAATCAAGTTGGTGAGACATGACCTTGACCACACAAACTCTTGCTGCCTATCACTAACAAGTCCATTCACTTCCGAAAGAGAAATAAATCCTGTCTTTCAAATCTTCTCCAACAGCTTGCTCACCACTGACATCAGGCTCACCGACATGTAATTACATGGATTATCTCTGTTCCTCTCCTTATACAAAAGAACAACATTGGCTAATCTCCAGTCCTTTGGAATCTTGCCTGAATCCTAAGAGGATACAAAGATATTTAAGACACCGGTCATTTCTTTCCTTGCCTCTCTCAGTATCCTGGGATTGATCCCATCTGGCCCTGGGGACTTGTCTACCTTAATGTATTTCAAGACACCCAAAACTACTTCCTTCATTATGAATATGCACCTGCCTTTCCTTAACCTCAACATTCCTCCCTGTTTGGTGAAAACCTGATGTAAAATACTCATTAAGGATCTTACTCTTTTCCTCTGGCTCCACACATAACTTCCCTCTTTTGCCCTTAAGTGGGCCCAATCTTTCCCTAATTACCCTCTTGCTCCTAATGTATGTATAAAATGCCTTGAGGTTCTCCTTAACTCTGCTGGCCAAGGACATTTCATAGGCCTTTTTTAGCCATCCTAACTACCCATTTGAACTCATTTCTACTTACTCCAAATTCTTCAAGTACTTTGTCTGTCTTTAGTTGCCTAGACATTGGATATGCTTCCTTTTTTGCCTAGTCTGATAATTTACCCTGTCAACCAAGTTTCCAAATCTTGCCATTCCTGCCCTCCATTTTCACAGGAACATGTCTGTCTTGCACTGTAATGAACTGATCCTTAAAGGACTCCCACATCAGATGTGGATTTATACCCGAACAGTTGCTCCCAATCCACATTCTCCAATTCTTGCCTAATTCAGCTATAGTTTGCCTTCCCTCAATTTAGCACCTTCATCTAAGGTCCATTCTTGTGCTTATCCATAAGTTTCTGAAAACACATGGAAGTACGGTCACTAACCAAAATGCTCCCCCCATCGAAACTTTGATCACTTGGCCAGGCTTGTTTCCCAATATCAGGTCCGATATGGCCCCCTTTCCTCATGGGACTATCCACATACTGTTCTAAGAAATTCCTCCTGGACACATCTAACATGTGAGCAGTCTATACAAATTATATGAAGAATTGTGTTTGAAGTCAGATCACAGGAATAAAATGAACTGTTTATTGTTTTACTTTCAAGGTGAATTTTGCAGAAATGCCAAGACCAATGAAGATAAATGAAAGAATATACCAGCCAAAAGGATAACAAGATCCCATTAACACGTAGACATGATCACTTGGCAGCCACTTTATTTATTGGCCACCTAGCTTTTCAAAGCAAAACCGTGTCATCATTCATTATAATAAAACATTATAATCTATGATACAGAATTTCATTATGATCTGTGAAGTTGGCAGAACCATCTGTATCTACCTTTCATATGGTTGAATTTCAAAATCTCATTCCTCATTGTCCATTAATCACATCACCTTCCAAAACTAGTCTGACTCCATGAAAATTGTGGAAGGACTGAAATGCTGACTTATGCACTAGCAACACTGGAACAACAGCTCACAACCTGCCCTTTTTTCCAGTTCTGGTGCGGTTTCTAGGTGTCTGGAATGGAGGCAGTTTCTCCAGATTCATGCCCTGTCTACTATGTTCAACGCTTGCCAGTTCACACTTCAGCCTTCTATTGAACAGGAAAATCTGATCCAGTTGACTACTAATTTAAGACAACAATATTCAGTGAAATATGGTTGAAAATTTGCAAATAGGAGCAAAGCCGTAGTGAAATGTAAATAATTCTGGGGGTGAGGAGCTGAAAGTGTTGGTACATCAGGCTGCCTATCTCCTAATGTTTTAAAATAATATTGGATTTGTGGAAGGATGTTCTAACATGTTATGTGATACTTTTTATTACTTTATTTATAGTGTGCAATACTTTCACCTGCTTTTAAAGTACGTGAATTCTCCATCACGGATGTACTACCATTCCCAATATCCTTAAAGTGGAGTGCAGAAGGAGATGAAGTAGAAGGGTAAGGATTCGATTTCCAGTTGACGACATTAAGTTTTTTAAACGTATGGTAATTTTTTTTGTTAATGTTCTCAACAAGGGAACTAATTGTATAATGGTTTAGGATGCACAAGTTGCTATTATTTCTAAGCATTATCCCAGTTGTAAATGGCAATTGTTGAGTTACTTGTACATTATTTTGAAATGCTGTTTTTATTATCTATTAGCAGTCATGAAGTATATTCCAGAAACCATCCAGTGCCCTTTTCAAAGGCCCTCACTTTTTACAGAGAAAATCCATTTGAACTAGAAGCTTTTTACAGCAATCCCCAAACCCTACCTTATTCTGAAGTAAAAATAGGTAAGCATATTTGTTATACAAATGTAAGTTTAATCTGTGTATTTCCTTGTGATTTAAGTAAAATTGAACTATCATTATAAGTCCCAAAAACAGAGACTGGGACCTTGGTTTATGCCTCTGACTGCTGAGGCTAATTGTTATGTTACAATACATTTCTAAGTCAACTTTGGTAAGCAGAAACCTTGGGCTGAATTTTATCTGATTTCTGGTAGGTGTTAATTTTGACAAGTTTCACGGAGGGTTTCTGTCTGTGAGCTGCAACAACCGCTCTCACATTATCTTCCCAAACTCACCTCTGCCAATACACTATGTATTGCTCATTGTATTCTCCCACTTGCCACAGGTGGGAATACTGGCCACTCCTGGGACCCACGGGATTCATTGTGCCAGTGCCATCTTTTAAAGGCTAGCCACACACCTGGTCAAGAACTGACAACCTACAGCTGCCCTGCATGGTTCTTGTCATTTGTCCCAGATATGTCAGACATAGAGAAACTGGCTGCTGCTTTGTTGCCAACAGGGACCTGGAGGTCCTGGTGGACAGTAGGTGTATGCAGTCTTTGCCCGTGGACTATGCCCTGAGATATGGAACTGGTATCCAGCAGAAGGCTGTAGCAAGGTGAAGTCACCGGGTTTCTGCTCTGATTTTCACGTAGGGAATTGCTGCTGCCGGGGGCATGTGGGTAACAAGGGAAACTGCATATCAGTGAGCTTAAATGATGTAATAATGAAGATGTTAATGCATTTAAATTGGCCTCTTGCTGCTTACTCAGCAAAAGCTCGTCTCCCCTTTTTAATGCTTGTATGATAGACAGGATTTCGATGTCACAATCTCACATGATTCCCCCAACTTTCTTGCCATTGCCCAGAATATTCAATGGCTGGGAAAATTTTGCCCTTTGGTTGCCTTTGCTTCTGGTTTGAATCTCGTAAGAGTGTCAACTGTTATCTTCAGTACTGGTTATGTAATAAAATATCCAGGAATATGTTAAACCAGTTGGCAACCTTAAGCCTACTTATGAAACTAGCTGAAGTTAAATTTGAAGTTAACTCGTTGTCTTTGTTGTTAAAAATAATTTCCCCGAGTCCTCACCTTACAAAGGGACTGAAGTGATACCCCATCCAGGGGTTTGAAAAAAACTATGTCTATGGTGTCAAGCCACTTCAGAATCTTTCATAAGCTTTAATGAGATCACTTCTCACTCTTCTAAACTCTGGAGTGAGGCATGGCCCAATTTACTCAATCTCTCATCATAGGTTTCTGGGATAAGAAAATCAATCGAATGAACCTCTGTGATAAAAGGTACTGCAGATGCTGGAGAATCCGAGATAACAAGGTGTGGGGCTGGATGAACACAGCAGGCCAAGCAGCATCACAGGAGCAGGAAAACTTGACGTTTCGGGCCTAGACCCTTCATCAGAAAAAAATCTTGGTAAACCTCTTTTGCAGCTTCTCCAAAGAATCCACCTTGTTCCTATAGTGTGGTGATTAGCACAGCACACAATACTTCAAAAGTATTCTAAGGTGTTATACAGCCGCAAAATGACTTGCCAATTTTTATACTCAATGTCCGACCGATGAAGGCAAACATGCTATATGCCTAAGGTAGGAGATAGTAAGAACTGCCGATGCTGGAGAATCTGAGATAACAAGGT
>JAHRHZ010000263.1:25365084-25408082 GCA_024137785.1 Ginglymostoma cirratum | reverse complement strand
AAGTTTTCCTGCTCCTATGATGCTGCTTGACCTGCTGTGTTCATCCAGCCCCATGCTTGTTATCCCAGCTCTCAATTCCAGATTTTTATTAGTTATTTAAATTTATAAACAAAATTGAGTTTGTTTCACCAGCTATCATGGTAGACCTTGAACCCGTGACCTCAGGGCTTTGCTCTGAGTCTCTGAGTATTTCAATGGCACTACCACAATCTTCTCCCCATAAATTTTGTTGTGATCCTAGCTACATGGATTGTAAGCTAGTTGTGGGCTTAAGTTCCAGAATATTTAATTTGACCTCAATCAAATAAAATTACAGACAGAGTTGAGTGAGCCAATCTGAAGGTCTCCACTGCTGATTATGTACAAGAATGCGCCAGGTATGATTATGCTTTCACAATTCTCATAGAAGTTATCAAGTTTATCTCAAGTACAAAATAATGATACTCAAAGGTGGTAGATCAGTTGATTCACATAGGGACTCCTGCTTGCTTCTTCTGGCTAATGAGGTGCATGAACCTGTTGTGGTACTACACACCTTGCTGCTGAAAGTTATGACTTATTAGCCCATGCTAGCCACTAACCAGGAGTATGATCATGGCATTCTTGACTCCTAACTGGCTTGCTAATGCATGCACAGTACATTATCAGTCTCAGATTGATAACCTGATGTTAATAAATGATTGGTTTCTTAAGGGTGATGATTGTCCAGGTGATACCACTTTCTATTATTTACTGATGGGTTCTCTAAGATGTTAGTCATTGACAAGAACTCAGGGTGGAATTTTTATAGGAATCTGAGCAATGTAGGCTAGGGTGGGATCTGTGACGGAATCAGATGAGATGTCTGTTGAGGTCTGTCTCAATGTTGGGATCATCTTGCATTGTCTTTTATGCTTTCAGTAAACAGCCTGGCGAGTTTCTCACTACGGAACAGTAAGTTGCAGTTAAGGGGATTATAGTTTGTTAAATGTCTTAAAGGCCCAACTTGCCTCATTTAGTGTTCAGCTTGCCTTCTTATTGAATGCACCAATCAAGCTAGATGTCAAGAAATCTCAACATGGATCTGGCACATAGTGAAGAAGGACCTCCCATGTTGGACAACGACATCAATGTCTCAGGCATTTTCCATGGGCTGTGGCCGCTGTATCCTATGTTCAAACACATTGGCATCTGATATGTTCCAGTCTCTAAGCCAATCTCCAATCCTTTTACATGATACTTCTGTACTTCAGTGAACAATTATCATTGTAGTACTGCTGCAAGGACATCCTGCACTCAGGAACACACACACACAGACACACATACACACACACGCAGAGTTCATGGACTGGATCATGCTGCATTTCGGGATTATTCACTTGCTCTCAAGCTGCTCATTCATACTTCTCCTACTTGGATGCTCACAGTATCATTTGCATTGCCTCTTTGTGCTTTTCTTTCTCAGCCAGAGTACCAGCCTTGTATTACTTATGTTTAGCTTTGCTGTTTAGCACATACACATAAGCAGGAAGCTTGTTATGTTTAACAGCAGGTCAGCCACTCAAACTATAGCCAGATCCTCTTGACTTAAAGGATGAGGAGCCGAGTGTCGGGCAATCCACAACCTGTTTTGATTCTTTCTAAATTATTGTAGGCTATTTTCCTCCTGCCATGAGAGAGCAGTGGGGGGCACATAGTATGGGAGATTGCATTGTGTGGCACAGCTGTTACTTTTACTGTAGGTGGGAGGTTATCCAAGAAAGTGAGCAGGCAGTGTCGGAGGGCATACGGGGTGGTGGTGTCGGATGGTGTTGTGAATGGGCTGGGTGAGAGCAAGTGAGGGAAAATGTTGCAGGCAGTAGTGAGAGAGGTAGAGCATGAGGCTTGGTGGGAGATGGATGCAATGGCAGAGATAGAGGTTATGTATCAGAAAGACAATGATGGCACTTAGCTTGTGGAGTAGAAAAGGACATTGATGTTCTTCCTACATTGCAGTTCATTATGCAGACGACTGATTCTCCTCGAATCCGTGGTAACCTTGGACTAAATTGACACAGTCTGGCGTTGTGGCTTCCATTGTTCCCTGGAAAAGTGCTCTGCGTTTGCACCACCTCCATCCAGTAGGCCTCCAAGTCCCATGCCCACAAAGTGAGGCGACAATTTCCCCCTGTCTGCCATATCTGTGGCAAATGTCGGGAAAATGCACCTTCAGACTGAGCGTGCTTGCTTGAGTGCACAACAAGCTTTTAAAGACGGCACAGGCAATAGAGATTTGGCAAATATCTTTTGGCAAATATCTGCTTAGTGGTGTGTTGATCTGAGAACGGTTCATGTTAAGATGAGGTGGAAATTGACATGAGACATGTATCATCAACAAGTTGGGTGAGAGAAGGTGAGAAAACCCACTGGGTCTCAGCAAAATTTCCCCCAAATAAGTGATGCAACCTACATTTGGCCAAAAAGAACATAAGATTTAGCCCATACATTTTATCGTAGCTTTTCCCTGTTAGCTTACTGACTTTACGGGTCTCCATTCAGATAATGAGGCACCACCAAAGTTCTTTAATATCTGCTTAGGATATGACATTCAAATGATTAATATTGTCCCACATGTTTACTCATTATGAATATTATTATAATGATTTTGTTTATTGTGTGACATTACAACAACTGCTGCTGCCTGCAGCAGTTAACTAAAGTTAACTAAAGTTAACTAAAATGTCACTTTCTCTATTCTCCATAATGTGTATCACATCACCAAAAATTAAAGCTTTGATTATTACATACTTTGGAAGAAAATTTTAGATGTAGAGCTATGTCTCAAAACTAAAACTGTTTCATTCCAGAAGGATTTTTGTGAATATTTGTCTTGCCACCTGGGGAGACAGTGGAATTGTGGGATTGTCTCAGGACATTGGTTTCAATCCCAATCTTGCACATGTTGAAGAAGCTATGCAGCCAGATTTTTGCCATGCATTCTGAGTTGCAGCAGTCCAAATTCTGCCCCTAATCCTAGATTCAGCCATAGTTGGGGGCTCCTTGCTAGCACCTACCCTGTCAGGTAAGCATAGAACTTTGTTCCTGTATTATCACTTCCCAATCATTTAGACTCCAACGAGTATGAGGCTTACCTGCTCATCCTTTTTCTTCAAAAGATAAACTCTTGATCCCAGAAATTAGCATTGTGAACCTTCTTTGAACTTCCTCCATATACTATATAAACACTTGCAGAAGTGACACAATAGCCGGAAGAAATCCAACAATAATTAACCTAAAAGTAATTCCTGATCCCTTTAAGTAATGCAGGTAGTTTGAATAAGTGCTGCAAGTCTGTTTTTTTTTTTTGGAGTCTGTCTTCAATTGTGTATAGTTAAGAGATGATATTCGCTACAGGATTGAACCTGAAAATGTCACTGATGTTGCTGTTTCATTCTTAAGTAAGGGCAGTGTATATAGTTTGGCCTAGTTCATTCTGCACCTTTTTTCCTGTGTTTCACTTCATTTCAGAACAAGAATCAAGTAGACTTTGGTACGACTGAAGTTAAGCCACAAGTACAATTAGAAGGTCAAGGATCTCCACAATCTCCTTCCCCTGAAATGGAGCAAGAAGAAAATAAAGCTGGAAATGCTGAAACAACTTGCAAAGTAAGTGATCACTATTATACTTATTTATCAATGTCATTACAGAATATGGTTGTATTCATATATTCATTTCACTGACAGCTCAAATAGTTTAAACTTAGCTTATCTATAATATTTAGTTGTTCATGCGTTTGCATCTTTTCCCTATGATTATAGGGCTTCTAATTTGTCAACATGTAATTTCCAGTATTTGGGTTATTCTAGTTCTTTTATATATTTTTATGCATGCAAATGAAAAATGATTATCACAGTGAAACATCGTAATCCCAAATGCAGTCTGGCATTGTATTGCAAAGCCATTTGGCATAATCTGATTTTATTTTCATCTCCTTTCTGACCTCTAAGAAGTAGCATATATGCCTTTGTGCCTTTCTTTATCTTTAAAGTTGCAGAATGCTTCATGGCATGTGGGCTAACATAAACTGGGATTTTGAGGTTTAATAGTCACATCAATTGTAAAACAGTTCAGAGGGCTTAATTAGGAACCAAAATAAAAATCTATTGATGGAATGCTTGGCTTAGGTACTGAATGAGTACTTTGGATTGGTGTTCACCAAAGAAGGTGATTTTTCCAAAGCTATAGTGGACAAGGACATTGCTGACACAGAAAACAAAGTTGCTGGAAAAGCTCAGCAGGTCTGGCAGCATCTGTGGAGGAGAAAACCGAGTTAACGTTTCGGATCCGGTGACCCTTCCTCAGCATCCGCAGTTCTTTGGTTTTTATTAAGGACATTGCTGAACTACTAGATGAGGAAAAATAAAAAGTAGGGACTAGAAAAGCTGGGAATGCTTAAACTGGATGAAGTCATCATTATAACAGCATCCCCTAAGTTTCTAAGGGAAGTAAGGATAGAGTTTGCAGAGACACTGGCCTGTCTTCCGTAGATTCAGGATTTCTCTGGTCTTTTTGCCGTGGCATTATCCATGAAGGTGTTCATGCTCCATCTGCCAATGGTAACCAATTTCAACTTTACTTTTTCATCTTTACCAAGGCCTACTGAGGTGAATTTGAACACAAATTCCATGATGACGACTGCTGTTTCATTTTACTGTGCCAAAGTCAGACAAACTAATTATTCTTGGTGACTTCAGTGCAAGACTTAGTGCACACCTCCAGCTGTGGGAAGGAGGTAATAAGAAAAACCTGGTTTGTAAAACCAGTAGTCTCCTCTTGCCAAAGTTGTGTGCTAAGAATGAGTTATTAATGACCAACAAGATTAATTGCAACAAGGTGTTTTCGATGCATCCCCTTTATGATTTCCTAATGAACTGGATCATCAGTAAGCAGAGGGAAAAATAGAATGTGCAAAAACAGTGCTGACTGCTGAACTGACCACTGCCTTAGATTTCAGTGTTTAAGTTTGATCTGTGGGTCTAGCTGACCCAAGACATGAATATTAGAAGTGTCCCAAGGTTCAAACAGGCAGTCGTGAAGGAATTTTTCTCGGAAAGTATAGAGTTCTTTGTCTCCACTGAAAATGAACACCCACCTTATTGAGGATGACTGGGTGATCTTTTGGGATATAGTGTACTCCACTATTTATTTTTATCTTTTGTAAACATTTGGCTTGGCTCAATTAATATAGTGGGGTATCCAGAAACACCTGGAGCAGAAACATTGCTTTCACATGGTTTACCTTTAGAAATCCATCACTAACAAATTACGATGCTTAGCAAGACACCCTCAGGACTGTCCAGTGCATGCCTAGAGATGCAAGATATTTGGCTGAATCAGAAAGCAAAGGAGCTTCAGTCGTAGACAGACCACGAAAACTGGAAGAGATTCTACAATGCTGTGAAGTTTGCTTAAGCTTCAGTCTACAGGTTCAATACCAGTTTTCAGTGCTGATGGGTCAACACTAGTCACGGGGGGAGAAAAGGAACTCTAGAAATATGAGCAAAGTACCTTAACCACACCATCAGTTGGCCTTCATTCATTAATAAAGAAGCAATCAACAACTGCTCTTTTGATAATAAGCTGTTAGAAATGACAAATGCAATCAAACTCCCATCCAGCAACAAAACCCAGGAGTTGATTCATTTGGATAGCTCCAGGAGAAAAGCCAAAAACAGAAAATTGAACATATACCTCCATCTTGTTTGTTGACCTCACCAGGGTCTTTGACACAGACAGCCAGCAGGGTCCTTTGCAAATTTATCTGCCAACAGAAAATCATAATTGTTTGACAGTTCCATGATGGTATGTTTGAGTATGACCTGGATGCTGGTGAATCCTCTAACCCACTCCCATTCATTCATGCAGTTGAATAGGCTGCCTGCCAACACTGCCCCTCTTTACCGCGAATCTACCTTCAATAATTTTCCATGATTAATCAATATTAGATGAATGGGGAGCCATATAGAAACAATTTGCAGGGTTTGGGGCAAAGGAAGGAAATTGGCACTAAATTAAAATGGTCAGAGACCAGTTGTCACAACACAGAATGGTCTTCTTCTGCATTGTAGCAATTCTATGATTCTGTGCTCAAGTTCCAAGTAAAACTAAGGTCTCCTAGGACATTGTAATTTCCTGTTTGCTGATGATTGTGTAATAGCTGCCACTTCAGAGTTGGGCCATACAATGTAGTATGGACTTGTTCCCTGATGCATGCAGTAACTTATGCCTTATGCATAGCACAGGATGCATTGGCCTATTCCAAAGAAGCCCTATTGCGGGTCCGAATTCTTAGTCCATGTCCAGAACGAGTTGGCAGTGGATAAGTTTGTTTATCATAGCAGCGCGCTCAATCTTTCTATATTGACACAACATGCAAGAATTTTTAAAGAGAAATAGGTCCTCCTATTAAACTGAAGTCTTTTGCGCAAGAGTCATGCTTACCCTGTTCTATGCATGACACTATGCCAAAAGCTTTGATTTAAGCTACCTTCAGAAACCCCTGAAGATCAAATGATAGATGATAATGCCAAACACTGAAGTGTTAGATCAAGCTGATATACTAAGGACACATGACATAGTCACACAGTCTCAACAAGTACCACATGGTATTTTTTTTTTTTTTAGAAAATTGTAGTCCTTGAGATGAAAAGAGTAGCAGCAGCACAAATACAAAGTACTTTAAGCGATGGTAGTCTCCTTCTTAAAACGGAAGGTGATATATGTTGGAGCTTTGCAATTGTCACTGTCAGGACCTCTGCTGTTTCTGATATCCATGACTAAATTGGACTTCGTGGTATAGGGCACAATTTTGAATCTTGAAGATGGCGTGAAGGCAGAGTACAAAACACAAGGAGTTATGCTAAACATATGTAAAAGAGTAGACAGGCTTCAGCATCTTGTCTATAATCCTGTGTTTAGGAAAGTCACATACCTTTTGAATAGTTAAGATAGAGAAACTGTTTCCAGTGACAAAATTGGATAACCAGAAGGCACAGCTTTAAGGTGATTGGCAAAAGATCTAGAGATCATGTGAGAAAGAGAGCTTTCATACAATAAGTAAATACTGCCTAAGACTGCTAACCTGATTGCTGTTTGAAAAGCCAAAACAAAATCGATAATATTTTTCTGTGTTGTATTATTCCTTACGTCAAGTTACTATTTTCAAAATGATGAGTTTTTTGTTTCAGAAAAGAAGTGGCAACCATTTTGTCAAAGCAAAGCCCCAATCAAAAAGAGCAGTCAAAATAACTGACCATTATCCTGATGGAGGGACGAATGACAGCCAAGATAATTCCTGGTCCTCTTAAAATAGGAACTCAGGTTATGTCATCTTACCTGCAAACTGGCACATCCACATGTAGCAAACCTCAAAGCAATAGCCTAAATTGTGCTCAGTAGTAGCTTGAATTTCTCATTTGAGACTGAAATGCAATCAATTGGGTCAGACAGCTGTGCAGGTTTATTTCTCTGTTTGATTCACTTCCCATGTGGTCACTGCCTTTATTTCTCTTCTTCCTTTTTAAAGTGCTGTTGTTTTGATCTCTTTTGTTTTTCCAAAGTTCCAAAACAATGCAACAACTTATAAAGCAGTAATTACTGCTCCTAGAATTAGAGGAAATCAGTTCCAACACTTCCTCAAAAGGAGCAGCTCTTACAGCTGTAATTTTTTCCTGTCTTCCATCTTGGATTACCAAAATCCATTTGGTGTGCTTGTCTTTATTGGTCAGTGTATTGAATATAGGAGTTGAGAGGTTATGTTGAGACTGTACAGGATGTTGGTTAGGCCACTTTTGGAATACTGCATGTAATTCTGGCCTCCCTGCTACAGGAAGGATGTTGTGAAACTTGAAAGGGTTCAGAAAAGTTTTACAAGGATGTTGCCAGGATTAGAGGGTTTGAGCTACAGGGAGAACTGAATAGGCTGGGGCTATTTTCCCTGAGGCTGAGGGGTGACCTTACAGAGGTTTATAAAATTATGAGGGGCATGGATAGGATGAATAACCAAGGTCTTTTCCCCAGAGTGGTGAGTCCACAACTAGAGGGCATGGGTTTAAGGTGAAAGAGAGAAAAGATTCAAAAGGGACCTAAAGGGCATCCTTTTCACCCAGAGTGTGGTGCATTTATGGAATGAGCTACCAGAGGAAGTGGTGGAGGCTGGTACAATTACAACATTGAAAAGGCATCTGAATGGGTATATGATTAGGAAGGGTTTAGACAGATATGGGCCAAATGCTGGCAAATGGAACTAGATTAATTGAGGATATTTGGTTGGCATGGACAAGTTAGACTGAAGGGTCTGCTTCCATACTGTGTAACTCTAGGAGTTAGGAAAACCTAGTTATTATTTGTTGTTTTACTGATTTATTTCAGGGTCTTAAAGTAGTTTAATATTTTGTGCACCTGTTCTTTCATGGGATGAATTACGTTTGCCTACCAATTTAATCATATTCTTAAGTGTTTCCACTTCTCTGAAGTGGCTTTTATAAAAAGGTCACTTTCCAAAAAGTTAATCCCAACCTGAAAGGTAAATTAATGGCTAGGTTGTTGTGAAAGTTTAAAAAAAATTCCTAGCAAGATATTTTTGGAGGTATGGTAGGAGATGGAGACTAGTTAGAATATATAATGGTTATAAAGATGTTGTAACTGCTGTATTTCATTTCACTTGTTTTGGATTTTGTATCCACAGTCCAATACTGAAAAGAAAACCGATCAGCCTCCTGATCCAAAAAAGCCAAAAATTAAGTTGAAGACTGTTAATCTTCCAGTTGAAACTAAACTGGTGTGGCAGTTTGGGAACGAATTGCTTGACATGTATTATGAAAAAGAGGTAAGTAATATGTGGGAATCGTCCAATCACTGCCTCTTTATTTCAGGGAATTAACTCAAAGGTGTAATATAAAAATTGAAAGAAGCTAAAAATATTATACTCAGTGCAGATTCTAAACCTTATTAAATTGCTGAAGAAATAACAAATAGGAAAGGTGACGTTTTGGGTCGAGACCCTTCTTCTAAGGGTCTCGACCCGAAACGTCAACTTTCCTGCTCCTCTGATGTTGCTTGGCCTGCTGTGTTCATCCAGCTCTACACCATGTTATCTCAGATTCTCCAGCATCGGCAGTTCCTACTATCTCTGTAACAAATAGGAAAGGCAATTTTTTTTGGATCTCCAAAGAGCCTGTTTACAGCATCGTACCCATATGAGTGAGTTCAGAACAAGATGAATCAAGGGACATGAAGGAGTCAATAGCATATTCGCTAAAAACAGTCTTAAGATTTAAAGATATTCACAAGGATCGTTGCTTAGGCTAGTGCTTTTCTTCAGTTTGTACAGACAATTTTGATAAATTTGTGAATGGTTGCAAGTTGGAGCAGTAGAACATAGAAATCTTGCAACAAAGTATATGATACGCTAGTTTACAACTTTATTATATTTTATAATTGATGAGTAATCTTCAATATAGTTCGTTGTGAAGTAGTATAGCTTAGTACGATGAATGAGACCATGTATACCTTGGAAAATATGTCCCTGAAATTTACATGATTGCATATTTGAAGTAGGTAATGAAGGATTTATGGGCAACAAATCTGGAGTACACGTTTTCCAAACATACTGCAATTTTTATTTGTAGGATGCTTTTAAGACTACTGCAGTTCCAAGAGTTCATTTACAGATTTCCTCAAAGTTTCTGACATTCTAATTTCCTTTCTTTACTTGGCCAAGAAGACTATAGGATTTGCTTGCTTGCTTTTTCTCAGATTGCACAAAATACCACAGTGCAAATAAAAAGCATCTAAGAATCTTGAATAAGTATCAAGAGGGCAAATTTCTATTGCAGTGCATCATTTTGAGGTTTACATCCTGGCTGTGTATAGGGATTCGTGTATAAAGTCCAGTTAATAAAGATTTTCAATCTAAATCAATTCTGTTTATAACTGTGGCTGCAACCTTTAAAGCCACAATATTGCCTTGAATTGTTCACACAGCCCAGTTTCTGTCTTTTTTTTTTTAAATTCATTTACCATTTGTGGGCATTGCTGGCTAGGTTGACATATCTGTTTCTTTCTCTTCCCAATCATTTTTTTTTTGATGAGTCATACAACTGAGTTTAGACTTCCTTGGCTTTAGAGTTCCTGGAATGGAGTTCCTAACTGAAACCCTTGCACCAAAAAAACTATTAGCTACACGTTCCGAACTATTTCCTTTCTTCAGGATAAAATTGTTCTTGCATCTGCTTCAAACAGAACTGCTGCAAACTAAAAATCAAAAGCTTTCCAAGCTTTGGGATTTTCCCTGAGCAAAATTAAATATTCCTGATACTTATATATTGAAAGTAAGCTAATGCTTTTTACTCTGTCCAATCGTACGAGACAATCAGAGATTACAGCAGAATATAGATAGATAGATTGGAGAGTTGGGCAGATAAATGGCAGATGGAGTTTAATCCGGGCAAGTGCGAGGTGATGCATTTTGGAAGATCTAATTCAAGAGCAAACTATACAGTAAATGGAAAAGTCCTGGGGAAGATTGATGTACAGAGAGATCTGGGTGTTCAGGTCCATTGTTCCCTGAAGATGGCAATGCAGGTCAATAGAGTGGTCAAGAAGGCATACGGCATGCTTTCCTTCATCGGACGGGGTATTGAGTACAAGAGTTGGCAGGTCATGTTACAGTTGTATAAGACTTTGGTTCAGCCACATCTAGAGTATTGCGTACAGTTCTGGTCGCCACATTACCAAAGGATGGGGATGCTTTGGAGAGGGTGCAGAGGAGGTTCAACAGGATGTTGCCTGGTATGGAGGGCGGTAGCTGTGAATAAAGGTTGAGTAGACTAGGATTATTTTCATTAGAAAGACGGAGATTGAGGGGGGACCTGATTGAGGTCTACAAAATCATGAGGGGTATAGACAAGGTGGATAGCAAGAAGCTTTTTCCCAGAGTGGGGGACTCAATTACTAGGGGTCATGAGTTCAAAGTGAGAGGAGGAAAGTTTACAGGAGATATGCGTGGGAAGCTCTTTATGCAGAGGGTGGTGGGTGCCTGGAACACGTTGCCAGCGGAGGTGGTAGACGCAGACACGTTAGTGTCTTTTAAGATGTATCTGGACAGGTACATGGATGGACAGGGAGCAAAGGGATACAGACCCTTAGAAAATAAATGACAGGTTTAGACAGAGGATCTCGATCGGCGCAGGCTTGGAGGGCCGAAGGGCATGTTCCTGTGCTGTAATTTTCTTTGTTCTTTGTAAAACTCTTGCATTCAAACAAATTCCAGTTACAGGTTTAAAACACACACTCTCATACAGGTTTTAAAAAAAAGGTTCTAGATAATGATTACTTCATCATTAAACCTCCTTATATGCACCAAACAAATCCTACATATTTCAAAATCAAAATGAACACACACCTTACATCAAACCTCTTCCAGCCTGAAAAATACACACTAACCATTGCTCTCTGTTTTTAATCCATTGATGTTATAAAATTGGCTGATGGATAGGAAACAAAATAATGGATGATGGGTATTTTCTTGGCTGGAAGAAGGTTTTTAGTGGAGCTTCCCAGTATCAGTATGGAAAATATTTTTGCTTTTCCTGATATTTAGGTCCCAATTTCAAAGTTTATACATAACACAGGATTTGAGAGAATTGTGAATTGAGAAGTACAATGTAGGATATGGTAATTGTAATGAGGTCAGCCAGGTGGATCCATAGACTATGTGTTCCCTGATTTGGGGCTGTTAACCTGATCCAATCAGGGAACCCTGGATGACAGGTATAAACAGGACTGTCAGATGCTCTGGTCAATCTGAGAGCTGGCTGTGAGGAATCCGGAGGGTCAATTACTGTGCACATGTCAATAATGAGTGACTTGGTGATAGGATACTGGCCTCTGTGGAGTTATTTCGTTGAACTTAAAAAGGACAGATGGTAATTTGGTAGAGTAGGCAGGTAAGTAACACATGAAGCTCCTTGCAAAGAAGTGTGACTGCCTGAAAGTTGGCAGGAGACAGGTCCAGTTGACAGTACTGGACGATTATTTAAATAGAAACATTATTTAAATAGAAATAATGCTTCAGGTTACAAGGAACTATCAGGAGATTGGCACTAAATTAAAATGCCTGACATAGTGAGCTGAATAGCCTCCTTCCACATCATAGCAATTCTGTGATTCTGAATGGTATTGAACACTATACAGTTATCAACAAACCTCCCTGCTTCTGATCTTATGATAGAGGAAAGGTCATTGTTGCAGCTTAGAACATTCCCCTGATGATTTTCTGCAGCATTTTCTTTCCTTTTTTTTTGTTTATTAATAATATGGCAGATGCATTTCTAATGTGTAGGTAGAAGCCTTAGATTTAGAGAATTTTGAATAATTATGATGAATGGATCTGAAAATTCCTCACTTTCTTTAGCAGGATTTTTAACAAGAATTTGTAGGTCACAATCATTGATATTTAATCCAGCTTGTAGTAAAAGGTTGGCCACATGCACTTCCATTGAGATCACCTTAATAAAAGCTTCTTTGCATTACTTGGTTGCACATGTAGCTGAGAGTCGACTGAATTCCTTGGTCTCAAAGGTGTGGAGAAAGGAACACGTTGGATGACCGATATAAAATCTGGTCTTATCCAAGTGGAAGGAATACTTTATGTTCTACAGTACTTTACTAACCTGATGAAGGAATTAATTTTCGGTGCATTTTGTTTGGACCAATTTGCTTATTTTTTTCAATCGTCAGAACAATTATCCACAGCAGCTGTCAGCCACATTTACCATACTTCTTTCAAAACAGGGTGATATGATCATGCAGGACAAGTTGGAAAAGGAGCGAAGTCATGCCAAAAATGCAGTGGAAGAGTATATATATGACTTCAGAGAGAAACTGTGTGGGCCTTTTGAAAAATTCATCAGTACTAAGGTTAGTTTAGTGTTCTATCCAAGATGCCAGATCAATGTGTTATGATCAGACAGAATCTGGTCAAACTGAACTGGGAACAGCTACGCGTAGAAAAATCTACATCAGAGCAGAGGGAGCTTTTCAGAAAGGGAACATTGAAAGTGCAGAGTTCTGAAGAAGTCATGCCAGGCTCAAAATGCTAATTCAGTTTCAATCGTTGCCAAGCCTGCTGAGTTTCTACTGTGTTCTGCATTCATAACAAGTTCTGCTCGTTGGCAGCTAATCACTGGGAGCATGAATTTAGATCATAAATCATAGAATCCCCACAGTGTGGAAACAGGCCCTTCGGCCCAACAAGTCCACACCAACTCTCAGAACGTCCCACCAAGACCCACTCCCCTAATCTCCACCTCCCTGAACACTGTGGGAAATTTAGCATGGCCAATCCACTTATCCTGCACATCTTTGGACTGTGGGAGGAAACCAGAGTGCCCCGAGGAAACCCATGCAGACACGGGGAGAATGTGCAAACTCCACACAGTCGCCCAAGGGTGGAATTGAAACCAGGTTTCTGGCGCAATAGTGAGGCAACAGTGCTAACCACTGAGCCACCGTGCCACTCTTATTTACACTTTAAACTTTATTATCTGGATTTTTGCCGGGCTGAAAAAAGCATGAGGATTTCAATTCCGGGATTCCTGACCTGGTCCTGGGGTTTCTAATTTTCACCAGGGCATTTTAAGGATGTGGATTAGTTTGAATTACAAGCCTGCATCCTGCACTCTTGACTTAGCCAGCTTCATTGCAGAGAAAGGAGTGTCCTAGTCATAATCATCAAAGTGTCATGGAAGCTTTTCAAAGATTATAGAATCCCTACAGTGTGGAATGGACCATTCAGCCCAACAAGACCACACTGACTCTCCAAAGAGTCGCCCAAACAGCGTTTTGAGTCAAGCTACATTCTCCCTACAGTTCAGATGTGTGAATAGATTTGAATGCCAAGCCAAGTATGTGGCAAGGGTTGGTTCACATGTGCAACACGTTATATTCCAGCTGGGACAAGCCTCGATGCCCTGGGGCTAAGCCTGTTAAACGATCCACCTCAGCACCCAATATTCCCTCTGACTGCCTCCAACCCCTTGCCGAAATCGATTACAGCCCCTCCAAACCTCAGCAATGAAGCTTATGCTTCTATAGTCACTTTCTTCCAATGAGTATCTGACAAAGATGGGCATTTTCCAAATGCCCACTAGCCATCTTGAGGTTGAAGATCAGGTATCTATTGCACCCGTAAAAGCTTGCATACCATTTCAATGGCTTTGAGATTGACGTAGTAAATTGCATTAAAATAATCACCATTTTTGTTTTCTTATTCATTTGGTGGGATTTTACGGTTTTATTTTATGACACCAGTAACAATAATAAGATCATTCAGATCCCAGTGGCAATAATTTCTTTCTGTCTAATTTACTTGGACCTCATTGTGATGTTGAATATTCCTATTGAATTTCCTTTGGAACCACTCTTTAAGGACAATCCCAATTTCATCAATCTATCCACATAACTGAAGTCCTTTATTTCTGAAACCTTTCTTTTAAATCCATTTTGCACCATCGTTAAAGCTTTCACATTTTTCCTAAAGGTAGGGTGCTCAAATTTGAACAAATTTCAGTTAAGGCCAAACAAGTATTTTGTTAAGCGTTAAACATTCCTCACTTCATGTTTCATTTTCCTATTCTTGCACCATTTGTGGGATTTGATCGTTATACTTCATATTGTATCTCCTTGTTCTAAATGCCAAAATATATCACTTCACACTGCTCCATTAATCTGCATCTGCCAAGGCTGCAACAATTCCGATATCATATCGATTTATTAGTAGCTATACCTTCATGAAATTTATCACACTCCTCCAAACCTTTCACTACACTTCAAAGTTTTGAGGCCTGTATACCTAATTCAAGATTATTGATGTGAATGAAGAAAGTAGTGGTCCTTGTACCATCTATTCACGTGCACTGATTAGCTATTCACCACTACCTACTTGTCTTTCAGTCAACTCCATTTGTATCTTTATGGTCACTGTCCCTTTGATACTGTAAGAGCTAAATAAGGATTCCAATGAGTACAGTAGAATTAAAAGACCAGAATTCACCATGAACAGCAGGAATCTTCCAGAAAGGCCTTGGAATCGAATAAAGGATTAACTGGTTAGGAGATGGAAGGGGATGGGTGGATAAAATCAACAAAGAATGAAGCAAACAGTACCAGAGTCAGCCAGACTAGGACAAGTTGAGAGGCTTTTCTTGGTTGAATGAAGATACCCAAGAATGGAAGCATTTGTTTATTATATGATTATGCACTGACAAGGTTGGAATTCGAATAACAGAATGACTCTAAAGATAGACATAAGTGATAAACTTCTTGGATTCAGGCAAAGTTTATTCTAGCTAAACTAGAGTGAACTCTCCCTGCAGGTACTTAATAAACAATTATAAACCTACACTCAGACTCCACTGGTTGTTCACTTAATAGTTACCACAACAATGTCAACTTCAGCCTTCTCTCCTTTTCCCAAATAGAAATGAAATAGTTTATTAAATTACAAACTAACACTGACATCTTTATTACCCTATCTAATGTACTTGTATTTCACCCTCCTAGGAAATTTTCCAAGGTTTTTTCCCATTAAAAGCTCAAACTTGGCAAAAGGTGAAATTAACATAACTGTTTAATTTGGGGCTGTCTCGCTTTAATAATTTGAAATTAGTATAAAACAAAGTTATGGGAAAATCCTAATTAATTTTCAAAAATGGATAGCTGAATCTAGTGTTACATCTTGTTTGCATGATTAGTTGTATGGTGGGGAAATGTGAATTGGTCATGTGATACTATATTCTTTATTCATGAGACAAGCTATTTGTGAATTGCAGGATCAGAAACGATTTTCAATATTGTTGTCTGAGACAGAAAATTGGTTATATGAAGATGGAGAAGACCAAGCTAAACAAGTATATGTTGACAAGTTGTCAGAGTTAAAAGTAAGTACCAAAATTATTTTTAGATGGATTTATTAGTAGCTTTTTTTTTCTTTATAACATTAGTACAAAAAACAAATAATTAGTCCCAGTATTCATTTTGATGTACAACCTCAACTAGGTCAACTCAGGGGTGCTAGGATTGGTCTGTGCCTACCAATCAACGCTGACAATATCCAATGACACTTGCAAAAATGCTATGCTGTTAAGGTCTTTTACTTCTCCAGAAAAGTGTGAGTCTGGGGTTTGCAACGTGAACACTGTCCTACTACCATCCTTACAAATACCATCTTGTTTGATTATTAAGAGGCGTAGCACTAGCACTCAGTACCTTTTGAAAATGGCTTCCAAAAAAAACCATGAAGACAGTTACCAGTGCTTAGAATGAACTGGGACACAATGTTGACACACTGGCCTTTCATTCTAAGTTACAACAGTTGCTGAATCACTGCTTTGCAACAGACAATTCAGAGTCTGCCTAGGCAATGGAAATAAAACACATGGAGAGGATAAGACAACAGATACTGCAGAGCTCATGCTAGCTCCAGCCCTGTTCAGCATACATAATAATAACTTGCAAATTTGTCTATGCTGTGGTGTCTGCAGTGCTATCCAAGTTCTTTCCTTCTCTATTCTGGACCAGACCCTTAATGGACATATTACAAAGTTGATGGACTAATGCAGTACATGGCAACTCAACAAAATTTTCCAAACTAAATCAGGTGTATTCTTGGTCCAGAATACGAGTGCCAAAAAAGAATTGTTTTAGGCTTTGGCTATTCATACAAATATGCATCATCCCAACCCAGTATAGTTGAATGCCTTGATGCTCCTGGACGGTTAGTAACTTCTTTAAAAAAAAAGCAGCATAGGTCAAAACTCAAAAAAAAAAAAGAGTTACCGCCTGGGGCACTGCTTTCACAACTTCTGGACCTCAGCACTTGCCCTGTCATGCTCTGCAGCAGAATATTGTGCACCTATCTGGCAAAAGTTAGCACATACATGAACAACCTGTTGAATGCAAAAAAAGCTGTTCCCGTACAGATACAATATTGGCATTTACCCAAAAAATGGAAAATTGCCCAGGTGTGTCCTGCCCAAACAGCAGGATAGATCTAACCTGACTAATCAACACCCTTTCAGTTTACTCTTGGTCATCAACACACTGATGGAAGAAGTTATCAGCAGACCTACGAAGTGGCATTTGCTGAACAACAACTTGATTACCTGTCCTCGATTTGAGTTTGAGGGTCACACAGTCTCTGACCTCATTATAGCTTTGGTGCAAATATGAGCTAAAGAGCTGAACTCCAGGTGAGAGTTACTGCCCTTGGCATCAAAGATACAGTTGACAAAGGTATGACATCAAGGTTCTGAGGAAGGGTCACTGGACCCGAAATGTTAACTCTGTTTTCTCCTTCACAGATGCTGCCAGACCTGCTGAGCTTTCAAAGCAGCTTTGTTTTTGTTCATGACATCAAGGAACCTTAGCAAAACTGGAATCAATGGGAATTGAGAGAAAACTCCCGCTGGCTAGAGTCCTAGCTCAGAAGGAAGGGTCGCTTGACCTGAAACATTAATTCTGATTTCTCTCCACAGATTCTACCAGACCTACTGAGCTTTTCCAGCAGTTTCTGTTTTTTGTTTGTGCAAAATATCCTGAACTGTTTTGGAGTATTCTTAGAGAATTTCAGTTAGTTCTGAGTGTTGCCACTACCTTACAAGGAAGAGAGAAGATTAAGTTGTCCTTACAAATGCTGCAACATCAGCAATGGCAATGTCTCTGGGTCTGCAGCACAGCAGGGAAATAGAGTAGAGGCTGCAGAGACAGTAAGCTGTGTGCCATGCCCATAGCAAATTATAGCTAAATTCCTTCATGCTTCATGCTTGTGACAGATAGTTGGCAGACCGGTCAATACAACCAACATGTCTGCGCAAACCCATAAATGCTTATCTATATACCTCCCATTGTGGGTGTTTATTGGGGTCCTCTGCAACAGAACTCAAGTGATCTGTCAAACTAGCCATATTCATGATTTAGTACATGTATGCACTGCAACAGTGCGCTGATTCCAACTCTCTGTAGTAACCTCCAAGGTATGTACAGTATCTGAACCAGTGGCTGGGAGTGTCAGATCTGGTAATTGGGCCTTTTCATCTGTGTCATACTGTTCTCTCTTCTTCAGTGGACTAATGTGCCACTGTCACTTCACCACTCTTATGAAATTATAGCAGAAGTATTCTCATTTGGTTGTGGTTTTCCGGAACATTTCATTTGAAATATCAAAAGTAGCTGCAAAATTATAGTTTAAAATTGAGCTTTTGTGTATAACTCTATCTTACTAAACACATCTCTTCTTTTAAAATTCTGTAGAAATTAGGTAACCCAGTTCAAGACCGATATCTGGAGAATGAGAAACGGCCAAAAGCCTTTGGTGAGCTTAGGCAAAGACTGCAGTATTATGCAAAACAAGTGGAAGAATCCAGAAATAATGTAAGCAAAATTTCACAAGTGCAACTTATCTCTGAATGAAGCTGATAGGAAAATTAATATTCATATATATTTTACAGATTGAAAAGTATAACCATATAGATGTTTCTGAAATGGCAAAAGTGGAAAAGGCAGTGAATGAAACCATGGAATGGATGAATAAGGCAATGGACACACAGGCCAAACTGAATTTTGATCAAGATCCTATAGTACATGCATCTGAGATTGAAGAAAAACAAAAGGTTATGTCTCTTTTGTATTAAGTTGATATGTTGCAACAGACTTAATGTGCCTTTCTGAGACCATGTAATTAGAATTTGAGGATTACAAAACAAGGTAGAGTCTGAATAAGCTTTGCATTAAATTGGATCAGAGTCAGAGGTCTGTGACAGGCACATAGAATTCTTGCACTGAAGATAGGTTGCCCTGCAGATTTCGAGAACATGTCTCTTTTGGAGCTGGAATAATTCTGGTAACCTTTTATTTTCTGTGCCTTTCTAATACATTTTCTTTTTGGAATGGTGATCAAAGCAATTTCTCATAATTAAGAATTGATTCACCATTGACCAATGCATTTCAATTTCCAATTTGCCCTGATAATAGAAACCAGGCCCTTGCAGGATATGATCAGTGGTCACTCCCAGATTCTTTATTTTAATTGGGTACTCATTGCCCTGCATCTTCCTGGAATTACTTTGCATTTTATTCACTTTAAATTCCATCTGCCAAGTTTCAGGCATTCTACATAACTGACAACCTTCAAAAAAAATTGAATCAGTCTTCTTTCTGTTATTATCTACTATAAGTTTAAGGTTATTTCGTGTTCTTTAACTTTCACAAACGTTGGCCACACCAAACATTCTGAAATGTTAGTTTTTTATAATCAGGGTAGTTTTGATTTACTGTTATGCTATACCTTACTATCCCAGTTCTCAATCCAAGCAGCATGGCCTTTGTTATTTCTACCTGAACACATTATTTTCCAACCTCAGTCTAAGGTCAGTATCTCCCAATAATATTCTACTGGCTCAATATGCACATTTGAAATGCTTAATATTAACACCCAGATCTCAACATTGAGCAAATTGCTAGGATTTTGATGTGTGTGTGTTTTATGGGAGTTGTTTTGAACATGAACTATACATAAGGTTAAAACAATGTCGGTAATTTTCTCAACTTTTCTTCATAGGAACTCGATGCTATCTGTAATCCAATAATAACAAAACCCAAGCCAAAAGTAGAGATTTCTAAAGAAGGAAACCATTTGAACAGTAAAACTAATTCTAAAAATGGAGGAGGGGGAGAGCCAATGGAAAATGAGGACCTTGCCAAGGATACAGAAATTCCTTCCCAAAATGGTGACTGCCACCCAGGAGAGAGCTTCACAACCAACATGGATTTGGATTGATCAATAGAAATGTAAAAGAAATATCCTCTCTCTACCAATTTCTACTTTGTTTTCTTTTAATATTTCTAAATGCCCAGCCGATTCATTTCTAAAAAGCTTTTGCAACACATTTTCTTCAGTACCTAACTAGTGAAGAGTTCATCTATTTAATATGTACAATGTGTGGGGTAAATGCTTAAAAACAATGGTAATGTTAAATTCCTGTGGAATTGTAATTTTCTGTTAGTCACCTACAGAGCATAATGCATCAGAGTATTTTGTAAAGTTATGCTCTATCAGTTTGGGTATTTAAAGCATGAAGTTCTAACTGGTGCATGTTTCAACAGTAGTTGGGCATATGTATGTACTTGAAGTTTTTTGTTTTTCTTCATTTGTGTAGTATTAAGATGACAATGGGACCCAAATAAATTGAATAACTATTGAGTGGATTAAGCTGTATATTATTTTCTACCAGAGATTAAAATATTCAACATTAAATTTGGGGGAAAATGTTCATGGCTAAATGTCTTAAGCAGTTGACAACTGGGAAAACAATTAAGAGAAATTTAGAAAATCAGTTCTTTAAAATAAATTCCAGATGATTCTCTTCAAAAACTGAACAATGGTCTATTTTGGGCTAGTTTTTTTTTTCCTTTCATTCATTCGTGAGATGTGGGCAATGCTGGCTGGGCTAGCATTTACTACCCATCCCTAATCTCCTTTGAAAAGGTGGTGATGAGTTGCTGCCTTGAACCTCTAGTCCCTAAGGTGGAGATGTACCCACAATATTCTCAAGGAGGGCGTTCCAGGATTTTTACCCCACAACAGTGAAGGATGGTGTTCTAATTCCAAATCAGATTGATGTGGATGGAAACTTGCAGGTATTGGTCTTCCCATGCATCTGTTACTCCTGTCCTACTAAGTGGTGGAGGTCATGGGCTTGGAAGACTCTGTTGGAGTAGCCTGGCCAGTACCTCTTTGTTTCTTTGATGTGGGCATCACTGGCTAAATCAGCATTATTGCCTATCCCTAGATTTCTCAAAGGGAGTTAAGAGTCAACCACACTGCAGTTGGGCTGGTGATGTAGGGCAGACCAGGTAAGGATGACAGAGTTCTTTCCATTAAGGACATTATTAAACCAGATAGGGTTTTTACAACAATACACAGTGATTACATGCTCTCCATTAGAACACCTTTTTATTCCAAATATATATTGAATTGAAATTCCACCATGTGCCATTGTATGATGTCAATCCACATCCCCAGAGCTAATCCAATTACATCACCACAACACCACCACCTCCCCTTGCTGCAGCGCATTTTGCATGATGTACTGTAATTCATATGCTATTTGTACACCCATTATATTGGTTCTGCACTCTGTTTATCATAAGGTATTTGAAATCAACATCCTGGCAGATCAGTTGTCTGTTAAATTTTCTAAAAATGAGCCCAATTATTTCATTACATGCAAATGTTGGAATTCCTGGTGAATCAGTTGTTACTTTGTGATGTTCAAAAATGGTCCAAATGCCAGCTTACAGTGGTTAACAAGCCACAAATAAAATAATTTGTAGATACTGTCATGAAGTTATATTTATTTTTTATTAATTTTTGGAATGTGGGCATCATTGCTGGTCTCTATTTACCCTTGAGAAAGTGGTTGTGAGCTGCCTTCTTAAACCACTGCACGCTTCATGCTGTGAGGCCTCATTGCTGTTGATCCACAATGCCATTAGGGAGGGAATTTCAGTGTTTTGACTTGGCAACAGTGAAGGAACGGCAGTATATTTCCAAGTCAGTCTGGTAAGTGACTTAGAGGAGAACTTGCAGGTGGTGACATTCTTATATATCTACTACCCTTGTCCTTCCAGATGGAAGTGGTTGTGGGTTTGAAAGGTGCTGCCTAGGAATCTTTGAATTTCTGCAGTGCATCTTTGTAAATGGGACATATTGCTGCTATTGAGCATTGGTGGTGGAGCGAGTGGATGTTTGTGATGTGGTGCCAGTTAAGCAGGCTGCTTCGTCTTTGGTGTCAAGCTTCTTGAGTGTTGGAGCTGCATCCATCCAGGCAAATGGGGAATATTCCATCACACTCCTGACTTTTGCCTTATAGATGATAGATGTAGGCTTTGGGGAGTCAGGAGGTGTGTTATTCACTATAGTATTCCTAGTCTCTGACCTGCTATTGTAGCCACGGTGTTTATAGGGAAAGTCCAGTTGAATTTTTGGTCAATGGTAACCTCCAGGATGTTGACAGTGGGAGATTCAGTGATGGTAATGCTATTGAATGCCAAGGGGTGATGGTTAGATTTTCCCTTTAATGGAGATGTTCGTAGCCAGGCATTTGCGTGGCATGAATGTTACTTGCCACTTGTCAGCCCATGCCTGGATATTATCCAGATCTTGTTGCAATTGGACTTGGACTGCTTCTGTATCTGAGGAGTTGCAACCAGTGCTGAACATTGTGCAATCATTGCCAAACATTCCCACTTCTGACCTTATGATGGAGGGAAGGTCATTGATGAAGTTAACTGAAGATGGTTCTGGCTGGAACCCTACCCTGAGGAACTCCTGCAGACATGTTCCAGAACTTGAGATGACTGACCTCCAAACACAACCATCTTCCAATGTGTCAAGTACGATTCTAACCACGAGAGAATTTGCCCCTGGATTCCCATTGATACCAGTTTTTCTAGGTTCTGTGATGCCACACTCCAGTCAAATGCAGCCTTTGACGTCAAGGGCTGTCACTCTCCCCTCATCTCTGGAATTCAGCTCTTTCATTTGTGTTTGAACCAAGGCTGTAATGAGGTCAGGAGCTGCGTGGTCCTGGCAGTACCTAAACCGAGCAGCATTTATCATGTATTGAGTGGAATAGAACATAAAAATAAGGATGTTATGCTTTAGTATGAAGGTGCTGGTGTTGGGCTGGGGTAGACAAGATCAGAAGTCACACTACACCAGGTTTATTTGAAATTACAAGCTTTCAGAGTGCTGCTCCTTCGTCAGGGGAAGTATAGAGAAGCACCACAGGGAGATCAAAAGGTAGTAAAGTGTGTGAGTGGAGTGTTGACAGGCATTATAACAAGTCTCTGCAGGTGATCAAAAGTGTCAGATGATGTGAGTAAAGTGTCAACAGCTGAATGGCAAGTGAAGGGATGACCTAGATCCAATTAATTGGGGCAGACAAATAATTACACAAGTTAAAAATAGGTGCTGGAGTTAAACCAAAGTTAGACCCTTGGCATGCGACTCTTACATCTATTATGTTATTCTAGCCATTTAGTTTGTCTCCAGCACCATATTATTTTTAATTTTTTGTAATGATCTCTCGGCCTCATTTGCATCAGAAATCATCCCTTCACTTGTCACTCAGCTGTTAACACTACCCACACTGTCTGACCCTTTCGATCACCTGCAGACTTGTAATTCACTCTCACCCGTTTGTACTGTCTTTTGATCTTTCTGCTTATAAAGTCTGTGCCTGTGTGCATCCTGTCTTCACTTCACCTACTGAAGGAGAAGCTCTCCAAACGTTTCTGATTTCAAATATTTCTATAGGGCATTGGTGAGACCAGACCTTGAATAGTGTCTGCAGTTGAGATGTCCTTTATTGAAGGGTGTAAATGTATTTGATGCAGTTCAGTGGAGGTTTACTAGACTGCTACTTGGTCTGAGAGGGTTGTCTTATGCAGAAAGGTTGGACAGACTGAACAGTCTTAACAAGGTGGACGTAGCAGGATGTTTATTCTTTGGGTGTGTCCAGAACTAGTGGATACTGTTTAAAGACATTGGTCACTTTTTTGGTCATGGATGAGGGGACTTTTTTTGTTCTGACCATTGCCTCAGGAGGTGGGTCATTGAATGTTTTTAAGGTGGAAATAGATAGATCTTGTTAGGCAAGGAAATTAAATGTTGTTAAGGATAGATGACCAACTGGAATTTGGAACACAGATCAGCGACAGTCTTATTGAATGGAGGCGCACCTTGAACAGCCTAATGGCCTATTTCTGCTCCAAATTTGTACGTTCCTAACTTACAATCTCTGTGGCTTGAGGTCTTGCTGCAGCAGATCACACTCATCTATACAGTGCCACTTCTCTCCTTAGGCATAGTGACAATGTTACTGGTCTAGTCGTCCAGAATATCAGGCTACTATTCTGGGGACATGTTCAAAACCCACTATGGCACATGGTGAAATTTAAATTCAATAAAATCTGAAGTTAGGAGCTCATCTAATTGTAACGACATGTCAACTGTTAAAAATCCCTCTGGTTCATTAATATCCTCTCAATATCCCTCTCAAGGGAAATTTGCCATTTTTTCATGGTCTGGCTACATGTGACACCAGACCAACCCACAGCAAGGTGGTCAACTCTTGCTGCCTGCTGGGCAATTAGGGTGGATAATAGACGCTGGCTTAGCCAGTGACAATAACATCCCATGAATGAATTCCAAGGATTATATTAAGTGGCTACAGCAATGATTACAAAATGTCTGACTCTAGCCAATATTGTGAGAAACATTTAAGGATTTTTAGATATTTAAATGAAATTGTATTTTAATTTTCAAAACCACAAAATCATACATGAACTGTAAAATTTAACCACCTAACATGCTTTGATTAATACATGACAAAAATAAATCCACAGACAAGAAGCAGCAAAAAAAAACAGTTGAACTGAATTCCCATCCTTTCTAGGTATAGTGCAATTGCTCTTAAGAAAAACCAATATGAGAATCAAGTAATTAATACACATTGTACCTTAAGTTTGTCTAAATTGCAGTTAATATTGTATACATAGAAAACCATATTCCCTAAAAACAAAGCAGACAAAACTCCAGTTTATTGCAGAACTGTTAACACCTGTCGCATTGTAGGAACCTGCCCAGTTATGATTGGTTCCAGAGAAGTCCTGTGCTTAAGCAATCCACCACATTTGTGAGCCATGATATCAGTGGAACACCATCATCTTCCAGTTTTACATATAGAAAGAACTTGGAACTGCACCAGAGTGGATGATTAGGAAGGATTTCTGATGTGTGTAGGATGTTATTTGAAGAATGAAGAGAATCTCATCACACAGGCAAATTAACTTCATTATTCTGTATCCTTCAATTTAAACTAAAAGATGTCAGAGTTGTGCCAATTTCAGAGGTGTAAGAGTTGAGCTGGGTTTCTCCAAATCTTGCTCATAAACTAGATCGGAAAATATCATGCAGAGTACTGAGCATATTTAAAGAAAAATCTTTGGTAAATGTGTGAGAAGAACTCAATTAAAAAAGACGAAGGAAGACTCAGGAATCAGCAGCAAAACCACCAAAATGTCAGTTACTGAGCCTACTAGCCAAAACATAGCAATGAAAATTGTACTCCACTGCTATTTCATCATGTGCTACTTCATCACTGACGTGAACAAAATGTTTCACCAGTGTCTGAACTGCCAAGAAGCACAGTTGTCAAGGTGAGTTTGTGTGATCGGAATGAATTATGACTGTTTCCATCATATTACAAAAAAATTGCAGCTCTTACATCTTTGTACAATCTTGTACAACATAATTTATGAACATATTTGAGTATGTGCTAACAATAAAGCGATCATGATTGGACAAACTAAACTGGTGCCTGGAAGATGAAATATACACAGGTTTGAGTAATGGACCAGCAGAAGTCAACAACACAAAAAGAACTTGCACTCATAATAATGTAACTGTAACAAATTATCCCAGCTGATTCATTTAAAGAAGCTTGAACATAAGCAAAAGTAGACCATGGGCTGACTGTATTGTCAAAAGGATATGTTCTGAGATAACAAGGTGTGGAGCTGGATGAACACAGCAGGCCAAGCAGCATCATAGGAGCAGGAACGCTTGATGTTTCGGGCCTAGACCCTTCATCAGAAATGGGGGAGGGGAAGAGGGTTCTGAAATAAATAGGGAGAGAGGGGGAGGTGGATACAAGATGGATAGAGGAGAGGATAGGTGGAGAGGAGGCAGACAAGTCAAAGAGGCGGGGATGGAGCCAGTAAAAGTGAGTGTAGGTGGGGAGGTAGGGAGGAAATAGGTCAGTCCAGGGAAGACGGACAGGTCAAGGGGGCGGGATGAGGTTAGGAGATAGGAGATGGGGGTGGGGCTTGAGGTGGGAGGAGGGGATAGGTGAGTGGAAGAACAGGTTAGGGAGGTGGAGATGAGCTGGGCTGGTTTTGGGATGCGGTTGGTGGAGGGGAGATTTTGAAGCTTGTGAAATCCACATTGATACCATTGGGCTGCAGGGTTCCCAGGCTGAATATGATTTGCTGTTCCTGCAGCCTTCGGGTGGCATCATTGTGGCATTGCAGGAGGCCAAGGATGGACATGTCGTCTGAGGAATGGGAGGGGGAGTTGAAATGGTTCGCGACTGGGAGTTGCGAACTGAGCACAGGTGTTCTGCAAAGCGGTCCCCAAGCCTTCGCTTGGTTTCCCCGATGTAGAGGAGGCCACAACGGGTACAGTGGATGCAGTATACCACATTGGCAGATGTGCAGGTGAACATCTGCTTGATGTGGAAAGTCTTCTTGGGGCGTGGGATTGGGGTGAGGGAGGAGGTGTGGGGGCAGATGTAGCACTTCCTGCAGTTGCAGGGAAAAGTGCCGGGTGTGGTGGGGCTGGAGGGGAGTGTAGAGCGGACAAGGGAGTCACGGAGAGAGTGGTCCCTCCGGAAAGCAGACAAGGGTGGGGAGGGAAAAATGTCTTTGGTGGTGGGGTCGGATTGCAGATGGCAGAAGTGTCGGAGGATGATGCGTTGGATCCGGAGGTTGGTGGGGTGGTATCAAAGAAGAATTGGATAATTTTCTGGATATGAAAATCATGGAGCTACTGGATAAGGGTGCATATGCTGAGTTGTTCTTACACACACACAATGACACAATATGCTAAGTGGTCTCTTGGATGTGATTGTTAGATGATTCTATAGTGGAGCCAAAATAGTTGGAGACATGGTCACGAAAAGTAATGGCAAATGGTAGGATATACATGGAAGTATCAGAGGAAGGTAGATTACAGGCTGAAAAAAAAAGCTGCAGGTCTAGGAAGGGATGAGATGATAGATGATTTGTAAAACAAAATACAAGTTTTATTAATATACTGCATTGAACACAAAGATGCAATGAAGATTGGAGAAAGGTAATGGATATGTAGGGCCTAATGGAGGACAATATATAGGTAGAAGTGTTTGGGTGTATTGGAGTTTGTGTAACAGCAGCTAGCAATACCAATAAAGAAATACAGCTTCAGGTAACATTATGTCAGTGAGTTATGCAGCAAGGAGAGTCAGCTGACTGATCTGGAGTATGCAAGGTGGAAACATTTTGTAAAGCACCAGGATGGATGGAGGTTGGAGACCCATTGGAGAGGAGGACTGAGAAATGTAGGGGAGTGGAAAAGTGTGTTAGAAGTTAAGACTTAAGTTAAAAATACACTGAGAAACAGTTATGAACCAGTCGACATTGCCACAATGGGTCCAGTGGGGGATACTAGAATTCAGCCAAGGGGAGTCATGTGAGTATATCCAGAAAGGAGTTGAGCTGATATAACAGCAGTGGAAGGATCGGTAACACAATAATGCTGAATAGACCATGGTTAAAAAGAAGGTGGAAAGTGCAAAAGGGAGGAGGAGAAATAAAAACGGAATAGGCTTAGGGAGATGAGGGGAAACTGCAAAATAACTAATAAGCAGTCATCTGGGTCTAAGATACACATCTCTTGTACAGCTAACACTTCATAATTGCGTACAGCAACTATAGCTTTGGATAACAAACAAGATGCAGAAAAATTCACATAGCTAACACAATTCCTCTGGTACAGGCTTACAGGTACTTTCTTTAAAGAAAAGGGTGGCATATGGATCTGTGCCTGCTGCTGATAAGTCTGGTTTTTCACACTTATTTGGGGCATTAGCAATTTCAAAACACTTCAGGGTATGGTAAGCAACAGGCCCTCCATGGTTTACTGGCTTATTCAAGCTCTGATACCTTTCATGTCGAAGTCTACAAAAATAGGGGAAAATAATTAGCATTGTTACAAAAATCCCTTAATCCCTTAGTATTTGATGTAGAAGCAGAATCCCATTACATATTACCAAGCTACAGAAATAGTTTTATACAAGTTTTGATATTTTGTAGTTGGGATATCAAATGGTGCTGACTTCTTTTATTTAACATTCGAATTTCTTAACAATCTGCTGCTATCTATTACTGTTATGCATTATGTTTATTCTGGGTGGTAACTTTCCATCTTTGCAATGAATATTGTTGCTTAATCTGCAGGAAATATTTATTACCAATTTAAGAATGAATACTAACTCTTGCATCCCAGTGGCAATGTTAAAAAGACTTAATACCTTATTCCTTCCAACTCCTGCTCACGGGATTATTAATAACTTAGTAATTTAAGTACCAGAAACATTTGCCAGATTTTAAAAAAACCTATGGGATATGGGCAGTGCTGGCTATACCAACATTTATTGTCCATCTTTAATTGCCCTGGAGAAAGTGGTGGTGAGCTGCCTTTTTGAACTGCTGCAGTCCTTGGAATATAGGGGCATCCACAGTTATGTTAGGAAAGGAAGTCCAGGATTTTGACCCAGTGACATTGAAGAAACTGCAATATATTTCCAAATCAGGACAATATGTGACTTGGAGGGAAACTTGTGGGTGGTGATACTGTCATGCATCTGCCGTCCTTGTCCTTCTACGTGGTAGAGGTCACAGACTTGGAAGATACTATCAAAGAAACTACAGTGCATTCTTGTGGATGGTATGCATTGCAGCCACTGTGCGTCAGTGGTGAAGGCAGTGAATGTTGAAGGTGGCACATAGAGTGCCAATTAAGTGGATTGCTTTGTCCTAAATGGTGCCAGGTTTCTGGAATGTTGTTGGAACAGCAACCATTTAGACCAGTGTTCCCTCACATTCCTGACTTGCCCTTTGTAGACGGTGGGCAAGTTGGGAAGAGATGTGTCGAATTACCCATAGCAGAATTCCTAGTACTTAACCTGGTCTTGTAGTGATAGTATTTACATGGCTAGTGTCTGATCAATGGTAACCCCAGGAGGTTGACAGTAGGAGATTCATTTATGGTAATGACAGCAAATGTCAAGATGTAATGAATAGATTGCCTCATGAATGCATCCAAACCTTGGCTCTATGATGCCGTGATGTAAATGCTAATTTGTGAAAATAGACATTGCAATCAATGCCAGAGTTTAAAATGTGATAATTTTTCAGAATATCCCTTTAAAAGTGAAATGGAACATTCTGCACAGGAGATGGTAGACACTTCAATTTGGAGAAAAGCCCTTGTGATCTCAGGCTGCCACGGGGAGAAAAACTCAAGCAGAAACTCACTGATGTTTTAAGTGGCAGTTTTAGCACCTTGCACAATATCTCACAGAATAAAGAAAAGTCACTGGAGATGCTGGCAGGAGAACCGGAAGTTTCCTTGGGAGGTCTTTGTTGTTCTCTGGGGAATGATGGGGAACAGCAGGGAACAGAAATATAGCTCTCTTCAGAAAACAATTCATCCAGAGTCAACTAAACCATGCAGGAAACCCTGGAATTCTGGATCTCCACGACTGTCGTCACCAGAGGGTGAGGGAGAGAGGCTTGTGATCAAACCTGGAAATTTAGATGGTGTTGAAGGACACTGGAAGTTTCAACTCGGTGTGACAAGGAGAACAAAATATCCGGAGGAGAGCTGGGCATGCCTTTGTGAATCTTCTTTTAATGCTACATATCTCCCAGTAGCATGGCGCAAAGATAGAGTTCCAAAAGACCTAGTTCAGCTCTGTTCATGGTTTAGTCCAAATGTTAGCTTATTCTTTAGTTTGATTTTTAGTTCACCTTTGAATAAATGTTTGATATTTATTTTAGTTTTTGCCACAATTAAAAGCCATTAAAGCGTGAAGTCGTGTCCTTTAGTTATTTCCCCTGATCATTTGGGAAATTCAGTCTCCACGGGGACTGTAGGAAAGCCCTGCCCATTATTAAGCCTGATGGGTAAAACTCCAAACGTTTGATTTCCAAAAACCATTAGAAGCAGAATTTTAAGGAACACTCTTTAACACTTCCACTTAATATATCCAACATATGGATCTTGAAAGGCAACTCAGATTAATGCTGTTCAAAGAAGTCCTTACCAAACCAAGAGTGTATATGGTCCCCAGAGTGGGTTCCTATGGTCTGTCTGAGAATATGTCCACGAGGAGGCCATCTGGCAGAGATTTCTGTAGTCTCCTGCAACATTCTCATTTCTGCTGGGCTAAATATTGTGAATCAAGGATGCTGTAGGGGACATTTCTTGCTGTGCATTTATTAATTAAAGAGGTTGCTAAAGCCACCTTTTATTTGGACCACTAAACAAATACATATCCCTTCCATTGGCCACCAACAGCCGTGAAGGGGTCTAGATCTGCTGTAATGGTTTATTTCCTTTGTTTGCAGGAGGTCATATTCGCCCATATGTTCATCAAGGCTATACATCCAACCTAAGTGAGAATAAGAAAAGATTGGCCACCAATTACAGCTAGTTTGTGATCACCGCAGGCAAAATAGTGGAGTTAAGACCATGCATTTATTACGTGGTGGCAGGGCTTGAAAGGCCAAATTGTCCACTCCTGTTCCTACTTCTAATGTTCTTATATTCAAATGCTGACATCACATTTGGTGTTCTCTGCCAGCTATCTTCTGACAAACAATGCAGGAAGTAACATACCTACAGAGAGATTCTTGGAAGTAAAGCTATAGGGTCATTGCAATGTTATGTTACTGATCTAAAAGCTTGTTCCCGAATCTGGCATTGGATTTCTCAAACTATGAAATGTTTTAATGATTAAAATCATTATAAAATACCATAAAATTTATAAAATAATTTGCTATACATCCCCAACACTAAATTCACAGGATATTTTCTAGTCATTCAAGGCATACACTATTAGTGAACTGAATGACTGTGGATGGATGCCAAGTGAAAGAACTGATTTATCAACTGCTGAGAGATGACTATACAAAAACATTTTAGGCCCTGGTATAAAACACTATCCTTGTTTAGTGCACAGTGAAAATGGAGCATTCTTATCTCTACATTAGATGAACCTGATCTGCATTGGTTCCGGATTTATAAAGATTTTTTATACTGAAACAAGGGTATTTAAAGTAAATAAAATAGGTATTGTGCCCTGGTTCTTGGTGATTCCAGAAATTGTAGGAATTACCTTTTGCCAAGATTGTTCTGGAAGGTCTTCTTTCTTATTTCTTCTTTAATAGCATCATCAGAAATGATTGACTTTGGAGATCTGTGCTGTAGATCCTACAGAATAGGAGACCATTCAGTCCAACACACTCATGTTAGCTATGTGAAAGATCCAACCAGATTGTCCAATTGCCCTGGTCTCTCCTCATACCCTTTTACATACGTACACACATATGAAACAGCAGAAGAAGGCCATTTAACCCCTCAACCCTGTTCTATGATTCAATAAGATCATAAACTTTGATTTTCATGATTAACAGGAAACTATCTGTATCCACGTTAAAACACCTCCACTGCCTTCCAAGGCAGAGAATTCCCAAAATGCACTCCCAAGAAAAAACCTTTCCCCCTCATTGCTGTCTTAAAAGGGCAATCCTAATTTTAAAACAGTGCCCCCTAATTTTGGTCAAAGACACGAAAGGAGGCATTTTTCCACCTTGTCAAGGCATTCATCATTTTATATACTTCAATTAATTTATTTGCTGTGTTATTAATGTCACCTACATTCACATGCAGAATCTCAGAATTACTATGGTACATAAGGTTGGTTTGCCAGATAAGTGTTGGCAAATGTTGTAGGTGTGACATTGATGTAGTACGTTGACTTACAGCAACATGTCCACCCCTTGCTTGATCACTGCCTCTCCAAGTAGAGATTAAATCTCTAAGAATTCATTCCAATAGTTTCCCTACCACAGATGTTTGACTCACTGGCCTATAGTTTCCTGGTTTAACCATACCACCCTTCTTGAATAATGGTACTATATTAGCCATCCACCAATCCTCTAGTACCCCTCCTGCGGCCAGAGGGGATTTGAAAAGGAATATCAGAGCCACAAAATCATAGAATCCCTACAGTGAGGGAAAAGATCTTCAGCTTATTGAGTCTGCACCAACTCTCCAAAGAGTGTCCCACCTAGGCCCAAACCCCCACCCTAACTCAGTAACCCCGCATTTACCTTAGCAAATCCACCAAGCCTACACATCCATTGTCTCTACATGGCAATTTCAGCGTGGTCAATCCACCCAATCTGCATATCTTTGATTCCGGTAATCTCCTTCGTTGCCTCCCACGGCAGCCTGGGATACATTTCACCTGGGCCTAGAGATTTATTCACTTTCAACCCAGCTAAAACCATTAACCTCTCTCTCAATGCTAATTCATTCAAGTGTGTAACAGATGCCCTGCCTGATTTCTATACCAACATTGCCCTTCTCCCCAATGAATACAAATATAAAGTATTTATTTAAAACCTTAGTTATGTCTTCCAAATCTACACACAGATTGCCACTTTGGCCTCAAAGTGACCCTGCTCTTTTCCTGGTTGTTTTCTTACCTCTAATATACTTGCAAAAATATTTTTGGAATTTCCATAAGGTTATCTGCTGATGGTTTCTTTTGTCCCAACTTCACTCTACTAATTTCTTTTTAGAGCAACCCTGCACTTTCTATATTTCTCTAGGGCATCCGCTGTTTTGAGCCTTTGGTGTCTATCATAAGCTTCCTTACCCAATGAGGATGAGAGACAAGGCCTCAGGATGGTTGGCTCATTAAGACATAGGCCTGGATTTCTGGGGGTAAAGCAGGGTGATAAAGATTTAAATAGTAGAGTTGAATGGGGACATGTGACAGATCTAGCCTGAAGGGGGCGACAGGGAGTCAAGGAAGAAAGGAATGTGAAGGTCACCTAGAATACCAGAGTGAGTCTACAACTGACTCTGACAGTGTAACTTCATTCCTTCCATCCTTATCCCAATCATAAATACACAGTGGAAATGAAAAATGTTTGCGTCTTTTCCCAGACTAGATGCAGTGAAGTGTTTATTCCCTGTTTGAGGGACAGGCTGTACTGGTAAGTGATACTAGGACCTTCAAAGGGATTCTGCATGAGTTAGGCCCTTAAATAGTACAGGTTTGAGACATTTTAATTACAGAATTCTACATATGGACTACACGCAGCAACCAATTATGTTGAATGCAAATCCTGACCACAAGCAATCACGGCCATGAACAACTTGTGATTAACCATTATCAACCAACGACATACAAGTTTATGTTAACAACTGTGTGAAGGCTTTAAAACAAGTGCTGCTCCAACAGTCAACAAAATAAGTTGTTATGTAGCTTCTTTCTAGCCACTGCAGTTACACCAGTTGAGGATATAAGGTGGCAATACATTGAGCTTCTATCTCAAATGAAGTGTCGCCCATGTGGCCTCAGTTTTTTTTCTGTTTCCCTCCCAATGTCAAGGCCTATTCCTGACTATTTAGATAGAACACCACGTTAAAATTTTTGAGACGCATGGTAAAAATATAACGTAGATAGCAAGAATGGCAAATGCTGGAGTCAGAGACAACACAGTGTGGAGCTAGAGGAACACAGTCCTAACCCGAAACATCAACTTTCCTGCTCCTCTGATGCTGCCTGACCTGCTGTGTTCATCCAGCTCCACACAGTGTTGTCTGTGGTAAAAATATAATTCCATTTATCTCAAAAGCTCTCCTTTACAGTGCTCATCCCAGAGTGAATCCTCTTTTCTATTAACTCTATTGGCTTAATTTAACTGTTACCTCAACTTTCAGACTGGAGAATCTGACAGCCTCTTCGTGGACCCTTCATACAACTGGGCAACAACTTTCCCAGCTTCAAATAATCCCTTCAGGTTTTTACTGAAACACTTCTGGTCTGAAAGTATTATCAAACTCATTCTGTAGTGGTAATTTGTTTTAAACAAATCCAAACTAACTTCTCTTTTCTCAGGAGTGACTATTATATACATTATCCTTTAGCTATAAACACGATAGAACTCTATAAAACCAAATCCAGAGCTGAAATGTTTCTGTCCAAGTTATGGGTGTTCCCTCTAAAACTTAAAAAAAAACACAAGTCCACAATCCTCTATCAGAAATCCTAATGTACTGCACTCTGTAATTTGTCTGTTTGTAAACTCCCGCAATATACACAAAAACACATTAGTTCTTCGAGGCTGTGACTCTCAAACTGTTATTTTTAAAAATCATGGCTACAGAAATACTTGCAGGTTAATCATTAAACCCTTTCAGACATACAGAAAACCCCATATACCACTAGTTCAAAATTCAAAAATCCAATTTCAAAATTAAATTTTAATAAAATATATATAAATCACACACCCTGCGTCACATAATATATTCCTGGTTAGTTTCACATTCCAGCCTCCGTGAACCTGAGAACACCAAAAATTCTGTTGCTTGTTTCAAGTCCTATTCCCCTATCATATAGGCAAGCAATATCTTGATTTTAAATTCTCATGATTGTTTTCAAATCCCTCCTTGGCCTGGACTCTCACTATCTCTGTGTTTTTTCCTGTCATATAAGCCTCTGAGCTATCTACACTCATTTAATTCTGACCTCTTAAGTAGGACTGGTTTGAATCGCTCCACAGTTGGTGGTTGTGCTTTCAGCTACTTTCATGCTAAGTTCAGGAGTATTCTTCCCAAGCTTCTCCATCCCTGTCTTTCACTTTTCTCCTTGAAGTCACTCATCATACTAATTTTTCCAGACTTCTGGTTTTCCCATCTACAGTCTCTATTTCGTTCAATGCTACATTTTGTTTTATGGTATTGGTGATAAGTGCCATAGAATGATATTTCTTAAGTGAAAGATGTTTTACAAATACAAATGAGGCTGATGAGGAGATATTGAGGGTGACCTTATAGAAACATATAAAAAATGAAGGAAATAGATAAGATAGAAGCAGGGAGATTGTTTCCACTGGGAGTGAAACAAGAACTGGGGACATAGCCTCAAAATAAGGGGGAGCAGATTTATGACTGAGTTGAGGAGGGACCTCTTCACCCAAAGGTGAATCTGTGGAATTCCCTATCCAGTGAAGCAGCTGAGGGTACCTCATTTTGAACACTAAATGAATTTATGATTAAGATGAGCAGGTGGGTAAGTGGAGCTAAGTTCACGAAAAGATCAGCCATGATCTTATTGAATGCTGAAGTGGGCTTGATGTGTCAGATGGCCTCCTCCTGCTCCTGTTTCTTATGTTCTTAAATTGCAGTGAGCAGGTGATTCAAGGAATTTGAGGAACAGCAAGTGGGTGAGGATGTGTCAGCTTCCTGGCAAAAGGCTGAGGGGAAGTCTTTCATTGAAACTGTAAATTTATTAGGGAAGCCTGTTCTTAATGATGTTCATCTTATAATATGATGTGGAGGTGCTGGTGTTGCACTAGGGTGGACAAAGTCAGAAGTCATACAACACCAGGTTATAGTCCAACAGGTTTATTTGAAATCTCAAACTTTCAGAGCAGGTGAAGTAAGAGAAAAGCATGTAGATACAGAATTTATGGGCAGAGAAATCAAAAGACCATACAAACGGTATGAATGGTGTGTTGAATAATAAGTTCCTGTAGGTGATCAGAAGTGTTAGACGGTGTGAGTAAAGTGTCAACAGCTTAATAACAAGCGAAAGGATGATCTATAATCTGATTAAACCAGGCAGAGAAATAATAACAAAAAGTAAGAATAAGGTGGTGCTGGAGTCAAACCCAATGACTGGAATAACATGATAGGTCTAAGAGTCGCACGCGAGGGTCTAACCAAAGTAATAAGTAATCCAAAACTGTCCAAACTAATTAAGGTATTGAGATCATAACAATTTATCATAGTGATGGTGTCAAAACAGAACAGTAAGGAAGATTTTGCAGATACAGGCCACCTGCAAGAGACACAACAATGCAGAATCGCCAAGCAGAAACTGATTGCCAAGTCTGTACCCATGAAGCCGGCCTCAGTTGTGATCTTGGGTTTATGTTGCGCTACATATGACTCCACCACACTGTTCTGCACCTCTTTTGACACCATCACCTTGATAAATTGTTATGATCTCTCTACCTTAATTAGTTTGTACAGTTTGGATTACTTATTACTTTGAATAGATCCTCGGCATGCAACTCTTATGCCTATCACGTTAGTCATTTGGTTTGTCTCCAGCACCATGTTACTTTTAATTTTTTGTAGTTATGTCTCTGCTTCAGTTAATCAGATTATAGGTCATCCCCTGCCTTGTTCTTCAGCTGTTGGCACTTTACCCAAACCATCTGACATTTCTGATTACCACAGGGATTTATTATTCAACACTCCACTCATACCATTTATATGATCTTTTGATCTCTCTGCCCATAAATTCTGTGTTCTGTGTGCTTTTCTCTTACTTCACCTAACAAAGGGGCTATGCTCTGAAAGCTTGTGATTTCAAATAAACCTGTTGGACTATATCCTGATATTGTGTGACTTCTGACTACATCTTATGTTCTATTCATGCTACATGACATTACTTCTATCAATGGTAAACATGGCATGAGTGACTCTTTCCAGGCAGTCTCTCCCCACAGGATAACAATCCTTTTCTGAAGTAAAATGGAGTCTTTGCAAATCATAAAGGCTGGTGAGCACTGCATAGGAGAAGAGACAAAATGACAGCAATAATGCCAATCTTTGCAAATAAATGATGTAGACATCTTCTGATCACAATATCCTTTTTTAAAACAAGTAAGATTTCAAATTATTTACAAACCTTTAATTCTGTATTGTCTATGGTTTCTTCATTTTTTTCAAAGTTGCTGAGCTGTATGAAAGACTTTTCTTCCTCCAGCACTGGGTGAATGGGCATGCTGAGTGGGTCAATCAGAATTTCATAGGGAACCATTGGGTGCTTCCATGATGCTGGTGCACGGATTTCCCAGGGTTCTGGCTGCCCAAATGTACCTTACAAGGGTCAAGTATACAAGTAATTACGAGGTCATCATGTTTTCAAAGAACTAGGTGAATGAAGCTTGTGTGCTTAAAACCAATTTTATTTATTCCAGAAATCACAGGATTATTTCCATATAATCACAATTTTATTTATTCAAAAAATATATAAAAGAGACCGCTCATAACTTTGAACAGCTTTATAGTATTTTATTCTTTATTTGCCAACAGAAAATGTCATGATGGAAGTCAATGGTAAGCGTTATTGATAATTGATGGTTACAATAGGTGTGGGCCAGGTACAGGAGTGGAGGGGAGCTGACCAGTGAGGGTGTACATTTACCCAACTAATGTCATCTTCTTTTTGTTGGAATTGCTGACAATGGTCTCCAGGAGGCAAGTCTATTGCAAAATGAATCATGTCATAATGGGACTTTGCTGTGACATAAAAGTGATGGCACTTCATAAAAGAACTTCATTGATGATGGTGTGGTTGACATATCCTGAGGGTATGAAAATTATAATATAAATGCAAGTCATTCTCTTCTAACCTGTTACGATGCTATCAAAAGTTCTTGCTTTTTCCAAATATTACATCTGCAATGCTGACTAATTCATGAATATTTAACTAAGAGTTACTCTTGTTCATGGGACCCACATGAATACCATCACTATTCATTATTATTGCTTCATACTTACCAATAAATTCCCCATCCATGCTCCACAGTCGGACAGTACCCTCAACAGAAGAGGTCACCATCACCTTCTGCTCTTCTATTAGCTCCATGCTGGAATGAAAATGAAAGTTATTTATCATGAAACAAAAGAGTGAAATGGAAGCTTTTAGAACTTAATGCAATGTCCAGAGCATATACATACCACGTAACAGCACTGATATGAGCCCTCCAGTAGTTAATAACTATAATTAAGATGAAATGAAATACAGTGCAATTAGATTGGTATTATTCTGATGCTGTTAATGACTAGGAAATTTCTTTACATCATCGAACAAGTCTCAATTCATATGAGGTACACCCACAACATAATCAGCCTTCCTACATCTTTTGGGGCGTGGGGAGCGGAAATGGGAGTATATCCTGAAAATTAATTTCTACTTTGCTATCAATGCATCCATTTTGTTATGAATGCTGTGTGCATACTGGATGCACTATTGTGGTTGTAATATTCCAATATCCGTGATTGAGAACATATTAGAATTCATCATTAAATAGATAGAAGGACACTAAAAAAAAATCATAATGCAATCAGGCAGAATCAATATAGATTCATGAATGGGTCAAATTCTTGAATATGTTGCATTACAAGGGTAAGTCCAGTAGAGTGGGCATATACACTGCACAGTTTAGAAAAATCAGAGGAATTCTGAGATTCTGAGGAGCCCTGACAGAGTAATTGTAGTGATGATGTTTATTTTCATGGAGGAATGCAACCAGGGTACACAGCTTAAAAAAAACCAATGACTTTTTCAGGTGAAACCGAGGAGGAATTTCTTCTCTTAGGGTTGTTAGTCTTTGCTTTCTCTTCCAGAGAAACCAGTAGAGGCTGGAATTTACTCAAGACTGTATTAGACAGACTTTTGATGGATGAGGGTGTTAAGGACTGTGGGGTCAGACAGGAGTGTGGCGTTAAGGCCTAATCAGAACAGCCATGATCTTCTCAAATGGCCAGCAGTCCATTGGGCTGAGTAGCCTACTCCTTTGGCTGAATAGCCTATTCCTGGTCTTATTTCTAGGATCTTGTGAAATGCAAATTCTTCATACTGCAGTTTCATACAAAACCAAGTTACTCCATATTAATGCTACAATTGTAAGGAGTGCACCACATGCAGGTAGATTACAGAATAAATCCTGATTTAAGAAGGTATGATTATTAAAAACAGTATCACAAAGTTTAGTAATAATCCACACAACAAAAAAATTGTGATTCAAAAGCTGCTTTGTTCTTTATCAGTCTGCCATGTAAACATTGGCTGTGATCATATGAGTCCCACAAGGCAGGCTGAAGGAAAGTCACCTGCCCAATACATTCCTACTTTTGCTGATCTTGTCAGAGGTGAGCAAGCAAGGGGAGCAGATATCTACTGGGCAGCAGTAGTCAGCCAATTAATAGCTGTTAACAGGCAATGTGGGGCCAAATTGGTTGTGCCAGTGAGATCTCACCAGTGGCAACATGCCCTGCACTTTGCCTGACTGGCCTCAGTGAGCTTCCTTTATTTATCCCCACACACTTACAGTGTCATAGCTGTGGCACAGGCCATCTTGTGGATGTTAGCTCAAGAGCTGTAGCCATAAAAAATATCATCAACTTTGAAGGGCATCTCCATCTTGAGACACCTTTCCACTCTCCTCTCTTTATTGGTCTGACCTCTCAGCAACAGCAACAGAGATCACATGCACCTTATCAGCTACATCTATCAGCAACTTTCCCCTTGCATCTATCTCTGAGATAGTCCTGTTCTGTTTCCCGGCAGAATAAATATTACAATGTTACAACCTGAGTTGGGAAGTATCTGACTATATTTCTGAGCAATACCAATATTTAAGTACATTTCCATGACACAGCTATAACTTGAATTACTATTTTCTTACATAATTTTGTAAGGTCACTTATAATGTAGTATATCCATGAATATAGGTATTATTCAACTGTTAGAAAATTTCCAAGAGTAAATATGTTTCTATTTCTTACGTTTTGGTGGATCTACTTCTGGTCCATGAACTGCAAAATCCTTCATACCATACACATAAATATATCCGACATAATCTGCTGCATAAAGCAAAGCGTCAGCAGTCGACACAGCCAGGCTGCTTATCTGAGATTTCACTTTGGACTGGAGAGATAGGAAAGTATTTGATCAATTTCAGAGCTAAAAATGAAAAAAAAATCATGTGGTGCCATATGCACAGACATTTTGCAATATGACAAAGTGTACAGTGCTATCATTTACTGCAATGTGAATCTACTGTTGCCTTTTGACTTATAAGGAAGGTGAAGTGCATGAGAAGTCAGAGTCTCTCCCTTGGCATGAAACCAATTTTAACCCCTGAACCTTACATAATTTTGCCTGAACAGTGCGGCAGCTCAAGGGCAGTGCCAAAGAGATAGGAACAGCAGGCAGGAGAGGGACTGTGAGCTACAGGAAGGCTAGCATTGTAGAAGTGCTGTGAACATGTCTCGAAAGAGCTACTAGTAGTGCAAGACAGGAGTAGGGAAAGGTCGGGTCTGGGTAAGGGTCTTATCTTGCCCTTAGCCCACAAGCAAACCTTACAAATGACTAAATCAAACTTACTTCTGTCTCTTGTGGTTATTCTGCTGCTTCCATCCTGGTTTTACTGGAGAGTTTGAGGTATGCCAGTATCTACAATTTCTCAGTGAATTGGAGTTAAAACTTTGATAACAATATGAGGCTGTGATTTTCCCATGTGGCGTACATTCCACTTGATTGGGCAAATGATTTTTCTATACCTGGTCTAATGTCAGTTAAGGATGTGATGGGGTTTATGCAAAATGAGTCAGGATTGCAATGTAACTCACCAATGAACCCCTTTACTCGACTACTAGCATTTCCAATGGATGAGGAAATTATACATATATGTCTCTCCTTTCAGATTTAAACTAACAAAATTATTAAACATCATAGAATAAGCAAATAGTTGTAAGAACATCAGAAATCATCACTATTATTACTATGTCAAGCCAGATGATGGAAGTGGTGGCTAATGGTAATGTCACTGGGCTAGTCATCCAGAACCCCATAACGTGGCTTTAAATCCCATCATTTCAAATTGTGAAATTTGAGTTCAGGTAAAATACGGAATTTTTAAAAAAACTCACCGAATGGCAATCATGTAACCACTGTTGATTGTCATTAAAAAGCCTACTTGGTTCACTAATATCTGTTACAGAAGGAAATTTGCCATTCTTACCTGATCTGGCCTAAATGTGACTCCAGAACCATGCAATGCAGTTCACTCTTCACTTCTCTCTGGACAGTGAGGGATGGACAATAAATGCTGGCCTAGCCAGCAACACTCATATCCCATGTTAATTTTGTTAAATATTATGCTAATTTTCCTTCCACATTTCTTCCAAATATGAGATCTCAAACAGATTAACTGTGAGGGTTACAGGCAGCCTCAATAGAAAATATTTAGCTAAGGTAGTCTAATAAATCCTTGCAGAACTAACAGGAATTGAAATACTTTAAGTTGCTGCTAGGCAGAGACATATCTGCACAAATTACAGAATTGACTTTTATCAAATGAGATCCAATCAATTGCCAAACCATTGCAGCAAGGTAACATAGAGATTATCTATTTGACCAAAATTGATTATAACCATATAATTACTGTGACAGAATTAAACAAATAAAGTTAAATCCTTTGAAAACTACTTCATTTCTGTCACAAAATACATCTTATGATGAAAAAGGAAGATTCACCATTTCTAACCAATTTCAGAAATGGCGATTCCTGCTTTCAAGATGAAAATGGTTAACAAATTCATGGAAGTTCATTTTGCCCATATCACAGTATTAATTGTATGAGACATTTTCAAAATACATGTGGTAGCTTTTTCACAAATTGGAAATAAATACTTTATCAATGCATGGTTTTACATTGAGATTGATACTGCCCTTGAGGGAGAATTTTCATAAGAAATATTGGATGTTTAAACACTTCATAGTGATGAATAAACAATTTGTTTGTAATCCTTAAGTGATTGAATATTCAGAAACGGTGTGTTGTAACTCACTGCAGTAAAAATACTAAACAGTTGTCCACCATGAAACAGATTCCAGAATGCAAGTGAACCTACAGGAGCATAAAATGAACACAATTTAAAAATACAACAGTAAAGGGTCACAACATTATCTCTACACACAATGTACATCACAGTATGTCATTGAGTGTCAAAGAAAAGCCCCAAAGGAGTCATTATTATTGGCTTCATCATGAAAAAAGTGAATTCCATAATCAGGATATCCAACAGGGAATTTGAAAAGGGCTGATTTTCCTAGACAAGCATTCTACAATTTCAGCAGGGCCTTTCAGAAGTTCACTTCACTGCTGCCATCAACTCACTGGCTATTCTTTCTGACATGGGTTCAGTGAAATTCCAGGCTGAATATGAAATGTGCTACATATTTTCACCTCCCAATCAGTATTCGCCTTTCCAATAACTCTATGCTTGACATTTTCCAATCACCTTTGTGCCACAGCACAGAAATAGCCCTGATCAAAGTTACAAATAACATCCTCTCTGACTGTAGCCAAGTTGCTCATTTCTTTCTAATGCTCCTTGATTACTTCGTGGTCTTTGATAAGTGTTAGTCACTCCATCCTTCTCCCATACCTTGTTTCCATTGTCCACCTCAGATTTCTCTTGCTTTGTTTCATCTTTTTAGGTGATCATTGCTACTGCATTTCCAGAATAGTTTGTCTCCCTACCTCTGCACCTTTATCTCAAGCGTTTCCCAGGAACCTACTTTTGATCCCTCCACTTCCTCATTTACATGTTATCTATTGAAAATATCATCTAAAGATAGTTTCCATACACATTACAATACTCAGGTGGATATCTCCACTAATTCTCTAACTACATCTTGTCAGACTATTTGCCTGATATCCTACCTTAGATGATCCTATTTCACCCAGTTAAACATTGGGAAGACTGAAACATTCATTGAAGGGTTACCAGACCTGAAACGTTAACTCTGATTTTTTCTTCACGAAAAAGGCTACCAGACCTGCTGAGCTTTTCCAGAAACTTCTGTTTTTGTTCCTGATTTACAGCATCTGCAGTTCTTTTGGTTTTTATTATCATTTTGGTCTTCATTATCAATTTCATTATTCTCACCAGTCATTGTCTAAGCAAGATATTTTGACACTTAGGAGATCTCTTAGACTCCAAACAAAATTTTGACGCCACATACATTCTATCAACAGGCTAACTCCTTCCAGTCACTCTCAGTTAGCTCACATCTAACCCAGGCTCAGCCCATCACCTGCTAAAGCCATCATCAAAACTGTGCCAGGTAACAAGGTGTGGAGCTGGATGAACACGGCAGGCCAAGCAGCATCATAGGAGCAGGAAAGCTTTCCTGCTCCTATG
>JAHRHZ010000263.1:25310437-25335953 GCA_024137785.1 Ginglymostoma cirratum | reverse complement strand
TTCCTGCTCCTATGATGCTGCTTGACCTGCTGTGTTCATCCAGCCCCATGCTTGTTATCTAAGAAAGGATGTAATTGCCATACAAGAAGTGCAGTAGAGTTGTACAAGGCTGATACTAGGGATGTACAAAATTCTAACAGGGCTGGACAGACTAGAGCAGGGAGAATATTTTTCGTAGTTGGGGAGTCTAGGACCAGAGGTCAGAGTCTCAGGATATGAGGTAGGTCCCTTAGCGCTGAGATGAGAAAATATTTCTTCACTTAAAGGGTAGAGAACCTGTGGAATTGTGTCCCACAGAAGGCTCTGGACATTAAGTCACTCAATATATTCAAGAAAGAGGTTGATACATTTTTAGATATTGGAGGCATCAAAGAGTACGGGGAGAAAGCAGGAACATGGCATTGAGACAGAAGCTCAGCCATGATCATACGGAGTGGCACAGCAGGCTTGAAGGACTGAATGGCGTACTCTTGCTCCTAGTTTCTATATTTCTATGTTCAAAGTGGCTCACTGTATCCTTAGATGGAGCAGCGCAACACCATCTGCAGCGATGCAAAGTCCTTTGAGACCTGGTACATAGTGACATGCAGATACATCCCCTTTAATTCGACTGGCTTTTGAATTGGCTGTGTACAGGCAACTTTGGTCCTCAATATCCCAGATCTAGAAACAGAAAAAAATTTCCAAGTCGAAAAATTAGACCAATTTAATCCAGAGTCTGCTATTCATAAACTTCATAAAATATTTTGAAATTACTACATCTCAGAAAAATCAATTACAGTTGAAACAGACAATTTGGCCCAAGGAATGAGTTGCAACATTGGTGTGATTTTTTTTATCTTTCGCACACCTACTACATTCCATTTTACGTTGGAATTGATAATTTAACTAGAGTTGTTTAGAGAATGGTGAGAGTGCTCACCTCAACTCATCTCCCCTTTTACCCCTAGGGGATTATTCCTACTGTATTCATATCTGAATCTCACTTACTGCACATCTCTGCAAAGCAGTGTCTAGTAGTTGTGCTACTTTAATCAAAAGCAGAAACACATGAAAAAAATTCAGGATCACCACACATGCATCAACGTAAGCAAGCTGGAACAGAACATAATTGACATCATAAGGTAAGACGTCATGCCCTTGGTTTACAAACCTTCACTGTGTTGTCAGTGGAGACAGAAAACAGCTTATTGTCATCAGTGGAGATGTACAGAAAGAAAATTGGAGCACAGTGGCCTCTCAACAAGCCAGTAGGTTTCCTTTGAACAAATAGATACATGATAAATGGATATGGCCCACACAATATAATCAGTGCAGTCCATTTTTTCATACTTTGCACTTTTCCTTTAATAAGAATGCATTTAAAGTTCATAAAACACTAAACCAGAAACAAAATAAAAGCTTATGGTATCACAGAAATTTCAGTAAATTCTCCTCTTGGGTATTATTATGTTGTGTACCAGTCCCAGCCATAGCAGATTTTCTCTCAGACCTTGGTTTATACCATGGTTAGTGTCATGAGGGAGATCATTGGGAGTGGACTGGGGATTACCCTTCCCTCCTAGCCATTTGAGAAGCAGTTTATATCTGCTGCTGGCCCTTACCCCTGAGTTCGCCGGCTAACAATGCCACTCTTACAAGCAACACATCAATTCTGAAATTCTTGTTTTCAATCTTGTTCTCAATCCCCATAAGATACCTGTCTTCATCTAATTTTGACCTCTTGAACATCCCAAGTGTCATAGTTTCATCAATGGTGGCCATGTTTTGAATTGCCAAGGTTCTCAGTTTCTTCCCTACCTCAAACTTCCCTGATGCTTTATTTTTCATTCTTCTTTTAAGATACTGCACAGTGGCTCAGTGCAAGGAAGCCAGGTTCAATTCCACCCTTGGATCACTGTCTTTGTGAATTTGCACATTCCCCCTGTGTCTGCACGGGTTTCCTCCCACAGTCCAAAGATGTGTGGGCTAGGTGGATAGGCCATGGGACATAGGTCAACATTTTCATCCCAGGAATCATCCTAGTGAATCTCTATTGAACAGCCTCCAATGCCAGTACACCCCTTTTAAAATATGGATCCAAAACCATACACAGAACTCAAGCTGCGGCCTCCTCAATACCTTGTACTGTTGCAACAAGACTTCCTTAATTTTAACCTCCAATCCCCTACCAAGAAAGGCCACAATTCCACTTGCCTTCTGATGTACTTGCTGTTCCTGCATGCTAACGTTTTGTGTTTCGTATACAAAAACACCTAAATTCCTCTGCATCACATTTTATGACATCTTTCTCTCCATTTAAATAATAGTCTGCCTTTGATTTTTCCTACCAAAGTGCATAACCTTACACTTTCCTACATCTACCAAGTTTTTGCCCTCTCACTCAACCTATGTAGATCCCCTTGCAGATTCCTTATGCCCTCATTATAATATGCCTTTCCATCTATTTTTATATTGATAAAGAGCTTAGATACATTACGCTCTTCCCTCTCCTTCATGTTACTAATATTGACAATAAATAGTTGCGGCGTCATGACTGATCATTATGGCACTCCACTAGTTACATTTTCCAATCTGAAAAGAATCCATTCATCCTGACTCTCCATCTTTCATCTATTAACTAATCTTCAATCCATGTTAAAAACATTCCCCCTCAATGCAGCGAGCTTCTATATTGTGGGATAATCTGTTATGTGGCACCTTATCGAGTGTCTTCCGAAAATTTAAATGCACTACATCTGCCACTTCTCCTTTATCAACTCGTTTTATATTCACTCGTGGGACATGGGCATCACTGGCAGGCCAGCATTTATTGCTCATCTTAGCTGCCCATGAGAAATGGTGAGCTGCCATCATGAACCGCTGCAGTCCACATGCTGTAGGGTTGATAATGCTGTTATGGAGGGATTTTGACCCAACAAGTCAGGATAGTAAGTGGCTTAGAGGGGAACTTGCAGGTAGTAGTGTTCTGAACTATCTGCTGCCCCATCCTTCTAGATAGAAGCAACCATGGATTTGGAAGGTGCTGACTAAGGATCTTTGGTGAATATCTGGATTACTTTCTGCAGATAGTCCACACTGCTGCTACTCAGTGATAGTAGTGGAGTGAGTGGATGCTTGAGGATGTGGTGCCAATCAACTGGGCTGCTTTTTTCTGGATGGTGCCAAGCTTCTTGATTGTTGTTGCACTCATCCAGACAAGTGGGGAGTATTCCATCACATTCTGACTTGTGCCTTGTAAATGGTGGACAGGCTCTGGGGAGTCAGGAGGTGAGTTACCTGCCACAGTATTCCCTAGCTTCTGACCTGCTCTTGTAGCCACTGTGTTTAATGAAGTGGGTCCAGTTGAGTTTCTAGTCAATGGTAGCTCCAAGGATGTTGATAGTGGGGAGTTCAGTGATGGTAACACCATTGAATATCAAGGGGCGATGGTTAGATTGCCTCTTATTGGAGATGGTCATTGCCTGACATTTGTGTGGTGCGAACATTGCTTGCCATTTGCCAGGCCAAGCCTGGATATTGTCCAGATCTGATTGTATTGGAACATGGACTGCTTCCGTATCTGAGGACTTGCAAATTATGCTGAACTTCGTGCAATCATCAGTGAACAACCCTATTTCTGATCTTCATTGATGAAGCAGCTGAAGATGGTTGAGCTGAGGACCCTACCCTGAGGAACTCCTGTAGAGATGTCATGGAGCTGAGATGACTGACCTCAACAACCACAATCATCTTCCTATGGGCTATGTATGAGTCCAAGCAGTGGTGGGTTTAGTCCCCAATACCCATTGAGTTCAGTTTTGCTAGGGCCCTTTGATATCACACTCAATTGAATGCAGCCTTGATGTCAAGGGTTGTTACTCTCACTTCACCTCTGGAATTCAGTTCTTTTGTCCATGTTTGAACCAAGGCTGAAATGAGGTCAGGAGCTGAGTGGCCCTGACAGAACCTAATTGGACGTCACTGTGTAGATTATTGCTGAGCAGGTGCTGCTTGATAGCACTGCTGATGACACCTTCCATCACTTTACTGATGATCGAGAATAGACTAATGGGACAGTAAATGGTTTGCTTGGATTTTCCTGCCTTTTGCAATTCTATGTGTATGATTACATCTGCTTGCTATAGCCTAAAAAATAACTCTTGTAAATTTGTCCAATATGATTTTGCTTTCACAAAACCTTGGAGTCTCTGTTTGATTTTGTAAGCTATTCTAAATGCCCCACCACTTCTTCCTTCAGCATGTACTCTAGCATTTTCCCAAGGACACCTTGTGCTAATTAGCCGATAGCTTCCTGCTTTCCACGTCCCTCCCTCCTTGAACAGGAGTGCATATTAGCAGTTTTCCAAAATACAATTTCCCTTCTCCACAATTAAGAACAGGGTGTAATTGTTAATTTGTTCTGATGAAGGGTTTAGGCCCGAAACGTCAAGTTTTCCTGCTCCTATGATGCTGCTTGACCTGCTGTGTTCATCCAGCCCCATGCTTGTTATCTGTAATTGTTAATTCTGTTTGTTTTCTTTTTGAAAACCACATTTATTGACTACAAATTTAGTGGGGGGAATACAGGGGATGGAACAACTGTGGTTGCAAGGTGCAGCAAACTTACAACATATTCTTTCTGGCTATTTTTACAATGCAACAAAAGCAATTTATCATCCTGCATCCTTGAATCTCCTCATTCTCCAAACATTGCATTTTTAATTTAAATGCATTACCTTCTGTCATTCCAAAACATTTGATTCCCTTCATTATGCTTTTACGTATAATAAACTAAAAATTCAACCATTGACTTTTCATTCTGTGGTAGAACAATAAATGAATCCTTGAGTGAAAAATAACAGCATAGCTGCAATATCACTGGGCTAGTGTGCCAAAGGCCTGGGTTAACGTTTCAGGGCAACTGTTCAAATCCCAGCTGGTGGAATTTAGAATTCAAATCACACATCTGGGATTGAAAACTTGTCTCCATGTCATTAGGGAAGGAACTCAGCCAACCTTACCTGCCACGACCTACATATAGTTCCAGATCCACAGTAACACAAGTGCTCTCTGAAATGGCCAAGCTAGACACTAGTTCAAGGACAATGAGGGATAAAATACAAAAGCTAGCCATGCCAGTGCGACACCCACATCCCTCAAAAGGAAGAAGAAAAATAATTTTTGCAGAAGGCTATATGGGCCAATACACATTAATGTGGAAGGATATTAATACCAAGTTTTCAGGGCCAACTTACCCAGGAACATAAGGGTTCCACATACGCACAATCCTGTCAATTCCACCCGTTACAAGCAGATTGTTCTTCTTACAGAAGTCAAATGTTCTTACACCTTTGTGAACACGGAATACAGACTGATCACACTCAAGCCTTTTCTGAGGAATGCCAGGAGCACTATGACTCTTCATGCCTTTTCCTTCTTTCCAGCATTCCTTCAATTCCTTCATCTGTTTTTCCAAGTTAGTGGTTCCAGTAGTGCAACCTTCAACCATTCAGTGAAGAAAATAATTAGAATTTACAAAAAAAACAGACAAATGACATGCAAGTTACAGAATACAGCAAACAAACAGGATATGGAAAATCCAATGTTTCTTTAGCATCCGTTATGTTTCTTCCAATTTTTAGTCAGGAGCAATTGTCAATTTTGTTTCTAATTCAGAATTTTACTGAAGTTGGAATAATTCAGATTTTCAAACTGAAGTAAAATTTTAAGTGATAAAAATAAATATTGTTAAATGATACCAAGGAACTTAGAACCAAAGCATCAAACATTGCATATTTTAGTCCAGGGAAAACATATACATTCATCCAATTTATCTTTTATAATATTCACCATTCTTGTGCTAACTACTCCCATCAAAAGTCTTTGTCATTTTCTTTGCTTTTTCGCTCTGTTTTATTACCCTAATGCACTTTATGTGGTATAATCTGCCTGCACTGCAGACAAAACAAAACTTTTCACTCTACCTATGTACATGTGACAATAATAAACCAAATCAAATCAAAGAGGTTTTCTTTTCACCTTTTTATTTTCTAATGCCTCTGCTTCCTGCAGCTAGTAGCAGGTTCCCCTTTCTTTTCAAGACCCATGAATGAAATGCTTCTCTTACTGTAACCGAAAATCCACTAGTTCTCATTCTTGTCCTAGAAACACACCAGTGCTACAGATCAGTCCTAACGGTAGTGTTCCAGCTAAGACCAACACTGTCCGGATGCTAATTCAGTATTCAGCATCAAAGCTGTTCTGATGCATTGAGAGTTCCTGCCAGGATTTCTGAAATCAAGGAGTATTCCATTACCTATCTGTAATGTCCCAGGAAAACTACACCGGGACGCTTCTATAGCAAGAGTGGAGGCAGTTGTGAAATCCTAGAGGCTGAACGGCAAAAATAACAGTCCTGGAGTCAGGTAAGGAGTAGAATTGTGATTCTGAGGGAAGGAACTGGACTACAGCAAGGGCAGAGGGTTGGCTTTCTGTGAAGTCACCTTCCCAGTGCTGTGGCCCTCTGGTCAGGCCCTGAGTGCCTGTTAATGAGGGACACACCTTCCAAGTCTGCAGACAAACACAACAGGATTGACTGAGTGGCCTCATTAGATGGAAGGTAAGTCCACTGCCCATCACTAGTTGGGCTGAGGCCATTAACTGGCCCCTTAAGTGTTCAGTCAACAGGGCCTCAATTGGCCTCCCCATGGTAAGGCCACTCATGGCAAACTGTTAAAACTAATTAAATTTTAGCCTTTGTTTTCAGAGACTTGGCCATTAGAACTGCTTTGCTCCTTTAAAAAAAGGTCTCCGCAGAGTCTGTCATCCTTTTGGTTGAGTGAGTGTGTTCATTTGGGATTGGAGGAGATTGTTCTCATACTGGATTACATTTTAAATGTTAACCAGTATTTGCCAATGCTTTAGGAATACGTTCCTGCTATAATAAATTGGATTATATTGTGTTTATTAAAGGAACTTGGTGAAAGTCTCTCATTTTGGACAATAGTGCAAAAAGGGAATTGACTGGCCATTTTGATGATCGAATCAGCACACTGATACAAATGGTGTGACTGGTGGATCTTGATTATCAGCACATTCCTCCCTTTACACTTTATAGCATGATCATTCCAATATGTCAAATACCCTTTCAGATCCAGCCACAGTCAACTTTCAACCATGTCTCTATAATGCCAATCTGGTCATACACATATTTATTGCCATTAGTCCCAAAAATCTATGCTTTTGTTATAAATGCTGTGTGCATTCAGACAAAAGGCTTTGAATTCTGTTTTTATTAAATCATTTTTCAATCTCTGGCCTTATCTGCTGATGACTGTTACATTTATATGTCTGTCTTTTTCCGTCACACTGGTAATCATGATCCAAATTGCTGCTTTCAGCTCCATTGCATTGTCGTTTCCCTTGATGATATCTCCCTTCACTTGATCCCTCCCCACTATTATTTAAAGCTTCTGTACCTTCCTAATTATACAATTTGCAAGAACTGATCCCTGTAGTGTAGGCCATCTCATCAGTGCAGTTTCCACCTCCCAAGGGGCCGTCTTGTGGCTCAGTGGAAGTGTCCCTACCCTTGGACTCAAAGGCCTGGGTTCAAGTCTCACCTGTTCCAGAGGTGTGTAATAACATCTCTGAACAGGTTGATTACAAAAATAGATGAAAAATAGCTCCACCTCCCTATGGGTAACCCCAATGTGGCACAGTGGTAATGTCCCTATCCCTGAGACAAAAGGTCAGGGTTCAAGTCTCACCCACTCCAGAGGTGTGTAACAGCATGTCTGGACTGGTTGGTTAGAAACCACTCCAACTTGATTTGTCACACTGTTGTGGCACAATGATAGTGTCTATCTGTGAACCAGGAGGCCTGTGTTCAAGTCTCACTTACATGGCTGAACAGGTTTATTTAAAATATCATCCACATTCCTCATTGTGCTCTTGTGGTGCTGTGGTAGTGTCCATATCTTTAGCCAGAAACCCTGAGTTCAAGTCTGACCTATTCCAGAGATGCCAAAACGTTGACTGCTCCTTCTCTCCATATGCTGCTTGGCCTGCTGCGCTCTTCCAGCCTCCTGTTTGTCTACCTTGGATTCCAGCATCTGCAGTTTTCATGTCTCTAACTAAGTGTGTCATAACATGTTTGATCAGGCTGATTAAAATTTTTTCCCACTTCCCTAGTATCGGCCCCAGGAATCAAAACTCTTTTCCCAATCTTTTACCAATCTTTGAGTCATACATTTATCTCTCTCTTTCTCTCCCTCACTCTCTCTGATTTACCAGACATCCATATGTTCATGGCTCAGGCGATGTTGCAGAGATTACTTCTTTAAAGTTTCTTCATTTTCAGTTTGCCCCTAGATACTCAGACTCCCGCAGCAGAACCTCTTTCCTGGTTTACCTATGTCACTGGACCTACATGGTCCACAACCACTGAATCTTTCACCTCCCACTGCAATATTTCTCCAGCTAAGAGCTGATATCTCAAAGCCAGGAACTGGGCAGATAGCAGTCATTTGGACTCTCGCTACTGACTGCAAAAATTCTTGAATATCCCTGAATATGCTGGTCTCTACTACCATTACATTTCTTTCAATGATTCCAGCTTGAATGACTTCCTGTATACAGTGCCACAGTCAGTTGGCTTAAGCACTCTGCAGTCACCATTCTATCCATAAAGGCTTAAAGAACCCTGAATCTATACAGAACTGTAAAGGCTGAGGCTCCCATCTCTTCAGAGCCCATATTCGCCTCACTCACAGCCACACCTTCCTGTCCCTGACCACTAACCAAATCAGAAGATCCCATCCTATGAGGTGTGACTATTTCTTGGAATAAAAGGTCCATATAACTTTCCCTTCCCTGTTTTATTGCATTGTGAGATTCAGTCTTCACCTCAATAACTCTAAGTTGAAGCTCCTCAAACAGGCAGCACTTCTTGTAGATGTGTTTGTCCTGGATCATACTGGCATCCAGAAACTCCCATATCCTACAGTCACAGCACATCACTCGTCTTGCCAGCTTTATTATATCTTCATTCATTTGTGTTTATGGCCAATTTATTGTTAATAAACTGAACTACTCCAAATAAGTTTTGTAACCTTTAGTAACCTTAAATATTAATGAAAGCTAACAATCACCAGCAAACGTGAACTGAAAAAGAGGCAATAAAAATGCAGAAGAATCTCCACATCATATCCTCATGCTCTATCACTGTGGCCCAAGAAGTGGGGAGGGCTGGTGGAGGAGGGGTCATGACGCAGAATGAGAACAGGACACACTATGTTCCATTAAATAATATTCTCGGAAGCAGCACAGAACAACACCAGTGACCAGGCCCTGCCTACTCCACTGCCAGTTTCATATTATAGGTGGAGAAAGGGAGGTTTGCATTGCTGGGCAGCTGGAGTGGTGAGACAGTGATAGGATAGGCAGTATTTTCTTTCTGCTCCATCATAAACAATAATCCTGTGATTTCCATCTGATTCCACCGGAGCACTAGCACATATAATAACAACCCTCACTCAGTACACATCTAATCAATTTGATCTAAAATCTACCCTGCAGTCCTCTAGTTCCAGAAGACACAGTCCATTTCTGATGAAGGGTTTAGGCCCGAAACGTCAAGTTTTCCTGCTCCTATGATGCTGCTTGACCTGCTGTGTTCATCCAGCCCCATGCTTGTTATCTCACAGTCTAATGTAACAGTTTTTTGAACAGCTATTTATCAAAAGCTTTTTGAGAATTAAGTTTGCCACAAAGGTATTTACATTCTGCAGGGTGGCTCTGGTCTAGTGTTCCTTGGAACTGGAGATTGATGTTGCACTTACTATTCTTACCAAGATGTTTTCTAGTGAGCCTCATTCAGCCAATGAAGCTTTAAAGTAGGCCACTTTAGAGACACCTGGTATTGAAAAGCTCATTTACCTATTACCAAAGCTGTAGCTTCATGATTTGAGGAAGAAATAATTGACCCAATTGCATCATAATATTTCATCTGAAAGAAAAGAAATGTGAACAGCGCAATTAAATTATGCATTCAACTTTTACCAGTTTGGGGAAAGGGGATGGGGGTAACTCACACAGACGGGAGACCGAAAATCAACAAGACCAATTGAATCAGTGCTGATTTCAAACAGACCACTTTTTAAACTTAACACAATGTGGGAGGCAGAAATTGATTGAATGGATGTAAATGCTTTTGAAGAGTGGATAAGATCTGTATAGCTGATACGATCTGACCTTTAATGGAAATCCTTACTCTTTAGGCATGAGAAAACAGCTGCTGCCAACAGCAAGAAACAAAAGAAAGTATTGAATCAACAGCTTTGATTGCCAGAAAATAACATTCTATCAAAACTGTTTGACAAGACGCTGCATGTTTGGTTGACAGTTAATGGATTGTCTGTGATTGATTTGAGGTCTGAGTAGATGTTTGTTTGCTTTTACAACAGATAATCACTTGAGGTTTAAAAGCTTTGAACGGGTTTCATGAATGGGCATTTTTTTCACTATCAAGTGTGTAGTAGAAAGAGCTCTGTTGGATTGGTCGGAAAAAAACAAAATATTTTGAAGTATTAGATTGTTAGGAGATTTTTCTCATCCCCACATGGTTCCAGTGATCTACGCCTGGCTCGGTGGAGTTTAGAACGATGGGGAGGGATTTGACTGAAACATACAGAATACTGAGAGGCCTGGAGAGAGTGGACGTGAAGAAAATGTTTCCTCTAATAGGACAGAGTAGGATGCCAGTGCACAGTCTCAGAATTAAGGGATGACCCTTTAGAACTGAGATGGAGGGCAAATTTCTTCAGCCAGAGGGTGGTTTAATCTTTGGAACTCCTTGCTGCAGAAGGCTGTAGATGCCCAAGTCACTGAGTGTAATTAAAACAAAGATAGATAGGCTCTTCATTAGGAAAGGGATCAAGGTTATCATGGGTTATGGGAAAAAGACAGGAGATTGGGGTTGAGAAAAATGTCAGCCGTGATCGAATGGCGGAGCAGACTCAGTGGACTGAATGGTCTAATTCTTCACAAGTATCTTATGGTCTTTAATGTCAGATAAGTAGCAATGAGGCATCATGGCAGATATAACGGTCCATAAGGAGGTTGGTGGGTGCATGAGATGGGTTTGAGATGGCATGGAGGTATGAGGGCCCATGGGGAGCTGGATTTGGGACATGAGTCAAGAAGTTTGAGCTGCCCACCTTGGTGACCAAACTCCCATAATTTCCTCAATGGGACTCTCCTGAATTGGAAGCCAATAATAATCTAAATTGAGATTGTCTAAGTGGCCCATAATTCTGCCAAGCAATAGCTACTTCAACTTGTTACCTTAAGACCTCTTCAGAGATTAAAGGCTTTAGACATTTTTTTTTAAATGTCTGATTTAGGAAAGCCTTGACCCACTGCATTGAGGCAGGTAAACTGTGGTGATTTGCCTTACTGTATTTTAATTACAGATCCTAGCTATGTAAGTGACTGAACAGTAGGATGTAGTATTTAGGGCTAGAGGTCTGGGGATGGGAGGTCAATCGCGAGAGCATGGAGGGGTCACTCAGTAAGGCTGTGGGGGTGCCCAACCAGAAGGGACCCTATGAGCTTCAGGGAGTCTGCCTGCTTCCACCAAGTGGTGACTCCATGTGTAGTATCCTCATTTGCTGCTGGTAGAATACCAATGGGGTTGGGATGAGATCTTTAAGTGGCCACAAACTGACCACTTAGTAAAATTCAATTAGCTTCCAGGCATGTAGGCTGTCCTCGCCACTGTCTTAATCAAAAAGAAACAGGGGTGGGAAAACAATGGGCACTCCATTCACCATTTTCACTCTTGCTTGTATACCCTTCACCCTTCCCCAGCACCTTATTACCACCCAGGCTGTAATTAAATTCTGTCTGTGGGATTAATATAGATATCAGCTAGAGGGTCTGTTTCCATGTTGTATTACTCTATGACTCTATAACCTCTGACTACATTGACAGTTACCTGTGTAACCCAGTCTTCGTGTACCTTCCATCGAATGCAGGTGACATTTGGTGACAGGAAAGAGTTTTCTATGCTGATAGTAGGTAAATTATCCATCTTGGGCCACTTCTTCCATGTTCTGCATTGAGCAAAAAGGCAACCAGATTAAAAATGTATTACCCAGCACCAAAAATACTACCAACAAAAGAAATTAGAAGAAACAGACTTCCTTTTTGTTCCTGTTGTGTTCTCAAGTTTTATGCCATCACCTATTTCCATTATTGTAGACATGAAATTGCTTCCAGCTAACATAATTTCTGCACATCAAGCCTAACAATATGACCCAGTGTTTGAACATCAGATAACATTAAACAAAGGGGGCCGAAGAAAGAATACTCAGGTCTAGGCATGGACGGAGCAGTCAGCTTTATGCTAATTTTCCTTTAACCTAGTTCCAGCTATCTCAAATATGCTAAATATTTTGATTTCTCTTCTTTTTCCTTGCAAATTAATTGTTCAGGTTTATAACCACATAATGGCTGTTTAGTTTTGTTCTTCGGTAATGATTGACAAAAAGTACCTTTCCTTCATAACAAAAACATACTTTCCCATTGGTTCGTGTGATATGGCTATTGCTGATGAGACCAGCTATCATTGCCCAAGTCGAAATGGCCTGGAGAAGATGGTGGTGAGCTGCCTTCTTCAAATACTGCAGTTCTTGGGTTGTCGCCAGGATTTTGATCTATCAAGTATCATTAAAATAAATGTTGAACCGTTTTGTATTTCAATGAGAATTAATTTAAAGGTGTAGGCTGGGAAAATTCCCATATATTGTTATGAAAACAGAAAATGCTGGAGAAATTCAGTAGATCTGGCAGCATCCGTGGAGAGGCCTACCAGGTTTCTCAAGCATTGTGTCTTCATTTAGATCTCTAGTGTTTGCAGTGCTTTGCTTTTATGCTGATGTACTATCCTCCAGCTTTACATGTGGGTTTTGAGGTCTTAAATATGTTTTCCAGGGATTAAATATTTAACAGTAGTTTTGAATTGTTTTTTGCAAAATTAGCAGTTTTCTCAATTTCAAAATCCATTATTTTTAGGAAACGTTTTTAAATGAATTGCCTGTAAATAAAAGGTGAAAATGCATTTTATGCATGCAAGTTAAATTCTTGAATGATGCCCATTGAAATTGCACAAAATGATAAATCAGGGCAGAAGATCCTCTACACTTATTTGTTCTAACCAACCTCTTTCCAATAATTTCAGATAACTCTGTAACATTTCCTTGCTTTTAAATGTACAAGTAAAATAAACCTTTCTCATAGGATTAAGTGTAATCTATTCAGGTTTATGAAGTTCTTAAAGGCTAGCCCCTTTATCCTTGAAATGTTAAGCAGGACAACTCGTGGATACCTGTCATTTAATATTAATATTTATTCTTGGTCAATTGTCATTAATGTGTTATTTACAAGGCAGCATTAACTCAGAAACAATCATGCCCTGCCCAGCATTCATTCAACTCTGGCTCAACTTATTCTTCCATCCCTAAATGCTATTCATAATTTAATTTCATGCAGCTGTCTTTAAAGGTGTTGTTTTCACACTTCCGTTTATTGTTTTTGGTGAGTATCAATTTCACAGGTGAAGAAGACTCCCAAAATTCTGGTTTACTGAACTCCTGAGGGAGACCATCATTGGCACATACGAGATACTCGAAAACTAAATAACAGAAAATAAGATCGTCAGTGTCCAAAGTAAAATTACATAGGGAGCAACAGAATAATAAGTGTCTGTTTGGGAACGGGAATGAATATCAAGCAGAGTTGGAGGACTATTAAATACTTCATGGGAGTGTTTCACTACTGGGAAGAGGAGGAAGAGACAGTTGGACACAATCGAACAGTTGAAATACAAAAATGGGTGAATATTCGAGGTTGTTTTGACATTTATGATTATGGAATGTTTAGGCAGAATTTTCCTTCCGATATGAGGTGGATATTACATGGTGAATGGAAATCATGAAGTCAATGAATAAAATGTTCTTTGTTCCATCCCATGTTGAGCGAGGAGTGTAACATTTCACTCCTGAGGCACTGACATGAAGTGCAGATTATTCAGTATAGTTCCTGAAAAACAGGTTGTAGAATAAAATCAAGACATAGGGTAAAAGCTTGAACGCCTGTCAAGTAACACGAGAGTGGTTGAAAACAACAATCAGTATATGGATGGAACAGCACGTCGCACTGGTATTATAAAATAAAATACAATTACTTCAAGCTTTCAATTCAGCTACTTGCACCAAATAAAAAGCCAAGGATCAACTTTATCAACATTGTAACATTCTCATCAATTTTAGACTAACCACCAACAGACAGTCATTGTAATATTGTGCTGCTGACCATCTTGTTCCGTTACAGAATTCAGCCACTTTGAAATATTTAGGAAAACACATTGAGGTTTTTAATAATATCAATGATTGGTAATGTAAGAAGTGAGCAATTGTATCCTTTTTAGTTTCTTTATTTCTTAGGCTCGCATGGCAGAGACACTGGAGACATAATTTGTTGGTTAATGAGGGTTAAGAACTGATGGACAGCACCACTGCCTTTCCCTTCATAAAACCAACAGATCTCTACTCAGCTCTAACTATATCTCGGCATGACAGTTGCAGATGTGGTCATCTTCCAAAATTCAAAGACTCTAGAGCAGTTCCTACAGATTGGAGGGTCACAAATGTAACCACTCGATTTACAAAGGGAGGGAGAGAAAAAAAATACAGGCCAGCTAGCCTGACATCAGTAGTTGGGAAAATGCTGGAGTCTATTTAAAAGATGTGGAAGGTTTGATAGGATCGACAAAGCCAGCGTGGGTTTATGATAGGCAAATCATGTTCAACAAATCTACTGGAGTTTTTGAAGGGTGTAACTTGTAGAATAGATAAGGGAGAACCAGTGGATTTGGGATATTTGGATTTTCAGAAGGCTCTTGATGAAAGGTTAGTGGACACTGTTAAAGCACATGGGATGGGAGTAATATGTTAGCATGGACTGAGAATTAGTTGATGGACAGAAACCAGAGTGGGAATAAATGGGTCTTTTTCAAAGTGGAAGGCAGTAACTATTGGAGTAGCACAAGGATTACTATTCAGGCCCCAGCTATTCACAACACGTATATAAAATGACCTGGTTGAAGGAGTCAAATGTTTAAATGCAACATTTCCAAGTTTGCTGATGACACAAAACTGGAGAGGATTGAGAGTTGTGAGGAGGATGCAAGGAGATTTAGACAAATTGAATGAATGGGCAAACACATGGCTAATGCAGTACAATGTGGCTAAATGGGAAGTTATGCATTTCGGTTTGAAAAACTGAAAGCCGGGTGTATTATTTAAAATGGTGATAAATTGGTAAGTGTGGATATACTAAGGATCTACAGAATCAATGAAAGTAGACAGGCAGGTGAAGCAAGCAATTAGGAAGGCAAATGGTACATTGGCCTTCATTACAGAAGGATTTGAGTTCAGAAGTCAAGATGTCGTACTGCAGTTAATATAGGGCCTTGGTGAGACTGCACCTGGAGTACCGCATGCAGTTTTGGTCTCCCAACTAAGAAAAGATATACGTGCCAAATGTGGTGTGCCGTGAAGTTTCACTAGGCTGATGCCAGGGATGGCAGGACTGTCCTAAGGGGAGAAATTAGTTTGACTGGGCAAATGTTTAGAAGGATGACAGAGGATCTGATTGAAATGTATAACATTCTAACAGGGCTGGACAGACTTGATGCAGGGAGGATATATTCCCTCGTTGGGGGGTCTAGAGTCAGGGGACACAGTCTCACAATAGGTAGCAGGCCATTTAACACTGAGATAAGAAAAAAATCTTCACTCAAAAGGTAGTGAATCTGTGGAATTCTCTACCACAGAAAGCAGGAGGCCAAGTCATTGAACATAGGCAAGAAAGAGGTTGATACATTTTTATGTATTAAAGGTTTGAGGGAGTATGGGAAAAAAGGAATGTGGTAGAGATGGAGCTTTAGCTATGATTATATTGAATGGCAAATCAGGCTCAAAAGGGCTGAATGGCTTAATCCCACTTTGCGATTCAATGCTCTAGACTTTGAGGTGTCTCATGTACTCATTCTCACAGCTTCATAAAATATATTTAACCAATATCTAACTGTTGTGAATAAATGCCCTAATCCCAGAAAGTTTCATTGTTCACCAAAATACTAATGGTTTTTGTTTAACCATTCTTCCTTTCCCTGGAAGACACTTCCAGGTCACTGGTTCCCCTCTTTATATGTGTGCCTGCATCAGGGGCATTGTAGAGCATTTAATGGAGACAAAGTTGAATTTGATTTACCCTTTTTCCATATTCAGATACATGGCCTTACCAGCAGCAGTCACTGGATAATCAGCAGAATAAAGGAAAACTGCTGATTTTTTTCTCCCTTTGTTGCATAGTTAAATGTAATGCCTCTATCAATGCCGCAGAAGTGATGAAAACCGAAAGAACTGCAATGCTGTAAATCAGGAACAAAAACTAAGTTGCTGGAAAAGCTCAGCAGGTTTGGCAGCATCTGTGAGAGAAAAAATAGAGTTAACATTTCAGGTCCAGTTCTGAGGAACATTAACTCTGTTAGTGTAGGGGGTGGGCTTAGATTAGTTCACAGGTCGGCGCAACATCGAGGGCCGAAGGGCCTGTTCTGCGCTGTATTGTTCTATGTTCTATGTTCTATGCTGCCAGGCCGGCTGAGATTTTCCAGCATCTTTGTTTTTGTGCCTCAGAAGTGATGGGTGTATTCAGCAACAAATTTCACATCTGAAATCTTCCTCGACGTAAGACAGAACTACAATCAAAGAACTACATCTATGCTGAATTTGTAAAGGCAAATTCATTTATTCTGAACTGTTTTGTGATTTTTAAAGCACAGTAACTTGGAAAGACCGCTCACATGCATTAAAATTCAAAAAGTGTGCATGATACAAAAAGCATTTTATTCTCGCATCAATACCATTTCAGAGAAGCAATCAGAAACATTTCCATTTTAATACAGTAATTTAGCATATTATACAAACCTCAATGTCTCCCCTACTGATGTAAGAAGCAAAATATTTACACAGCCCTGCAATGAGAAGAATTTTTAAAATTATAACAACATAAATGTCAAGATTAAAAGTATTCAACAATGGGAACTATAGTTTCTGTTGCAATGTGCAGGAACAATGTGAGTGCATTTAAAATTAATGTCCACAACTGTGTTATACATGGCAACCAAAGCAATGCTCCTACATGACTGGAATCATGTCATGGATTAACCTAATTCAGCATCTTAGCTTTGGCAGAGTATTAGTGAAATTCCGATTTAACTGAGGTTTCTGTCTATCTTATGCTAAAGGTTAAGGCATTCAATCAAAGGATACCCAGAGGAATTTTTAGTTTATAATCTCTATACTGAACAAAATTATTTTCTAGGTAGGTGCAATTTTTCCAAAGCTGTATCATTTTGCACAGATATCGGAGGAGCTCTTTCAATTGTATTACAATATTATGTATTGCATCTCTAGGCTATAAGAGATTTCATCGTTAATCAATGAGTGAAAGGATGATGAGTGCAGAAAAGGCAATAAATTCTTAAAGCTGCTGCAGTTATGACCATTGCTTAACATGGTCTTTATTTGCCTTGCAAACTGTGGCAGAGTTTTTTGTTACCTAATGCTTCTCTATCCTGCTCACAGGATACTGAATTCTACAAGAAACGAATTCAAGACCAACACAGCCCTCTGACAACCTGAATTACTAAACTGACTATGTTAAAACATTGATGAAGTTCCTCAAAAAAGAAACAAGATAAATATAATTCAGCATGTATATGCTGGGCATTTTAATTCAAATCCTACTGCTCACAATGATACCAATTCCAAGATTTTATTGAGAAGATGGGAGTAAATTGCACGTCAGATGCATTATCTTCAATGAATGCAGCCTCTTTCTAAAGCTCGTAAATGCTGATGGTTGTAACATAGAAATCTCATAGAAAACACAATAGGTTTGGAGATAGGAGCTGGAGTCTCATCCACTTGTGCTTCTGATTCAGTTACATTTGTAGAACATGCTCATTCTAAATTAAACTTTATTTCTTTAGCTTTCTGCCACATTTGCTATAAATCAAATGCAAATTTGATAAATGCAACTAGACTACAATGACTTCACTTTGTATTTTGCTGGTGTTACGTCAGAAAATATCTGGGCAGCTCCAGTTTAAAATGGGGGCAGACTTAGTAGTACCTTGACTCTATGTCAAGATTCTATCTATGTTACTTTACTATCTTAAATGAAAAGACGTCGCAGCCACACTACACACAAACAGATATCACATACATCTACACATAACGTACACAGTGAAACAAATATAACCAATTGTCAGATCAACATCCTAGCTGCCTCAGGAAGGTACCACACTCTGTAGATCAAAGTGTGAATGGACAAATGTGTTCCAAGTTCAACTAATACTCCATAAGCATGTCTACTTGCAACGGTGCTTTGAAGTTTGGACGCCAGAGACAGACGCCACTGTCAGCTCGTATGGTGTTGCCAATATAATGTGTAACCAGCTTAATCATGCTAATGCCCATACCATTATTACAGCATGAGTCAATAAATATCATTCCTTTAATTTGAAAGAATTATGTTCAGTAGTGTGAATATAGATGTTAATCTCCATCCGTGTTGTATGTTATTCATGAACAAAATAGGATGCATATTTTAAATTTATCAATTAAATAAAACAGAGTCAACGTGGTAACACATAGCACTGTCATAATCAGTGTCACAAAGTGAGAATAATCTGTGTCAGCAGAGGTACTAACAAGACTTTACCTTCACTGAAGGACTGCTGGTGCATTAGGGATTGCCTGCAGTGTAGAATAAGACTATAAATGCAGTATCATTCTCTCAGAATGATCTCACCTGATCATCTCCGTACAGGATCATACAGTCATCTTCACCTGTTGAGCTAGAGAATAAAAGAAGTTAAATTTATGCTTTTTCTTGATAGAATGTCATCACCCTTCATAGATACTTGAGCATGTTGTAACAAAAGAGATCTTTGTATCCTGTTGATTCTATAACACTGCCAGTAATTGCAAGGACATCTGCAGTAATCACTTGTTTTCATATTAAAACACCAGAAATATTCCCATTTTAATTTTTAAGTTCTGGAAGCATAATATTGGAAATAATGTAGGAAATAGTTGAGTGCTGTGATTTACTAAGAATGGAGTTAGTTCAGTAATGATGACACTGAATGGTCTTTCACACATATTTCATTGTTGCAAGCTTGCAAAAGGCAGAAATTATATAAGCCATATGTGATTTTTATATTTTCTAAAAATTCCAATTGATCATGCACCAATTACTGCTTCACCAGCTGATATTTCTTACCAGTAGTCGAGCTGTAATGGTCCTGTTTCCAAACCAGTGATCTGACAATACGGCTCCAAGGTAGACAGCTCATAAATCTGAATTTCCCGATCTCTATATTGAAGAAGTTAAAGAAATACAAAAATGTCATTTTGCAATGCCTCCAAGCTACTCAGTTAATCAATAATATGTGGCATACAACATAAAACTGACAGAAAGAACTCATACCCAGTACTCAGGATGAACTTGTTGTATTGAGACATGATGGTGAAGTCAGTTATCCATTTAGGTTTTCGGCCAATGGGCCTCTCCTGAAAAATAAAACAAGTGGAGTTATCGTGCCAGCTTATAATGGGTGACCTTTCCCTTTAACAAACACAGTACTATTTCACACAGACAAATAATGCTACAGCGTGGCCTATAATCATTTGGGATTGTCTGCCACCTCAATTTAGGCCCAATCCACAGCAGTTGAGATTTATTTCCATAATTGTAATATTTTCTCATCAATTCAAAGTGGTGTTGTTCCATTGACACTAACAGACCCTTGTGGTATTACACCTAAATAGCCAAAGTTCTTCTGTGGATTGGTGAATTTGAAAATCTTGAAACAGGTTCCAACACTATTCTAGCATTTCATCAACTGGTTTACTTTCCTTAAAAAATTTGTTGAGGTCATGAACTGACTTTGAAGTAGAAAATTTCTTCAAGGCTTTAGTCTTCTGCAGGTCTGTCATTATAACATCATTGTTGACAATGTCTCCCAAAAAGCAAGTAGATTCTATGGAGAATTCCCACATGTTGATAAGAGTGAGCCCTGCCACTTGTATGTGCTCTAGGGCAGCATGCACTCTGATCATATTGCTCAGCTGTTTCCCCCTGAATTAATATGTCATTCATGTGGCATGTGACTAAGTGAAGAACCTTTTAAAATATTGGATTTTGTCTGTTGAAAAATTAAAAGTTATGATGACCCCAAATTGCTCAAATGGAGTCACAAATGGGTAAGTAATCTCAATGGCTTGTTCAATGGCACCTGCCAGAATCCTCTGTTTGTCTAGAGTTTCATGAAAACGTTGCTATTGGATAACTTAGCTAAATTCTCATCAGCTGTAAGCATATGTTGAATTTCTCTCACCACCACCTTGTTGATCTGCGCAGTCTACACAAATTTGAATAAACCCATTAGGTTTAGGTACAGTAGCCATGCCTGAGCACTAGAGAGGAAATTTCAGAAGGGATGTCCATTTTGGCCATCTCTGAAAGTCCTTCCTCAACTTGTTCCATTTAAGGATGTGGAATCTTCTTTTCTTTGTGGAAATACAATGATTTAGCAACCAAAATTCAGGATCCCTGCCTTATCGTAGTAAAGATAGAGGATTCCTGTATTTTTCGCTGTTCACTGGATGAATCCCATGGATTGTGCCCTTAATAAATTATTCCCATTACATTTCCTGAATGAACACTGCTGTCTGCAGCTTTAAGACATGAAATCCACATCTTAACCGTTTCTTCTGGACTATTCCCACTGTAATAAGGTTCTAATAAGGCTCAATTTCCTTCTCTTTGTTGAGTAAATGCTTTTCCCACCTTGAAGACAGAGAGTGGTACTTAAAGCACTCCTCGAAATTAAACCTTTCAAACCCTCAATCAATCTATTTTTTTTTTACTCCAGGGGAGTATGAATCAAACTGGGATTAATTCTGAGCAACAAAATAATCCCATCATCACATTTAGTTCTATACAGTTGAGATATGCTAGAATATGTGCTGAAAAACACATAATGATATTTGAAAAGTACCTAAAATGTAAACTGCAGGTATAAGTTGATTTGTACAACCATTACAGTGCATTACCTCCATGACACAGCTGAGGCAATATAGGATATAACTGAACCAAAACCAGATCTAAATGCCATAAGTCCTAGCAATCATGTGAATACATTTACAACTCTGCTGATGGCACATTGACCAAATGACTTTATTGGAAATCTATTGGCATGAGCTTCACAATTGGGAAAATCTACTTGTTCTGGTTTGTTATTAAAAACATACATACTAAGAGTGTCCTGCTTCGTTTCAGCTTTAGCTCAGCTGACCAGAAGGAAATATTTCCATCCTCTCGCATCATGATGAAGGTATCATCAGAAGTGTAGCAAATACGCAGGATCTGCTCTGAATGAGAAAACTCTCTGATCATCGCAGGAAGGGCAAATGAGATATGTTTTGATCGTGAGTCAGATTCTTCAATCTCCTTATACTTCAGTTGCATGTAGGTACAGAATTCATCCTGTCAAAGAAATAATGACTTTAACAGGAGAAAGGAACCACTGAAGGACACAGACTGTTTAAGGATGGTCTTCTGCATGACCCCCCACCTCAATCCTCAATTCCAGAGGTTGGACATAGACTCGATTTGATTGGTCCACTTTTATAGACAAAATATTGCCGTGGTTTGACATTGTTTTCTGCAGGATAGCTGACCAGGCGTCTTTTTCACTCCTACCACCTTCCATTGGGAGTATTGGAATCATTTACAGGCTGATAATCTGCTCAACATTAATAATGGACTTTGGATGGGCAACAATTTCTGCACAAATTGAGGGGCACTACTAGAGTCTTAAATAAAGTTGCCATTAAATAGGTGATGCTTTGGTTTTCATTTTCCAAATGCAACTGAATTCAGGGAAGGTTCCTTTGATTGGAAAATAGCTAACATAACTCCTTTATGCAAAAAGGGATGGGGAAGGTGAGGGAGGCAGAAATCTGGAAACTATAGACAAGTTAACGTCTGTCATCAGAAAAATGCTAGAAGCCACTATAAAAGACATTATAATAAGGTGCTTGGATAAGCCCAAGATAACCAAGCACAGCCAACAAGTTTTCAAGTTGGCAGAATTCCACGTGTGGTGTGGCACAGAGGTCGATCCTGCAGTCTCAGATTCTCACAATGTATATCAATCAGTTGGATGAAGAGATTAAAGGTATGGTAGCTAAATTTAGAATCATAGAATAGAATAGGGTCCCCACAGTGTGGAGGCAGGCCATTCAGCCTATCGAGTCCATATCAACCCTCTGAACAGCATCCCATCCAGATCCCCTTGCTCTATTTCCCATGGCTAATCCACCTAACCTCCACATCTTTGGACTGTGGGAGGAAACTGCAGCAGTGCTAACCACTAAGCCACCATACTGCAGTCACAAAGATAGGTAGGAAAATTAGTTGTGAAGAGGACATAAGGAACCATCAAAGAGACATAGATAGATTAAGTAATTGGGCCAAGATCTGACAAATGGAGTACAATATGACAAAATGTGAATTTGCCCATTATGTCAGAAAGAATGAAAAAGAAGCACGTTTATCTAACAGTAAGGGGGTGCCCATTTAAAATGGAGGGGAAGAAACTTTTTTCATTCAGAGTGTTGAAAGTCTTTGGAATTCCCTTTCTCAAGAGGCAGTCCAATGCTGTAGATAGACCCACTATGTCATTAGGGAGGGAATTCTAGGATTGTGGCCCAGTGACAGTGCAGGAACGGTGATATATTTCCATGTCAGGATGCTGAGTGACTTGGAGTGGAATTTGTAGGTGGTGGTGTTTGCATGTATCTGCTGCCCTTTTCCTTCGAGATGGAAGTGGTCGTGGGTTTGGAAGACGCTAAGGAGGTAAATTTCTGCAGTGCATCTTGGCAATGATGCTGCTACTGAGCATTGGCGATGGAGGGATTGGATACTTGTGGACGTGGTGTCAATCAAATGGGCTGATTTGTCCTGGATGGTGTCAAGCTTCTCGAGTGTTATTGGAGCTGCACCCATCCAGGCAAGTGGGGAATATTCCATCACACTCCTGACTTGTGTTTTGTAGTTGGGTGGACAGGTTTTTGGGAATCAGGCGGTGAGTTACTCACTACAATATTCCTAGTGTCTGACATGCTTGTGTAGCCACAGCATTTATTTGGCAATGTTAGTTCAGTTTCTGATCAACGGTAACCCTTAGGATATTGACAGTGGGGGTTTCGGTGATAGAGAATTATTAAATGTCAAGGGTTGGTGGGTAGATCATCTCTTATTGAAGATGGTCATCGCCTGACAGTTATGCGGCACGAAGTTACTTGCCACTTATCAGACCAAGCCTGGGTATTGTCCAGGTCTTGCTGTTGTTAGCCTTGGACTGCTCTAGTATCAGAGGCGTGATAGATGATGCTGAACATTGCGCAATCAGTAGCGAACATCCTCACTTCTGACTTTATGATGAAGGGAAGGTCATTGATGAAACAGCTGAAGATGGTTGGGCTCAGGACACAAACCTTAGCAACTCCTGTAGTGACGTCCAGGTGACTGACCTATTACAAGCACAGCCATCTGTCTTTGTGTCAAGTACGACTCCAACCAGTGAGTACATTACACCACAACCTTCTCCCCCCACTTCCCCTACATCAAGTCAGGATGATGTGTGGCTTGAAGGGAAACTTGCAAATCAATATTTATAAAAACCAAAAGAACTGTGGATGCTGTAAATCAGGAACATAAACAGAAGTTGCTGGAAAAGCTCAGCAGGTCTGGCAGCATCTGTGAAGAAAAATCAGAGTTAACGTTTCGAGTCCAGTTCCTCTGAGGAAGGGTCACTGGACCTGAAACGTTAACTCTGATTTTTTCTGCACAGACGCTGCCAGACCTGCTGAGCTTTTCCAACAACTTCTGTTTTTGTTCCTGAAGTCAATATTTATCCCTCATTCAAAATTACATCAGATGAGAAATAGCATATTCAAGTTAACTGTTATTCTTCCTACATTTGACTTTTAAAATGGTTATTCAGGAAACAGCTTTAAGATTGTTATGTTAATCTAGTTTGATCTAGTGAAGCCTTCATTCCCTGAAGGGCTGAAGTACTGAGTTTTTCACAGTACAGGATCTGTCTCAACATTTCAAAACAGCAGTGAGTGTGTGAAGAAGTAAGCAGCCACAGCATTATACCCACCCAATCAATCTGACCACTTGCAGAAAAATCAATCTTTCTGAAGAGTTCTCCGATTTGATCATGCTAGAATGAAGAAAAGAACAGGATGAGGTAAACTACAAACCATAACAGCGCTGACCTAAGTTTCCATTAAGTGAAAAATATAACAAGATATAAGGAACACCAAGAACAAGAAAAACTTTTTTAGTTGACTGAAGGTCAGGTCTAATGATCCATTCAGCTGCATTCTGAACATTACCAGCACTTTATCTCCACCAACCTTTCTGGTAGATTACTTCAAATATTCATATTTTAGTTAATAAATAACCACTATCAACTTACTTTCTTAACTGGCTTATTTTCAGACTGCAGATCTTAGGTTTCAGTGACCTTTCTTTCAATATTTGTCCTCTCCATTTTAATCAGACTTGCTGCTCTCCTTTACTCACTCTCCAATGTCAGTATAAGCCTTGTGTCAGCCCTGGATCAGTTAGTAGCACCTGCACCTCTCAGCCAGTATTGGCTGAATTTTGTGTGAGACCCCCATAACCCTTGGCAAAAGTCAGGGTTAGGTCTGCCTGAAAGTTACCAGATTCCCATACAGTCATTTACTGATCGTTGAGCCTTTAATTGGCTTGAAGCAGATCTTCTGCCCTCATTGGAGAAGCTAATGAAATGGTGAGAAGCTCTCTTGTCCCAACAGTGCCATCAGGAGGGAGCAGTGGATATTCCTGGAGCGGCAAGCCATTGGTGATATGGGGGTAGTTTGCGATTACAGTTACCCAATACAGGCAGTCAATGATTTGCAGCAATTTTCTGATAGTTTTTTTGAGTTTGTTAAGCAGCAGTTTGGATATGACACGTTAGTTAATTAGATAAAGAAAATATACAACAGTGACAACTGGGGATAGTTGTCTGCTATCAGAGGACAAAGAGGCTGATGGTGCGGAATGTTTGGTCTTGTTAAATTTACGGGAGCAGCATCCTGCTCTCTTGCTGGGGTGTTGGAGAACTCTCCTTTGGGTCATACTCTTTTTCTTGTTCACCTTCTATCTGAGGAAAAATAAAATCCCTGAGGACTGCCTGATGCAAACTCCCCTCTGACCCCGAGATAACAAGGTGCGGAGCTGGATGAACACAGCAGGCCAAGCAGCATCATAGGAGCAGGAAAGCTTGACGTTT
>JAHRHZ010000263.1:25202790-25296504 GCA_024137785.1 Ginglymostoma cirratum | reverse complement strand
TCCAGACCCGAAATGTCAGTTTTCCTGCTCCTCTGATGCTGCCTGGCCCGCTGTGTTCATCCAGCTCTACACCTTGTTATCCCTGTGGTTAAATTGTTTGCTGACCTAATCACAATATTTAATTTAATTTAATAAGATGTGCCTCTAGTTGGTACCCACCACTGCTATTTTAAATTAAGATTTCTCTCTGATTTTGAAAACTTTGGGTGGGTCATGATGTAGGTGCAACCTGGTACTTATGCAGAGGTAATCACAGCACAGTCTGGACAAATTGCCTATAAAAAGTCCAGGCATGGTATTTGATCCCTTAGTGTTTTGGCATTGAACTGACTACAGTCTAAAGCCATCCATGTTAATCTGTGCAACACTGGAGCAGTGATCAAAACACATCAGAAGATTATTGTCTTCTACTTTTCTGTCCCTGTGATACTAGAGTTATGACTTTTTAATCCTACACGTAATATCTAAAAATGACTTGTAGACAGCCATGTCATCTGAACCTCCCACCATTTTCAACAGTTGTATCATTTTCCTCGAACAATTTCTCCATTAGTGTGTGCTGGTAACCACTGAGCGCAATTCAGGGCTAAAGAGAGGTTATAACTTTAGGTTTTTTGAAGAAGGGTCTAGGCGCGAAATGTCAGCTTTCTTGCTCCTCTGATGCTGCTTGGCCTGCTGTGTTCATCCAGCTCCACACCTTGTTATCTTATAACTGAATGATTGTCCTGACTGAGTTAATTCTCTGTTTGTCATTTCAGAAAGAAAAAGCTTCCAAACAGCCATTCTGATGCAGTTCAAGGAAGCCTCAAGATCAGGCCAGAATGGGGAATAGCAAGGCAAGTTGTAGAGTGGACAGCATGATTATAGAGGGCAGGTATCCCTCTTCAAGTACAGCCCACACTATTTATGTGTATCTTAATATAATTCAACACTAGCCTTTCACATGTCCTCAGCTCCATCACTTGTGGAGTTGATTGGAATGTGTATGGTGCAGGCTCAGACCAAAAATAGTAAGTGGACTCCTGTTTATGTTATGGGATCCTCATTTTCGAACTAATAAGGATTTCTTGCCTGAAACAGACCAATACTTGGATGAAATGGGGCTGGTTTGATTAACAGTGGTTAGATACCATACTGGAGGCTGTGATCTCTTGTTAACCCTAACAGTAAATATCAATCTTAATGAGTCTTGATTAACTCTACATTCTTAATAACTTTGAGTTACTAAGTGCTGATATGTTATTTGAAGTAATAATGATGGCCATGAGAATATTTTACCTTAGTTTTATATGCTGTAATTATTGCAGAAGATTCTTATTTTCCTTCACTAGACTGTAATTAAGTGAACATTCACCTATTCCACAATACACCTTTCACTTAAGCTTGACTTCAATCATTAGGATCCAGGATAGCATGTTAGATTGTGAATGAGGAAAACTGACCTCAAAGGCAGCCTGGATACTCTTCAGATGTTCCAGGGAGACTTGCTGTTCAATCTGTAAATAAAACAAGCAATTGTGATTTATGTACTATTAGCATTTTGTTAAAAATTCATGCATCAGGTGTGGGTAAGACCAGATTTATTGCTGATCCATACATAACTGCGTTGATTATTAGGGCATTTCAGAGCACACATTGTTATGGGTCTGGTGTCATATGCAGGCTGGATTGAATAAGGAGGGTGGATTTATTTCTTTAAAAAGGCATTAGAGAATTGATTTTGGAGAAAGGTCTGTCACTGATCTCCGATGCTGCCTACTTGGAGGAAGATATGTTAGGCCGTAGTCTGATAAGTCAGCTTGGGAGTCTCACTACATTTTCAGAAAGCATGCAGGATACCTGACAAAAGCAGAAGATTCCAGCCTATGGAATCCTGCTTTGCACATTGCTGTAGGCTTCAGCCTGAAACAAAGGAGTCTCCCATGCAAGCAAAATTTCTAAACATCAAGATCGTGAGCAGAAACAAGAGAACAATTTGTTCCCGAGATAGTAGGAACTGCAGATGCTGCAGAATCTGGGATAACAAGGTGTAGAGCTGGATGAACACAGTAGGCTAAGCAGCATCGGAGGAGCAAGAAAGCTGATGTTTCAGGCTTAGACCCTTCTTCAGAAAAATTTGTTCCCATCATGTTTGGGGAATAATTGTCCCATTTCTGCTCAGCAAAAGCAGAAATGAGAGTTGCTTCACGCTTTTCGCTTTGTTGTTCTTTAGGTTAGTACTTGCCAAATTTTCTTCGCTGGTGTGACCCAATATTGAGCCTTGAAAGTGGTCATGACCTTTACTGAGAACTGTAAGAGTGCAGCAGGACTTCTGAGAGAGCAGAAGTTTATTGGAGCAGGAGTGCAGCTCTTATAAAACTTGATCAGAACTGCTTGGCAACCAGTGCCAGGTCCCCAAAATCACGGCATTTGACTCCACCTGGGGTTGACTGCATTTCAGGAAGTCCTGGTTTAGATTAACTACTGCTGCAACTTACAAATAGGCATGGGCTGTTGTAGTGCAGTGGTAGTATTCTTACCTGTGGACCAGGAGACCAGGGTTCAAATCTCACCTCCTCTAGGGGTGTGGAATAACAGCTCTGAACAGGTTGATTTGGAAATAGCTACAAATAACCCATTACACAAGAGACCTATGGTGCTTGATGTAAGCAACTCCCATTTCTGAAAGGAATGAACACTAATAGATTTAAAAAAACCTACTTGCCACCTAAAAGCTGAACATTCTTCTATGTTATCACATTTGTATCTGTGAAGGAAATGTTCTTGCTCAGCATACAGAATTTATATACCATTGCTGCTGTGCCACTCTCTTAGCCTTGGTGCCCTCTTTGATCCTAAGCTGAGTTTTGACCACATTTTCTCTTCACCATAAAGGTAGGGTGCTCAGAGGGGTGAGGGAAATAGAGAAAATGATCAGGAGGGCATGGAAGCAAGTGGAGCATTGGGATGCAGGTCAGAAAAAGCCAAGCAGGGAGAAGTCTGAGCAGGGAGAAGTCTGAGCAGGGATCAGCTATGGAACCAAAAAGAGCTGTGGCTTGTTGTAAAGAAGCTTGCATTGGAAATGTATGTTCTTTTAGTTTCAATAGTTAAACGCTGTATTGTAAATTAGATATCTTGTTCCTATGGAAGTTAATTTTATGACTTGATTCTGTAAAGGTAAGTTAACCATTACGGTGATCAGTATTGTGTCAGCATTGAAATGCATTAATGTACTTTTCCCATTGCCAAGTGTGCTCTTCTTATGGATTCAAAACTGAGGAAAACACTGCTTGTGATCTCTAGTGGAAATAAGTGATTTAAATGCCTAGAGACTTTTTAAAATTGAAAAAAAAACCAATAGCTTCTGCTTGGAGAAAAAAAAAGCTCCACCTGCTCCTGGGCTACTTTGGTTGAAAGGCCTTGCTTAGGAAAAAAAAAGTTTAACTGGGTTTTTCAGTTTCAGTAGATTCCACTGTTTACATTAGCCAGCAATTGTAATTACGGCCGAGCCTATTACACATGCTTGGCTGAGTTTCAAAAGCTCCAGAACCACTTCTCAGCACATGGGCTTCATTCACATTTTGATTGATAGTTTTAAGATGTAATTTATGTCTTTAGTGTGGTTTGTGAAGCATTTTTTTTAATAACTGACTGGTATCCGCACCCTTCTATCTAAAAAGACAAGTAGCAAGTAATCTCTTTCAGATGAAGTGTCTTGCTAATGGCTGGAGAGGCCAATTTAGGAAAAGCAAGTTGTACCACACAAGAAGCTTCCAAGTCTGATGAGTTGTTTTTCTGATGTTGGTGCCGCTCCAAAAAAAATCACTGCAGCCGCAAGTTATTATATTAGCGGACACCAGTCCACAGAAGGGAGCTGCCATTTTTACCTTTACTGTCAGTTAGTGACTGCCTGGTGGAGTAGCCAATGTTTAGGGCCTTTATGTCTTGCTTTCGAGGAAAAGTGGAATTTTTGGCATACCACTGATCACCTGGTTCCAGCTACCAGACCGTATCAAAATTCCTTGGGTATATTACCGCCATCCATCCTGTGAATGCCCAAGCCAATTAAACAGTCTCTGTTCAAAGATTGCTAACAGATGTGAAGCTCTGCCTTTGAAAGGACTGCAGTGTTTATGACTTGGTCCTAACAGAATGTACCCATAATATACCATAGCTAGTGAAGATGTACCCACTTGAAAGGAGTTAAAAATACTAAGTGGGTTGTATAATTGAGAATTTTGTTTTCCCAGAATCATGTTTGACTAAGAGTTTGATTAGACCGTTACATGTTTAATTCTTTTTAAAATGATCATTTCAATCCCACAAGTTCTATCTGTAGTGGATATTTGGAGTGGTTATGGATTGATGGATTGATTGATTGATTGGTTTTATTGTCACATGTACCAAAATACAGTGAAAAACTTTGTCTACGAGCAGTACAGGCAGATCACAGCAAGCAAGGGATGCACAGCTCAAAAAGACTTAGAGGCAAACAGGTTACATTGCAGGCTACTTTATTTGAGGTTAGAGTCCATTCAACAGTCTGATAACAGCCATAAAGAAGCTGTTCCTGAACCTGATCGTGCATGTTTTAAGGCTTCCGTATCTACTTCCTGACGGAAAAGATTGTAGGAGGTCATTAACAGGGTGCGCTGGGTCTTTGATGATGTTGGCCGTCTTTCCGTAGCAGCGAGCCGTATAAATAGAGCCCAAGGATGGAAGCTTGGCTTCCGTGATGGTCTGGGCTGTGCATACCACCTTCTGCAGTTTCTATGGTCTTGGGCAGAGCAGTTGCCATTCCAGGCCGTTATGCACCCAGACAGTGTGCTTTCAGTGGTGCGTCGGTAGAAGTTGGTGAGGGTCTTTATGGACATGCCTAATTTCCTGAGCCGCCTGAGGAAGAAGAGGCGTTGTTGTGCCTTCTTGACTCTTGCTTTTACATGGGAAGTCCAGGACAGGTCATCAGTTATCGTCACTTTGAGGAACTTGATGCCCTTCACTCTCTCAACCTCAGTTCCATTGGTGTAGATGGGAGCGTGTTCTCCACCTTTCTTTCTGAAGTCGATGATCAGTTCTTTCGTTTTGCCAACATTGAGAGACAGATTGTTCTCATTGCACCACGTCACCAAGCCTTCTATCTCCCTTCTGTATTTTGACATGTCATTGTTAGATATCCATCCCATTACGGTGGTGTTGTCAGCGAAATTGTAGATGTTCAATTGGAATTTGGTAACACAGTTATAGGTGTACAGGGAGTACAGTAGGGGGCTGAAGACGTATCCCTGGGGAGCTCCAGTGTTGAGTGTTATTGAGGAGGAGGTGCAGTTACCTATCGTCACTGATTGCAGCCTATGGGTCAGAAAGCTGAGGATCCGGTTGCAGAGGGCAGAGCCGAAATCAAGGTCATGCAGTTTCATGATTAGTCTGGAGGGGATAATGTTGTTGAAGGCGGAGCTGCAGTCAACAAGCAGGAGTCTGACGTGCAGGGCTAGGGAAATGGCGTCCTCTGTGGATCGGTTATGTCAGCAGACAAACTGATTCACAGAGAGATGTGCCATGAGAAACATAAGGGAGAAAAGAGGGATTAATGTAGAAAATGGAGGGTATGAGGGATATGACAAGGGCAGGGGGACATGACATGGGGTGGGTCTTTAGGCTAGTAAAGTGGGAAAGTTTGAAAGTTTAACATTTATTATAAAACTGGGCCAGTAAATGGAGGCAAGCATCTGAATGGACCGGTCAGGCTATCCGGCTGACTTTGTAATGGTTTCAGATCTGCCTCCTAGTGGAATAGTCCCATCTCCATTCTGCATGACCTCCCCATAATGTGAACATGATCTTTTATTTTAAAAGAAAATGGGATTCAGAGGTCAGGGTGTTTCCTGATTCAACCTTTTCACCTCCTCCACGGAAATCCATCCGAGTTGACTTACATTTCATAAAGTCTACTTCGAGTGCAAATGTTTGTTTGGAAATAGTGAAGTGCTAAGGACAATACCCAAAAATGCACGTGAACTCTGATGGGTGCCAGTTAAATTATTAAGCTCACCTTTACGGTGTAGTGCATTCTGATCTGCTAAGTACATCCAGAACTTTCTGTTTTTTTTTCATTTTTATTTTCCAATGAAATAACTGTGTTGTGCACCCCACCCCCATGACACAGTTATCAATTACATTTGTTGCTGCTGTGGATACTCGCAGAAAATGTTAAAGATACTTCTTGTATTGAGTTTTGCAGTGTCAAAGAATGAGGCAGAACAAGAATGAGCCAGCATAGATTTAAAGTAATGTGCAAAAAAAACAAGGATGATGAGACGAAATTAGGGCATGGAATGCACTGCCTGGAAATGTGGAAGAGGCAGGTTCAATTCATAGAATCCCTATAATGTGGGAGCAGGCTATTCAGCCCATCAAGTCTGCACAGACACTCCAAAGAGCATCCCACCCAAACCCAAACCCCCACAACCCTAAATTTACAATGGCTAATCCACCTAGCCTATACATCCCAAGTGAACAATGTGTAAACTCCACACAGACAGTCACCCGAGGGTGGAATTGAACCCGGGTCTCTGGCACTGTGAGGCAGTATTGCCAACCATTAAGTCACCATGCACCTACTGAAGCATTCAAGAGGGCACTGGATGATTATTTGGATAGAAATACTGTGTATGGATGTGGGAATAAGTAGGATTTTGGTACAGATGTTTGTTCAATGAGCCGGTGCAGGCATGATGGGCAGAATGGTCTCTGTCCTGTAACAGTTCTTTGATTCTGTGAAAATATTTGGCTTTCTGGTTTTCTTTCATAAACAACAAGTTGTGCTTCAGGACAAATGTTGAATTGATTTGTTGTTTTCTTAAAAGTTATACATAGGATATAGATATTTATGGCTAAGCTAGCATTTTATTGTCCATCTCTAATTATCCTCAAGAAGGTAGTGCTGAGCTGGCATCTTGAACTGTCACAGTCCATTTGGTGTAGGTACATGTACAATGTTGTTTGGGAGGGAATTTCTGGATTTGAACACAGTATGGCTGAGTAATGGTGATGTACTTCCAGATCAGGGCAGCTAGTGGTTTGGAGGGGTACTTGCAGGTGGTGTATTACTATGTATCTGCTGCCCTTATCCTTCTAGATGGTAGTGGGTTTGGAAGGTGCTACGTGAGGTACCTTAGCAAGTTGTATTTGTGCATCTTGTAGATGGTACACATGGCTGGCACAATGCATTGGTAGTGGAGGAGTGAATGTTGAAGGGATTAGAAAAAGTATTAGTCAAGTGGGTTGCTTTGTCCTGAATGGCATCAATTTTCTTGACTGTTGTTGGGGCTATACTCATTGAGGCACTGGAGAGCATTGCATCACACTCCTGTCTTGTATCTTGTAGATAGTTGAGAGGGTTTGTGGAGTAAGGTGCGAAGTTACTTGGTGCTTAATTCCCAGACTTGTGGACAATATTTATATGACTGTTTCAGTTTAGTTTCAATGGTACTTCCAAGGATGTTGAGAGCGGGGATTTCACAATGGTAATGCCAATTGGCAACAGTTAGATTCTCTGTTGTTGAAGATTGTCATTGCTTGGCACTAAAATGGTGGAAAGCTTCTTATCACTTGTCAACCCACGAGGGCTAGGTACGTTTGGACATGGACTATTTCAGCAAGGGAGATGCGAATGGTGTTGAAGATTTATAATTGCACTGTGAACATTCCCACTTCTGAGATTATGATGGAGGGAAGGTCATTCATGCAGCAGTTGAAGATGATTGGGTCTAAGAGTCTACCCTGAGGAATTCCTGCAAACGTGACATATGGCCAAGAAGATTGACGTTCAACAACACGGCCATCACCCACTGTGCCAGGTAAGGCTGCAAGGTGTAACCAGGAAGTGGTAGCAAAGCTGGAGTCAAAAGCAGTCACCTCACTTCCTGGCTTGAGTTCAGCTCTTTCGTTCAGGTTTGAATCAAGGTTGTTCTTACATCAGAGAGTGGGTGGGCCTACTGTAACCCAAACTGAGAGTCAGTAAGCAGGTAATGACCAGTAAGTATTGCTTGACAGGATTGTAAGCGACACCTTCCATCACTTTGCAAGTGATTGAAATTAGACACTGGGGCAGTGTTCAGTCGAGTCAGATTCACCCTGCTTTTTGCAGATAGGGCAAATGTAAGCAATGTTCCACATTGTGTTGCAAGTGTACTGGAATAGTGTGGCTAAGCACACAGTAATTCTGGAGCATAGGTCTTCAGTACTACTGATCTGTGTATTTAAACTACTACCTGCTGGTTTCAAGTGGATATCCTTGTTTTCTATTCATAAACCTTCACATCGGTTCCAAAATTATTGATGTCATTTCATTAACGTAAATGCAGCAGAGGAAAATCCCATGCATTTTAACCCCAGGTCAAACTCCTCCTCCAGAATCCTGGGAGTGCGATAATTTTTATGGCAAGCAGTTTGCAAGGCTAACAGATCTCTGGGCTAGAGTTCAGCAGGGTTTCTGATTGCTACCAGAGGCTATTCTAACAGCATAGAGGAACACTGAGGGAAAATTCTCTTCAGATCTCCCAATTCCACTACAGGAAGTGGACCCCGTCATGAGTGCAATCTGTTTCCTCCAGGAATAACTGCCTTTTCCCAAGTAAATAATACAGCCACTTTTGTACAAATTTTCCAAAGCTGAGGGAGGATGTAAATGAGCAAATATCCAGCAGGGTAATTGGGTGGGGGGGGTGGTGAGTCCTGGGTGGGATGCTCTTCAGAAGGTCAGTATGCACTCAATGGGGCAAATGGCCTGCATCCACACTGCGGAGATTCTATGATAGCTTGGAAACTTCCCTTTTGTTCATCCTTGACATAAGGACACAAGTAGGATAGCCCGCCATGGAGACAGCTGCAGTACACCTGATCCTCTATGGCCTGATCCAATTCGGTCATCATTTCACAGCCACTGCATTTTAAATCAAAGGATTTTTTTTACATAAAGGGTTGGCTGCGGTGTTCTAGTTAACAACTTCCAGTGAGAACAGTACAAACAAGTAAAGGTATCCTAGCAACAAGATAAATAAGATATCTCTTCACTGGTGGAGCAGAGAAAACGTCAATAGGAAATTCAATGCCCTTATATAATGAGCCAGTTCACACTGAGGTGTATAAAATACTGCATAAACACTTCAAACGAAAAAGATTGGCAACCCTTCATGTCTGAGAGAAGAATACAGAACAAAGAATATGTATAATGTGTAAAATAGAACAAGTGAAAGAGAATGAATGAGAACTGAAGCTCCATTGCCTTTTCTTGAAACTCACCTGATTTCCTTACCTTGTTTTGCTTAAACCCATGACCACTACTCAGCCATTACCATCAAGCCAGAGGATCAACCCTGGGTCAATGGGGAGTGCAGGTGGGCATGCCAGGAGCAGTACCAGGCATACCAAAGAATGAGGTATCAACCTGGTGAAGCTCCCAAACAGGACTATCTATATGCCGAGCAGCAAAAGCAGTAAGTGATAGACAGAGCTAAGCAGTCCCACAACCAACGGATCAAATCTAAGCTCTGCAGTCTTGCCACATCCAGTCGTAAATGGTGGTTGACAACTAAACAACTCACTGGAGGAGAAGGGCCCGAGAAATATCCCCATCCTCAATGATGGAAAAGCCCAGCACATCAACGCAAAAGATAAGACTGAAGCATTCGCAGCAATCTGCAGCCTGAAGTGCCAAATGGATGATTCATCTTGGCCTCCTCCAGTGGTCCCCAGCATTACAGATACCAGTCTTCAGCCGCTTTGATTCACTGCATGTGATTTCACAAAACTGTTGGAAGCATTGGATACTGCAAAGGTTATGGGCCCTGACAAAATTCTGACAACAGTGCTGAAGACTTGTGCTCCAAAAGTTGCCGCTCACCTGGACAAGTTCTTTCAGTACAGTTACAACACTGGCATCTACTCCACAATGTGGAAAATTGCCCAGGTATGTCCTGGGCCCATTACTGCCCAATCAGTCTACTCTTTATCATCAGTAAAGTGATGGAAGGTGTCATCAAAAGTACTATCAAGCAGCACCTGCTCAGAAATAACCTGCTCAATGACGCCCAGTTTGCGTTTCGCCAGGGCCATTCAGCTCCTGACCTCATTACAGCCTTGGTTCAAACATGGACAAAAGAGCTGAATTCCAGACATGAGGTGTGAGTGACAGTCCTTGACATCAAGGAGCCACAGCAAAACTGGAATCAATGGGTATCAAGGGTAACATCCTCACTGGTTGGAGTCACACCTGGCACAAAGGAAGATGGTTGTGGTTGTTGGAGGCCAATCATCTCAGCTCCAGAACATATCTGCAGAAGTTACTCTGGGTAGTGCCCTAGGTCCAGTCATCTTCAGTCGCTTCATCAATGACCTTCCCTCCATCATAAGTCATAAGTGGGGATGTTTGCCAATGATTGCACAATGTTCAGCACCATTTATGACTCTTTAAATACTGAAGATGTCCATTCAATGGTGTTGCCATCACTGAATCTCTCCTATCAACATCCTTGTGGTTACCATTCACCAGAAAGTCAACTTGGTTTGCCATAAAAATACATTGGCTACAACAGCGAGTCAGAGGCTGGGAATACTGCGGCGAGTAACTCACCTCCTAACTCCCCAAAGCCTTTCCATATACTCCCCATTTGCGTGGATGCCTGCAGTTCCAACAAACTCAAGAAACTTGACACAATCCAGAACAAAGCTGCCCAGTTGATTGGCATCACATCCACAAGTATCCACCCCCTCCATCACCAACACTAGGTACACACTGCTGCTAATATCTACAATCTACTATCTACTATTAGACCACACCTTTGAAACCCACAACCACTTCCATCTAAAAGAACAAAGGCAGCAGATACATTAGAACACCAGCACCTGCAAGTTCCACTCCGAGCCACTCACCATCCTAGCTTGGACATATATTGCTGTTCTTTCACTGTCACTGGATCAAAATCCTAGAATTTCCTCCCTAACGGTATTATGGGTCATAGAATCCCTACAAAATTCCCTGAACACCACGGGCAATTTAGCATGGCCAATCCACCTAACCTGCACACCTTTGGACTGTGGGAGGAAACCAGATCACCCAGAGGAAACCCACACAGACACGGGGAGACTGTGCAAACTCCACACAGTCACCCAAGGCTGGAATTGAACCTGGGTCCCTGGCACTGTGAGGCAGCAGTGCTAACCACTGTGCCACCATGCCACACCAAAGGGTCAACCTACAGCATGGGGACTGCAGCAGTTCAAGAAGGCAGCTCCCCACCACCTTCCCAAGGGCAACTAGGGATGGGCAATAATTGATGGCCAGCCAGTGATGCCCACCTCCCACAAGTGAATGAAAAAAGCTGATTACGTTGCTGTTGTCACAGGTGCCATCCTGTTCAGCACAGCCATCTGGATCCAAGAGCTGCCACCCCAGACAGCAAGCAGGTTGGGATAGCAAATTGGTCACAGAAAACTCACAAAATGTAATTCTGGTCTTGGACAGGAAGTGCCGTTGGGTAAATAGCTGGGGCTACATTCCTTTCTTTGAAAAAATACTTGTCCTGTGGGTTGACACTGGGAGGCTACCTGAATTCAACTGGCAGTCTCTCCACTTACTGAGGACATGGATTGGAGGGGATTAGGAATCTGCTGCTCGCAAAATGTCAATAGCTTGTTAAAATGGCTCTTAGCATCATATTTGAATGTGTAACTTTGTTTCTTGACCCCTTGTGTTTGTATGTCTGCCCACAACTGGTTCTGCCATCAGTGCAAGCTCCTGATGGCAAGTTACAGTTAAGGAATTTCTCCAGCATGGCTGCCCAGTTTTCCTGAGCCCCCACCCCTCCACACCATTATCATGCCTCATACACACCAGTACCCCAGTGTCAGGTCCCTTTTGTCTCCAGATGTTGCAGTAAACATCACACACATGCTCTCTCTCATCTGTGGGTGGACAAACCAGAAGGTCCTCCTTCATCAGGTTGCACATGTAATAATGCACAATTCAGTTGAAGGCACAGAGGTGATAGCAGCATAGCAATCCATTCCAACTTAACTGATTTACAACATAAATATACCTGTACTTAATGAACTGGGCATTTACCAACAGGCTAAAGCTGTCATCATGCCTCAAATATGAGAAGACAAGTCAGGAGGACACGACAGGGAGGGACCCAACTGGAGTGACATTTAAAATCTGAAGACAGTCTTAAAGAATGGCCTCTTTGCAACATAGGGAATCCTTTGAAAATAAATTCTGAATCTGAAACCACAATATCAGGTCAAAAGTGGAACCTGAGGAATTATAGCTAAATATTTCATTTAAAAGAACATAAGAACTAGAAGCAGGAGTAGGCAGTTTACTTCCTTGAGCCTGTTCTGCCACTTCATATGATTATGGTTGGTCTCATCTTGGCCTCAACTCCACTTTCCTGACTGCTCTGCATAAGCCTTCAATCCATTAAAAACATGTCTATCTCCTCCATAAATTTACTCCATGTCCCAGCATCTGCCAAACACTGGAGTGATGAATTCTACAGATTCATGATCCTTTGAAAGAAGTGATTTCTCTTCATCTCTGTTTTAAATCTGCTGCCTCTTATCTGAAAACTATGATATCTCATTCCAGATTGCTCCACGGGAAACATCCTTTCCACGTCTATTTTATCAAACCCTTTTAGCATCTTGTATACCTCAATTAGATCTCCTTTCATTTTTCAAAATACCAGACACTGTACGTCTAAACTGCTAAATCTCTGTTCACAAGAAAAACCCCTCATCTCCGGAACCAATCTGGTGAACCTCTTCTGAACTGCCTCCAACGCAACTACATCCCTCCTCAAGTAAGGAGCCCAACATTGTGTGCAATACTCCAGATACAGTCACACTAATGCCTTGTAGCGTTGCAGCAATAAGTCCCTGCTTTTATACTCTATTCCTTTAGCCAAATTTCCATTTGCCTTCATTGCTACCGGTTGTAGATGCATCATAGTTTTTGATTCATCCACAAGGACACCCAGATTTCTGTGCACCAAAAAACTCTGAGGGTCTTCTCATTTAGAAAGCAAGATCTCTTTCTATTCCTCTGACCAACATGGATAACCTCACACTTATCCAAGTTAAAAAAACTCCATCTGTCAAATTTTGGCCCATTCACCTAACCTTTCCAAATCCATTTGTAAATTTCTTATTTCTTCATTGCAACTTACTACTCCACTCATCTGCAAATCTCACTATAGTATACTCTATCCCTGCATTCAGGTCATTAGTACAGATCGCAAATAGTTGGGGGCCCCAAGGACCAAACCCTATAGCATTCCACTAGTTACATTCTGCCAACCAGAAAAAGACCCAGTTATCCTGACACTCTGCTTTTCTATTGGAAGCCAATCCTCTCTCCAAATTAATAGATCACCCTTAAACCCATGTGATCTTATCATTTATTATATATCTAAGTCTTGAAGTGATATATTTACCTTACATAATAAACTTAGGGAGTGCTTAATTAATTAATCTGAGGCATTAATTAGGGACATTTAAGCGACTCTTGAATAGCTCATGGATGATAGTAAAATGTAGAGTATGCAGGTTAGTTTGATTTTAGAGTAGGATAATAGGTCGGCACAACATCATGGGCCGAAGGGTCTGTACTGTGCTGTACTGTTCTATGTTTTATGTCTATGTTCTATGATCTAATCAGATCTGGGGAGATAAAATTAAAATCAAGTAAATCTAAGTAACATTAAAGGGTCTCTAATTTTTGTTACAACAAAATCAATATTTGTAATAAATATGGTTTCTACACTTAAGTGTTAAGGAAATAAAGTTAACAAACAAAAACTGACTTTCAAAGTTCATATTTCTTTGTAAAAATTAATAGCCACTTATAGGATTAATTTTTGTTTGCAGTATATAGCTTACTGTCAGCTGTATGGTAGAATACGCTTCAATTGCCTGAACGAGTGCAACACCAACAATGCGCAAGAAGCTCAACACAATCCAGGACAAAGCAGTCAGCCTGGTTAGCATCCCATTTAACTCCTTAAACTTCACGCCCTCCAGCAGTGATGCAGAGTGAGAGCAACATGTGCCACCTATTGGCTGCGCAGAAACGACTCGCAAGGCTCCTTCAGCAGCTCCTAATCCCCAATCTCTAACACCCTAGAAGGACAAGTAAAGCAGATGCATGGGAACTCTGCCAATGAGAATTCCCTTCCAAACCACACACCATCTTTCTTGTCGGAGGGATTAGGACCCTGGAGCAAACTTGTGGTGATGTCATGATCCTCCATTGCCTAATGTGAATACCAGTGTGGGCGGAGTTAGAACACTCTGGAAGAAGCTCACTAGAAGGCATACTGAACTGTGCAAGTCTGAATGGGACAGAGCTTATACGAATGAATATGCAAAGGTGGATTAGTTTTTATTTAATATAATTACAATTACAATTGTTGTTTTTGATCAGCATGGACACAATGGGCAAAGGGGCTTTTTCTGTGCTATAGATCTCTATGAGTCTGTCAGAGCCTGTTATATGGTCACATGTATAATAGCAGTTAGGTGAAAGTGTAATAAATACTGCAAAGTTGACATTTAAATTCTTGACTCTACCTTCTCCACCATCAGTCTGTTTTGATGTCAAACTTAATATGGTATCAAGTACACAACAAAAAGATGTTTCCCAAGTGAGAAACACAAACCAGAACCTGACTGGAATTATATTGCCATTTGTTCCCTGTCACTGGGTCAAAATCCTGGAACTCCCTTCCTAACAGCACTGTGGGTGTTCTTAGACCCAAAAGACAGCAATGGTTCAAGACGTCAGCTCACTACCATCTTCTTCAGGCCAATTAAGGGCGGGCAATAAATGCTGGCTCAGACAGCAAAGCCCACAGCCCATGAATAAATAAAATTAGACTTTGATAACCAACTGACTAATAAGTCAATAGAATTCAGTTGGCTGGTTGAAACTCCTCAAATATAAAGAAAAGATTCTCCATGATTATACTGTTGTATATTTGCTAAGAAGGTTACTATGTTCAGAAATTGCCTGCTATCTGTGTTGTTGAAAAATGGACTGCGCTTGGGATATTCACATTGGCATCCTGGAGAATTCCTAACACAGAAATGCTCTGAAATTGTACGTGAGATTTCAACTATGCATGAGCGGATTTCCACTGCAAAGGACCTCCTGCAAATATCTCCGAGTTAATGTTATACAACTGAATGCAAGGTGTAACTCAATGATCAGCGAGCATCAGTGAACTGAGCACCACAATGCACCACACACCACGCCCCCATTCAGCACCCCAGCCTAACTACACCCCTCCCCCGACATGGTCCAACGAGATTCCCACCTCTGCCCAACCTGACCTAACTGATTTCTCCCATCAAGTACCACTTGAGTTCCAACACGACTATACCTCCATCAGCTCCTCACTCACTGAAAGACTTAAACTTTTAAAAACTTGCCTGAATATAGAAACTCACACAGGCAGGGTCAATACAATCAGCATTGAAACTGACCAGAAGATCCAACCATCTCAGTTAACTGGAGACATGTTTTTGGATAAAATTATCTTAGTGACTAGTAGTGTGGCATCAATTTACTGCCAGCAGTCAGTGAGTTGATACATTGTTGTATCTATTCCAACTCAACCTAGTCTAGCCTCCACAACACACCTCACGACAGAAATCTGTGACTTTAATCGGACAGCATCAGGGAACGAACACATTCACTTTACTCTGTTGCTCAATTCCAGAAGTCTTTGTCACTAGCTGTTTGCATTGTCAGTTAAAGAAATCTATAAGAGTTGTATAATTGTTGAGCAATGTGCTGAAAATCAGCTTTCTGCAACATTTGATTATATAGCTCACGCTTATCCTTAAAACTACAGACACCCAAAATAAATTACTGTTCACACAAAAATTATTTGCTTTTCCACTGTTTCTCTTGATAAAACTTTTAAACAAACACTTACTGATTCTAACACTTCCTTATGCTTTGGTTATACAATTTTAATTTCCAGAAAAGAAAAGGCTGGGTAATTATGCTGGACAGTTGGGAGAAAAATGGTTTGAAAGACAGGCTGAAGTTTATTAAGCATTAGTCCACAGGAAGAACATTACTTGCAAATCCCTGAAGAATCATTGACGCAAGCTAATCATTAATAGTGTAGGCCGGTCAGTTTTAAGTGTTGATAGTTGACAGATCATTGAACCATGTAAAATTCATCTAAATAAAACTGTAGGGAATGGATACAGTGAATAACCAATAACAAAACCATTAAAAATTCCCTACAATTGGTGCTGATAGAAGTTGCATCTTATTACCATACAAGAAAATGGTCATTAAATAATCTCTGTCTAGAAAGCTCTAATTTTATTTTTCACGCCATTGGAAGGATAGCTATTTAAAAACAACAAATTTGTGCAACATTTCAATGAAATCCATTACTTACTATGCACCTAATAATACATCATTTCCAACTATATAAACACCTAAATCTGAATGACCTTGCAATATTTTGCACACTCTTACCTACAATTACTTAATTCCATCATTTTAATTTCCAACATACAATCAAGTTACTTTACATTATTGTATTTTCCTTACCTGCATGCTTGTAAAAGTTCTGCGATTAGATTATATCTTATCCTTTGAAGCTTCTAATCATCTGGCTACCTGCAAACCTGCCATATTCCAGCTAGTTATAAATTATACATTCACAATCAGCAGGATTCTTGCTATGGCAAGTCTCCCCCTGCAAGCACTCACACAGACTGCTGTGCTCAGTTATAAGTCCATATACATGATACACATGGTTGCTGCGCACAAAAAGCAGATATAATGAACAGTACTCATCATCAGAACCATTCGTCACTTCGCTACCAATGCCAATGTCTTTCAAGAAACTGTGTTTATTTTCTGCACATCTCGTTTCCTAAACAATAGGTTTATTTCTGGTGAACAAAAAGCTCTGCTATCTCATTTCACAACATAGAATGTCTTCCAAAATACAAGTTAGAATTACAGCCTGTGTCTCAGATTTCTGTGTTTGGAACAATTTGCTTTCAAGCAGTAACAACAGTAAATTGACTGTTATGCGATAATGACACTGGGAACATCTCTCCCAGTGGTTCAGTCAGCAACTGCACCGTCCAATATACAAGGGAGTAGCTTAACAACTTGCTTTTACATAGGGCCAAAAACATAGCAAAATCTCTCAATATGAAAGACCAAATGATGTAACTGAGTCACATGAGATGTCAGGACTGGTCACCAAAAGCTTAGTCAAGGGCATAGATTTTCAGGGGGCATTAAAATGGAACAAAGGAAGGTGAAGAGGGAGAGACATTAATGTGAGGAATTCCAGAGTTTAAGCCTGAGGCAGAGAAATCTAGCATGCCATTCTCCACAGGACAAGCCAAGAGAAATAACCCTTCGGAGGCCGGCATTCCATCAACATTTACCCTTTATTTACAAATGCAGAGCTTTTGACATTAACACAGCCTCTCACTAAGTAATTCAGCAACTCAATATCTCTGACATTCACCCTTTTATGTCAGCCACGGCTCCCTGATTGGACCAGATTAATGGCTCTAATCAGGGAACTCATATTCTATGAGATCCAAGATAACAAGGTGTGGAGCTGGATGAACACAGCAGGCCAAGCAGCATCATAAGAGCAGGAAAGCTTGACGTTTCGGGCCTAGACCCTTCATCAGAAACTGGGGAGGGGAAGAGGGTTCTGAAATAAATAGGGAGAGTGGGGGAGGCAGATAGAAAATGGATAGAGGAGAGGATAGGTGGAGAGGAGGCAGACAAGTCAAAGAGGTGGGGATGGAGCCAGTAAAAGTGAGTGTAGGTGGGGAGGTAGGGAGGAGATAGGTCAGTCCAAGGAGGACGGACAGGTTAAGGGGGCGAGATGAGGTTAGTTGATAGGAGATGGGGGTGGGGATTGAGGTGGGAGGAGGGGATAGGTGAGAGGAAGAACAGGTTAGGGAGGTGGGGACGAGCTGGGCTGGTTTTGGGATGCGGTCGGGGGAGGGGAGATTTTGAAGCTTGTGAAATCCACATTGATACCATTGGGCTGCAGGGTTCCCAGGCTTAATATGATTTGCTGTTCCTGCAGCCTTCGGGTGGCATCACTGTGGCATTGCAGGAGGCCCAGGATGGACATGTCGTCTGAGGAATGGGAGGGGGAGTTGAAATGGTTCGCGACTGGGAGGTGCAGTTGTTTAGCGCGAACTGAGCGCAGAGCGGTCCCCAAGCCTCCGCTTGGTTTCCCCAATGTAGAGGAAGCCACAACGGGTACAGCGGATGCAGTATACCATATTGGCAGATGTGCAGGTGAACATCTGCTTGATGTGGAAAGTCTTCTTGGGGCCTGGGATTGGGGTGAGGGACGAGGTGTGGGGGCAGGTGCAGCACTTCCTGCGGTTGCAGGGAAAAGTGCCGGGTGTGGTGGGCTGGAGGGGAGTGTGGAGCGGACAAGGGAGTCACGGAGAGAGTGGTACCTCTGGAAAGCAAACAAGGGTGGGGAGGGAAAAATGTCTTTGGTGGTGGGGTCGGATTGCAGATGGTGGAAGTGTCGGAGGATGATGCGTTGGATCCGGAGGTTGGTGGGGTGGTACGTGAGGATGAGGCGGATTCTTTTTTGATTGTTATTGTGGGGGCGGGGTGTAAGGGATGAGTTGCGGGAAATGCGGGAGACACGGTCGAGGTTCTCCCCTTCCCCAACCGCATCCCAAAACCAGCCCAGCTCGTCCCCACCTCCCTAACCTGTTCTTCCTCTCACCTATCCCCTCCTCCCACCTCAAACCCCACCCCCATCTCCTATCTACTAACCTCATCCTGCTCCCTTGACCTGTCTGTCCTCCTTGGACTGACCTATCTCCTCCCTACCTCCCCACCTACACTCACCTTTACTGGCTCCATCCCGCCTCTTTGAGTTGTCTGCCTTCTCTCCACCTATCCTCTCCTCTATCTATCTTCTATCCGCCTCCCCCTCTCTCCCTATTGATTTCAGAACCCTCTTCCCCTCCCCTATTTCTGATGAAGGGTCTAGGCCCAAAACGTCAAGCTTTCCTGCTCCTAAGATGCTGCTTGGCCTGCTGTGTTCATCCAGCTCCATACCTTGTTATCTCGGATTCTCCAGCATCTGCAGTACCTATTATCTCTTCCATGAGATCCAGCTGGCTGACCTCATTTTAATCGCTGCTTTAAGAAATTCTACTTATGTGCAATTTATGGATAAACTGAGATACCAAAACCTTCTTGAAAAATAAATGTATTCCTATTGATTTATCTGCAATGTTGCTATTTTAAGTCTACTGGCAAAAAAAAAGGGAATTCCAGCTCAGATTGATCTCCTCAATCAGTTGTTCTCAAACCAGAATGTATGATGAGATCAGAAGCACTTTCCTGAATTACAAAAGCCATGGTTACATGCTCAAAGGTGAATGTATCATGGGGTTATCACAGCACACTCGAAATCCTGCTGATTATTAGTCAGTAGATCTATCCGAACTGCTTGTCGAATCCAAAGGATTTTAAAAAATGGTTGATATCAAAGTGTTACAATCCCAATACAGACAGATACCTTTAAGAAATTCAAACTTGCAGTTGAAAGGACGACAATAAGATTTTATGTTTTAAGAATGTTATTCTAACAAAATTTAAAAGTGCTATTGAATAAATACAAAATGTTTTAGTACAGAAGTACCATACCTGGGAAGCACAGTAAATCCATAAACACATTTATTTATACTTTTGAGTTTCCATTCCACTTCTGATGCTACCTTTGGAAGCTGGAGAAACCTTTTCTAAGGCAGGTCAGCCTGCAGGAAAACAACTTTTCTATCTGTGGATATGCACCTTCACAAATAGTTAGCTAAGTTAGAGTCATAGACTCATTGAGATATACAGCACGGAAACAGACCTTTTGGCCCAACTCATCCATGCTGACCAGATATCCTAAATTAATCTAATCCCAGTTGTCAGCATTTGATTTATATAACACTATACCCTTCCTATTCATATATCCATCCAGCTGTCTTTTAAACGCTGTTATGGTACCAGCCTCCGCTACTTTCTCTGACAGCCGCTCCCATACACACACCATCTTCTGCATGAAAATGTTGCCCCTTAGGTCCCTTTTAAATCTTTCCCCTCGCACCTTAAACCTATGGCGTCTAGTTTTGGACTCACCAACCCCAGGGAAAAGACCTTGTCTATTTACCCCATCCATTCCCCTCATGATTTTATAAACCTCTATAAGGTCACCCCTCAGCCTCCGATGCTCAAGGGAAAGTAGCCCCAGCCTATTCAGCATTTTCCTTTCGTACAAACCCTCCAGCCCTGACAACATCCTTGTAAATCATTTCTAAACCCTTTCAAGTTTTACAATAGCAGGAAGACCAGAATTGCACGCAGTATCCAATAGTGGCCTATCCAATATCTTGTACAGCTGCAACATGACCTCCCAACTCATATACTCAATGCACTGACCAATAAAGACAATCAGACCAAACACCTTCTTCACTATCCTATCCATCTGTGACTCCATTTTCAAGAAACTCCAAGGTATCCTTGTTCAGCAACACTCCCCAGGACCTTACCATTAAGTATCTAAGTCCTGCCCTGATTTCCTTTCCAAAATGCAGCACCTCATATTTATCTAAATTAAATTCTATCTGCCACTCCTTGGTCCAAAGGACCATCTGATCAAGATCCCATTGTACTCGGAGGTAACCTTCTTCACTGTTCACTACATCTCCTATTTGGGAGTCATCTGCAAACTTACCAACCATACCTCCTAAGTTCATGTCCAAATCATTTATATAAATGATGAGAAGCAGTGGACCAAGCACCAATCCTTGGGGCACACCGATGGTCATAGGTCTCCAGTCTGAAAAGCAACCCTCCACCACCACCCTCTGTCTTCCACCTTCAAGCCAGTTCTTGTATCCAAATGGCTAGTTTGCCCTCTATTTGGTGTGATCTAACCTTGCTAATTTGTCAAAGGTCTTACTGAAGTCCATATAGATCACATCGGCTGCTCTGGCCTCATCAATCCTCTTGGTTATTTCTTCAAAAATCTCAATCAAATTAGTGAGACACAATTTCCTACACACAAAGCCATGTTGACTATCCCTAATCAGTCCTTGTCTTTCCAAATACATGTAAATCCTGTCCCTCAAGATTCTCTCCAACAACTTGCCCATCACTAATGTCAGGTTCACCGGTCTATTGTTCCCTGGCTTTCCGTTACCACCTTTCTTAAATAGTGGCACCACGTTAGCCAATCTCCAGTCTTCTGGAACCTCACCTGTGGCTATCAATGATACAAATATCTCAGCAAGGGGCCCAGCAACACATCCTTAGCTTCCCACAGGGATGAGACACTTTTATGCATTTTATGACACCCAAAACCTCCTCCTCTGTAATATGGACATTTTTCAAATTGGCCAGGAAATTTCAAATTACCTCTCCTATTGCAGGGGAATCTAATCTGATCTCTTTATCACCCAAGCATTCATCCAAAACATTAATTACCAACTATTCTTGATCTTCTAGGTTCTGTCTGGTAAGATTGTTTCTGCAGAGATCCAGCAGTGTGACAGAGCAGGTTTACCTCTCCCTGAAACCTCTGAATATGCCATAAATTCTCTCCAACTTTTAGCTCTTGTTGTTTAGCCTCTCTTCCTGCTCTATCTTTTAAGGTGTTGATGGCTATAAACACTTCTCGATCAAATGGATTTCTGATTCTGTCCTTTTGTTGAGAATGCTCTCTGCTTTCCTTGCTAGTCTGTCACTTTTGTCAGGCTGCAACCTTTCTTTTGTTGAGGTCTCTCCAGCCTAATTCTTAAAAGACTGCCTACCTTTCTAGCTTCTAGTCACATTTCCTGAATTATTACTCAAACTTGAACTCAAAACACACAAACATCTTGGATGAAATAATTCATGTGTGTGTGAGTGTGTGTGTGTGTGTGTGTATGTGACAGAGAGAGAGAAAAAGAGTGTTCGTGTGTGTCTGTGTAGTTGCAGATACATTCTGTTTTGCTCAAAAAAATAAAATTTGACCCCAGTTTAAAACATACACAGATTCTAAACAAGACCTCACAGCTAAAATGCATGATCTGACCTGAGACGTCACCTCTTGTATCCATTGATAAAACCTTTAATTATCTGGGGACAATGACTTGAAAGGAATCTGGATTTTGCATTTTAATCAGTAGTTTCTTTCCTAACTGATTAAAGATTTAACAAGAGATGGCCAGTCTTAGGGTTGTTACCTTTCTGCTTATAAATTCTGTGTCTTATACCCTCTCTCTCACACTTCGCCTGAGGAAGAAGCTACGCTCCGAAAGCTTGCATTTTCAAATAAACCTGTTGGATTATCAGCCGGTGTCGTGTGCATTTTAACCCTGTCCACCCCAGTCCAACACCAGCATCTCCACATCATGGTTACTTGAAAATGTGACAGGAAGATATGACTGTCCTCCAAAATATTTCTTTAGGGCAGTAATCATTGATGATAACTATGATGATTCTGTTTGTTTCAGACTCCCAACATCCACAGTACTGTATTTTGCCCTCAATTTCTTACCTTGACTAAACTATCCCCGCCACACCCAGGTCCTTCCAATTTCATGCCTTCATGACCCTGACCCCACTCTTTGTATTCCCTTAGCTCATTTGTCCACTCCTCCATGCTTCTAAGCTCATTCTACCGGACCTTGCCCCTCTCCAGCCTACTCACTTGCTCAGTCTGAAGGGTGATACCAGATTAGAAGCATTAATTCATTTTCTCTCTCCACAGATGCTGCTGAGTTTCTCCAGCATTCTTGTCTTTGTGTTCACTCAGTCTTGCTGGATTGCAAGCCTCCACACACAATTAAGGCAGTCATTGTCTTCCCTTGTGCCAGAGATTTCAAAAATAAAAGATGCTGCTCTTAGACACAACACAAGAAAGCTAATTGCTGCACGCCACCTTTAAACAAGTGAGATTCTCATCTGCTATGGACCTTATCTAGAGAATAGGACATACATATTTTTAATTCTATGCTAATGAAAATTATTGGAATGTACAGGGTTTACTGCTAACAGTCAGTCACAGATCAGCAGGAGGCCTGACACAAACACGCTTAAACCTCTGCACGACAACCTGCCATCAAGAAATTGAAATTTTGCATCTTACCTCAATCAATCAGCCTGCCTGTCACTTATCCCAATCTCACAGTCTTCATAAAATCCACCCACAAGAATTCTGTTCCGATAATCATCTACATGGATCATCATTCCAGATTTAAATTTCTGGTGGAAAGCCTGGCTGTAGTTTTTGGGAAATAGTGGCATAATCCATTCAATTTTACAATCATTAATAATCGATAGCAATCATAACAATGAAATAGGTAGGCAATGAGTTCACAATTTTCAATGTGCACAGCAAGTGGACAAGTTTCCTAACTCATTACGCAACCTGTTATGTCCACATTTAAAAAGTGAAACTTGTTTAGCTTATGTAGAGTACATCACTAGGTACTAGCAACCTGAAGTGAAAACTGTGAGAATCAGAAGCAGACCATTCAGCCCCTCACTCATAGAACATAGAACATTACAGTGCAGTACAGGCCCTTCGGCCTCCTATTCTGCCAATCAATTAAATCATGGCTAGTTTGAACCTGAACTCTTCCCTTGCCCACTTTGGTTCTGCAAGCCTCTCTAACTCATACCAAATCAAAATCCATAGATCTCCATTTTGACATTTCCAATTAGCTGCACTCCAGCAACTTTTTGATGGTGACAGTTTCACATTTCCTCAGTGTATGAGTGCACTCTGAATGCCCTACCTCCAATTTTTAAACCTTGCCTGGACTTCCCAATCCCTATCTCGATTGTAAAACTCGATCAGATCTTACACATTAGACACAAATGACCTGGACCTCATTTTGGCTGACAAGAACACTGGGAAGGTGACAGCCGAGTGATATTATCACTGGACTGTTAATTCAGAGACCCCAGTCAGGGGACCTGGGTTCAAATCCTTTCACGGTGTATTGTGGAATTCAAATCCAGTAAAAATGTGAAATTAAGAGTCTTATGAATCAATTGTTGATTGCCAGGAAAATCCCAGCTAGTTCACTAATGCCCTTAAGGGAAGGAAACTGCAATCCTTGCTCTGGCCTACATGTTGATCCAGAGACACAACAATGTGGTTGATTCTTAACTGCTCTCTGGCAATTAGGGATTGGCAATAAATGTTATCTAAGCCAGTGACACCCTCATGCATGAATGATTTTTTTTTAATTGGCTTGATTAGCTGAATTTAATTAGTAATTTTGCTGAATTAGTCTGCTTGTGTTTCTTGCTTGACTCTGAAACAGTCCTTTTCATTTTAATATGATAACTGTCAACTGATGTTACAAAGTCATAGCTTGGACCAGCACAATTCAAGATGAATGCTGTTTCTAAAGGAACAAAACAATCATTAATTTCAAGTAGCTTTTCTTCAGTTAAGGAAAATAGTTTAGGACAGACCTTTTACAAAAATCACTGAAAAAAATCTGCAGGATTTATTACATTCCAGAGAACAAACTGGTCAAGGCGACCTCAGGTGTTACAATGGTAGTGCTACATTTGTAACTTCTATTTTCAAGAACACTTTGTAAACCACCACCATGAAATATTGTGTTACTATTCATTAAGATAGCATTCATTTACATGATCTTTGTCCTGAGTTTTGCACTTCTGTTGACAAACTATGGGCCAATATTTTTTCCCTGTGAACATGCCAGTGAGGTGCAGTGGCTTCACAATAAGGTCACAATGTCTAGTTGCTACAGGGTGATGTGTGCACTCGTTTATCAGCTGTCTTTGCAACATCGCTGCCTTCTACACTCAACAGCTCCACCTTGTGACAGTGGATTCTTGCTGACGGATCAATCCCAAATGGCAATATTCATGTGAGACCATAGAAAATGTCAGGAGGGTATTGCACCATACAGAGTATTACAATGCAGTGTCATTCTATCCTTATCCGGCAACCGCAGACTTATACCTACCAGCTGCTGTTTAACTGTAGAATGAAAAACAAAACACTGGCTGTATTTTGCTTTTTATACTGGTACTTCTCCCATTTAGACCAGCTAACCCAGTGTAAACAATCAAAAGTGGGAGATCCCTGATCAATGGGGCTCATTCTCACATTAAACAGCCAATTTAAGAACAGTTAACATTTTCAGTCTGAAGTGCCAAGTGGTTGATCCATCTTGGCCTTAACCTGTAAAACATAACACACAGAAATGGATCTGTGATACAAATAAATTGTGGCACTGTTAAGTAATTGCAATGCAATCAAAATAAATAATTAGTTGATGCCATCTCTTACAGTTGACCACAGCACAAGATGTCCTTCTTCTAGGAAGTCTGACATTTTGAAAAATGTCCATATTAAAGACAAGGTGGTGCTGGATGTCTTAAAATACACAAAGGTAAATAAATCCTCAGGACTTGATCAGATGTGGCCTAGAATTCTGTGGGAAGGTAGGGAAATGATTGCTGGGTCCCTTGCTGAGATAGTTGTATCATTGATAGCCACAGGTAAGGTGCTGGAAGACTAAAGGTTGACTAATGTGGTGCCACTATTTAAGACTGTGTAAAAGCTCTGTCCTAAACTAGTTTATTTTAACTGAAGGAAGGCTCCTTGAAATTAATGATTGTTTTGTTCCTTTAGAAATAACATTTATCTTGAATTGTCCTGGTCCAAGCTACGACTTTATAACATCAGCTGACATTTATTATATTAAAATGAAAAGCTAGAGAACTATAGACCGGTGAGCCTGATATCAGTGGTGGGCAAGTTGTTGGCAGGAATCCTGAGGGACAGGATTTATATGTACTTGGAAAGGCAAGGACTGATTAGGGATAGTTAACATGGCTTTGTGCGTGGGAAATTGTGTCTGATTAACTTGATTGAGCTTTTTGAAGAAGTAACAAAGAGGACTGATGAGGGAAGAGCAGTGGATGTGATCTATATGGACTTCAGTAAAGCCTTCAACAAGGTTTCTCAAGGTAGGCTGGTTAGCAAGGTTAGATCACATCAAACAGAGGGAGAAATAGCTCAAAGGCAGAAGACAGAGGGTGATAGTGGAGGGTTGATTTTCAGACTGGAGTCCCATGACCAGCGGTGTACCACAAGGATCAGTGCTGAGTCTACTGCTTTTCATAATTTATATAAATGATTTGGATGTGAATATAGGAGGTATGGTTAGTACATTTGCAGATGACACCAAACTTGGAGGTGTAGTGAACAGCGAAGAAGGTTACCTCCAAGTACAATGGGATCTTGATCAGATGGACAATGGGCCAAGAGTGGCAGATAGAGTTTAATTTAGATAAATGTGAGGTGCTGAATTTTGGAAAGGCAAATCAGGGCAGGACTTATACAATTAATGGCAAGCTCCTGGGGAATATTGCTGAACAAACAGACCTTGGAGTGCAGGTTCATAGTTCGTTGCAAATGGAATCACAAGTAGACAGGATAGTGAAGAAGCTTGCCTTTATTGGTCAGTGCCTCGAATATAGAGTTGGGAGGTTATGTTGCAGCTGTACAGGTCATTGGTTAGACCATTTTCTGGAATACTGCATGTACTTCTGGTCTCCTTGCTATACAAGGATGTTGTGAAATATGAAAGGATTCAGAAAAGATTTACAAGGATGTTGCCAGGTTTGGAGGGTTTGTGCTATAGGGAGAGGCTGAATAGACTGGGGCTATTTTCCCCCGGAGTGTTGGAGGCTGAGAGATGACCTTATAGAGGTTTATAAAATCATGAGATGGATGGATAGGGTGAATACCCAAGGTCTTTTCCCTGAGATGGGGGAGTCCAAAATGAGGGGGCATGGGTTTAAGGTAAGGGGAGAAAGATTTAAAAGGGGCCTAAGCAGCAACTTTTTCACTCAGAGGGTAGTGTGTGCATGGAAGGAGCTGCTACAGTAAATGGTGGAGGCTGGTACAATAATAATATTTAAAAGTCATCTAGATGGGTATATGAATAGGAAGGGTTTAGAGGGATATGGACCAAATGCTGGCAAATGGGACTAGAATAATTTAGGATATCGGGTCAGCATGGACAAGTTAGAACGAAGGGTCTGTTTCCATGCTGTACAACTCTATGACTCTAGTTATCTGAAGCAAGCATTCTTCTTTCTAAATGAGACCGGCAATTGGTGTTGCTTTCTACCCATTTTGTTTTAGAGATCCCTTTGCTCCCCAACATTTCTTTCTTGCAAACAAGGTCAATCCTCCGGTTTTTTTCTCAATAGCACTCTGTCAGGTGAGCACTATCCCAAAAAGAATAGCTATTTTTCAGCTCTCAACAGGCAACCATTGCCAAAAATGCCCTTTGTATAGGATTTCCTTCAGATTGTTAGAGAAGCACAATCCCACATCAAATGCTTCCACTAGTGCCAATGTTTCCACAGCTGGAGCACTTGTAAACACACTTCTTTATGTGGTTTTTCAGGGCAAAGGGCAACATCTTCCTCTTTCACCCACCAAGAATATGATAAACTCAGCTGCATGTGAATATCTATCCATCTCATTGTCACTTAAAAAGAGGTAATTTTAGATCACCCAAGTCTGGAACCTCGAGTGTACTTTTCTCCAAACAAATTTATTTAATGTTTTATTTTCCATCAAAAGTTCCTCAACTGTAGTATGTTTAATCATAGTACTAAGTTTCAGTGCATAATTGTCACTGGGTCTTGTCTAAGTCTGTTGTCATTTTAATTGTCCATTCAGGCTTCTTAACTGTTGTGTTTCTTCATTGATTGCAAGACCTTCTTTCTATGACTACCTTGCCTCACTTATCATTATAAGATTAACCATTTCTAGGAATGATTGTCAATTCAAATTTACTCCCATATTATTCTAATTTCTAAGCTTACATAGTTAAACAACTCAGGTGCCAGCTTTACAATCTTATCCCTGCGGCTTACCTCTAAACCAACCACACAAAATCCTCAGAACATCCCCATTGAAAATCACCAACACTCATCATAAAGATACAGTGAGTTTCTCTTTATGATACCAATACTACATTGCTAAGTCAGCTTTCAGCTGTTTGCAGCCTACTTTCAACAGGATAGGAATTATTGAGAAATCCTATACCCTGCATGCATCATTCAACCCATGCTTTTTCTTTGTATCAATCAACCAACATTCTCATTAATATGTGGATAAGGGAGCTGAGGAGCTTTCAAGGCCACTTTATCTGCAGGAGGAAGAGTCCACTCTGACATCTTCATCACAAGTGCTTCCTTGAAACGCTCTGCTACAAATCTTACTTTAGCCATATTTGCCCCATTTGGGACCACTTCTTCCAACATTCAGAAGTTGTGCTGCCAGTACATGATCATTCCCATGGCTGGAGTCACTTCCAGGTCTGCTCTGGAGACTTTCAATGAGTTTTCTAGTTTTCCATACTTTTACCATACTTTGCAAATCTTTAGCTCTCACCTCTTGTCCATCATCTTGAAATGTATAGCCATTGAATTGTCTACTGCCTTTCCTGGCTGCATCTTTACTATGTTTGCCTTGCTTCATTTGCTAGTCTCTTTTGGCATGTATGTTACCCTAGAACTGACAAACAATAGTAATTCTTTGGGAAAAATGGTCCTATCCCTGCACATCAGTATCATTTTGTCCACTATCAGTCAAGTACCAACTCTATCTCCTTCTGTTGTTTTTACATTTCAAACAAATGAGTATGTGAGGTGCACGGTGCCTCATCACCTTCTATTGATTGCTCAAGTCCCACAGGTTTATAATCAATCCCAATTTACCCAGATGAAAGCAGTCCAACAGTTTGATTATCATGTTGGAGAATTACTGCCTTCCCTTCAAACAGATTTTTAATTCATTCTGACTCTCTCTTTAGTAACCGTAGGATTAAAGTTTCTCTCTGATGGTCTTATACAGTGCCAAATGGCTCATCAAACTGTCTCTGAGGATTCTGCCTCAGTGAATACCCTTCTCCCCGAATGTAGGGCATTCTGTACACTGAAAAAAAGTGAAATCAATTGTGATTCCTTACAAGGCTGTGATTATTCATCACAGAAGGTATTTTTGGATTTTTCTCCCCTGCTAATTAATAAGGACTATACCCAAACCATTTGAAGTGAATTCTTCACATATAATGTCTGTAGCAGGGCAGTTGTTTTTTCCATTTAATTGGTCAGCTAAAATCTTGTGAAGCATTTCATCAGTTACTGCATGATTTCTTTCACAAAGTCCATTGCTGAAGGGACTTTCAGCTACCATGTTCACAACTACAATTTTCATAGCTTTTCATGTCTCTAAATTCATCTTGGCAAAATCCCTCTCCATTATCAGTTAAGAATTTAGCCAAAGCCCTCAGAATCTTCCCTATCCATTTTTCCATGATATTTTTTGTCAAATTTTCTTTTGTCTTTATCATGGTTTACTGTTGCCATGTCTATGAAATGTAGAATGAAAAAGTTTCTATCCTCAGACCACACTTATAAATCTATAGCTGCTGCTTTATTAAAGTCTCATGCTAATGGAAGAGCATGTGATCCCGCTTTTGTTAGGAAATATCACTGCCAGGACAACACTTCACTTTCACATGACAGGGTCCACATATCAACTTTATTTTTCCCTCAGGTCTATAAGGTTTAGATTTAGAGAACATTGGTGGGTAATGATACCCTGACAATTCAAGCCTGATTTCAGATTTGGTCCTAAAAAGTAACTGCAATTCAAACCCTGTTTCCGAAAACATATTTTTGTTAGCTTCCCATCTTAGTTTTGAGGCAACATTCCCCTGTCATCATTTTAAATGAATCCAAGCCAGATAATGAACTATGACATGAGACAGATGGTTTTCCTTGTTAGTGACATGACAGATCTCTCCAACTTAACCACCGACACAGCGATCCAGCAGTATGATCCTCATGTGTCCTTAGTCAAACACCCATCACCTGTGTATCCTGAACAAAATAAGCAACCAACCTTTAGCAATTTATACTGCAGTTCTCATCATATAAAATCATTTATCTACTTCAACATAGTGAATAATACGAAAAAGGTTGAATAAAATAAAATGGCAGCTCTGCCTGTTCATTTTAGCTGTCATACTGGGGACCAATCCAACAAGCAAATTGGAATACAAATCACTCACAAAAAATATATCTTGAAGGTCAACCAAAAGTTCAGTGACCAGCTAATTACATTACCTATGTCTTCACACTATTCGAAAAGGCTGTATTAAGAACTACTGTGCTCATTCAAATTCTATATTTATCGATTATTGTATTATTCAATATCTTGATTTAATTTTCCCTTTGACATAGCATTTTTCCTCTAATAGAAATTCAGCAACATAATTTAACCATAACACATTAGGCTGATATGTTGCTGACAGTTCGGTTACCTCAGCTGTTTGGACAGCTGGTTTAAAATGCAGAGTGATACCAACAATGCGGGTCCAGTTCCTGCGCCAGCTGAGAGTACCATGAAGGATTCCACTCCTCGCCTGAGGCATGGTGACCTTCAGGTTAAACCACCATCGATTGTCTCTCTCCAATGAAAGAGCAGCCTTATGGTTCAGTAAGACAATGTTGACTTTACCTTTCATATTTTTGAAGGTGATGGGAGAACACTCTCTTCAATTTCTGAATTATTGAATCCTATCTGGTAGCAGGCGAAGCAGAAAGGAACAGACTTTTAATTAAACAAGATTGAGTCTGTTCAGACAAACTGCCCTTATGTCGCGAATACGACACACAGGTGTTGAGAGAAAAAGGGTGAAATGCCTTCCGTAGGGACCACTCTCTCCGTGGCTCCCTCGTCCGCTTCACACTCCCCACTAGCCCCACCACCCCCGGCACCTTTTCCTGCAACTGCAGGAGGTGTTACACCTGCCCCTATACCTTTCCCCTCACCTCCATCCCAGGCACCAAACAGACCTTCCACATCAGACAGATGTTCACCTGCACATCCGCTAATGTGGTCTATTGCATCCGCTGCTCCCGATGTGGCCTCCTCTACATCGGTGAGACCAAGCGGAGACTTGGAGACTGTTTTGTAGAGCATCTGCGCTCTGTTTACGACAAACAACAACACCTTCCACACGAACCTCTTCAACTCCCTCTCCCACTCCCTGGGTGATATGTCCATCCTGGGCCTGCTCCAGTGACACAAAGACGCCACCCGGAAACTGGAGGAGCAGCATCTCATACTCCGCCTTGGGACCCTACAACCCAATGGCCTAATGTGGACTTTACCAGTTTCCCCACACCCACCCACGCCCACCAACCACCTCCCCCACACCCCCACCTCCCCCCCCCCCTCCCCCGGCCTCAGCCCATGACCAACCCTCCATCTCATCCCTGTCTCCTTGATCTGACACAACCTGACATAAGCTGTCCATCTTCTCTTCCACCTATCTATCCTCCCACCTCACCGACCAATCCACCACTCCCCACCTGCACTCACCTATCACCATCCCACCTACCTTCCCCAGCCTCACCCTCCCTCTATTTATTTCCGAGCTCCCTTTCCCCTCCGCCATTTCTGAAGAAAGGTCCCAACCCGAAACATCAACATTCCTGCTCCTCTGATGCTGCCTGGCATAATGTGTTCCTCCAGCTCCATACTGAGTTATCTCTGAATCCAGCATCTGCAGTTCTTACAATCTCTGAAATGCAAGTGGCTTGGTTTGCACAATTGCATTTGTTTATATCGGAGAAAGTAGGTTGTAAAAGAGAGTACATGATGCAATTCTTTAAAATACTGAGAGCTAAGATCCAGTCAACGTAAATGAGATTTTGGTGAGAACAGCTTCATTCTGGATCATGGCACAACCTGACTCTGAAGCTGAGCAGAGTGAGACACCTACTGGAGGTTTGATGTACATGGAGTTCCATGCTCACTCAATGGCAAAAACCGATTAAAAAGGGATCTCTTTCTTATATTCTGAAAATGATTTAAAATGTAATGGATAGGAATGGAGCTTGATATGTGGTGCTGCTAAGAATTGTTTAGAAGCAGAAATTGGGTTCTATCAGATCAGAATTAATCACTCAGCTATTTGTCTCAGTGAGGTTGTGACTGTATAAAAGTAGCCTTAGATCAAGGGAGCAGTTTTGTGCCCTGCTGAAAAGCTAGAGGAATGTCACAGCAATGGTGCATGGGAATCTTTGACAGATGCTCTGCAGGGAGCTCTCTACAACGTCGCTGGTCAGACACACACTCATTTTGAGCAGAAAGTGGCAGCTTTCCGGCAGAGAGGGCTGAGGACTGAGCAGGCCACTGCAGAAACAGGAGTGGATGGGAAGCATGGGGCCAGTCATGATGGTTTTGTGACTGGGTATAGATTTCACATTGAGAATACCACCCCCATCATGTTGTAAGACACTATCACTATGTTAAATGGGACGGACTTCAATCAGGTCTAACAACTCAAGACCGGGCATCCATGAGGCGCTGTGGGCCATCAACAGCAGCAGGCTTGTACTCCAGCACAATCTGTAACCTCATGGTCCAGCATATCCCCCACTCAACCATTACCATCAAACCAGGGGATCAACCCTGGTTCAATGGAGAGTACAAGAGGGCACGCCAGGAGAAGTAACAGGCATTCCTAAAAATGAGGTGTCAACCTGGTGAAGCCACCAGACAGGACTACTTGCACGCCAAACAGCAAAAGCAGCAAGTGACAGACAGAGCTAAGTGATCCCACAACCAACAGATCAGATCTAAACTCTGCACTCCTGCCACATCCAGTCATAAATGGTGGTGGACAATTAAGCAACTCACTGAACGAGGAGGCTCCACAAACATACCCATCCTCAATGATGGAAGAGCCCAGCACATCAATGCAAAAGGTATGTTTGAAGAATTCTCAGCAATCTGCAGCCAGAAGTGCCAAGTGGATGATCCACCTCGGCCTCCAGTAGTCCCCAGCATCACACATACCAGTCCTCAGCCAATTCAATTCTCTTAACAGGAAATCAAGAAATGTTTGGAGACACTGGATACTGCAAAGACTATGGGCCCTGGCAATATTCCAGCAATAGTACTGAAGACTTATGCTCCAAAACTTGCCATTCCTTTAGCCAGGCTCATCTAATACAGTTGCAACGCTGGCATCTATCGGACAATGTGGAAAAAGCAGGGTAGATCCAACCCAGTCCATTATCACTCTATCAGTCTACTCTCAATCATCGGTAAAATGATGGAAGGTGTCATCAACAGTGCTATTGAGCAGCATCTGTTCAGAAATAACCTGCTTAGTGACGCCCAGTTTGGGTTCCACCGGGGCCACTCAGCTCCTGTCCTCATAATAGCCTTGGTTCAAACATGGACAAAAGAGCTGAAAACCAGATGTGAGGTGAGAGTGACAGACCTTGACATCAAGGCTGCATTTGACCGAGTGCAGCATTAAGGAGCCTGAGCAAAACTGGAATCAATGAGTGTTAGGAGGCAAATTCTCCTCTAGTTGGAGTCATACCTGGCAGAAAGGAAGATCGTGGTTGTTGGAGGTCAGACAGCTCCACAACATCATTGCAAGGTTCCTCCAGGTAGTGTCCTAGGCCCAACCATCTGCAGCTGCTTCATCAATGACCTTCCGTCCATCACAAGGTCAGAAGTGGAAATGTTCGCTGATGATTGCACAATGTTCAGCACCATTTGTGACTCCTCAGATACTGAACCACTCCATGTTCAAATGTAACAAGACCTGGACAATATCCAGGCTTGGCCTGACAGGTGGCAAGTAACATTTGTGCCACACAAATGCCAGGCTATGACCATTTCCAATAAGAGACAATCTAATCACCACTCCTTGACATTCAATGGTGTTATCATCACTGAATCCCTCACTACCAACATCCTTGGGGTTACCATTAACCAAAAACTCAACTGGACTCACCACATAAACACCGTGGCTACAAGAACAGGTCAGAGGCTAGGAATATTACAGTGAATAACTCACATCCTGATTCCCCAAAGCCTTTCCATCACCTACAAGGCACAAATTAGGAGTGTGATGGAATACTCACCACTTGCCTGAATGAGTGCAGCCCCAACAACACTCAAGAAGCCTGACACCATCCAGGATAAAGCAGATGGCTTGATTGGCACTACATCCGCAAGCATCCACTTCCTCCACCACTAACACTCAGTGGCAGCACTGTGTGAACTACCTACAAGATACACTGCAGAAATTCATCAATGATTCTTAGACAGCACCTTCCAAACCCATTTGGAAGGACAAGAACACCAGCACCTGCAAGCACGCCTCCAAGCCACTCACCATCCTGACTTGGAAATATATCGCCGTTCCTTCACTGTCACTGGCTCAAAATCATGAAATACCCTCCCTAAGGATATCATGGGTCAACCTACAGCAGATGGACTGCAGTGCTCAAGAAGGCAGCTTCTCAAAAGCAACTAGGGATGGGCAATAAATTCTCACCAGCCAGTGACATCCATGTCCCAAGAGTGAAATTGTTTTAAAATTGTGGATTCTCTACAAGGTATTTGAGGTTAAATTAGTTCAGCAGTTAAAAAGGGAACTGATTAATTATCTTATTAAAACAAAATATAGTTAATTATCCTGCTTGTAATGTGTTTGTAAACTGCAAGGTGAACAGTGCATGGGCTACTGGCATAAACAAGTTAGAGACAGGACTACGTTAAAACAGTGCAGCAACCCTGTTGTAATAATTCCAACTGTTGATGCCAGTTGTGGCCCCATAACCAACTCAGTCAAGTGAGTAACCCAATTGTTTTTAACAATCTGCCCAATCTGTTTCTATTGGATAGATAGAGTTAAAGATTGGCCCCAGGGCTTTTTTGCTGTTCATGGCCTAATATCAGACCACATGAAATGCAGTCAATCATTGCACTGCACCAGCATGGAAAACAAGTTTTTTTTTAATCTAGACTAGTGGTTTCTATCAAGCAAAAGCTGTCTCAAATGAGAAAGACAGGAGGTGGGAAAGTTAGCTTGTAAAATTAAAATATTTTATAAATCAAACCATGTAACCCAGTCATACCTAGTGCTAAGTAATCATGTCACCAAACTATGCACATCACCAATTTAGTAACGCTTCATTAATTAATTGACTTTTCCTGCTTTTACCTTGCCCTTTCTCAAGCTTTTTAGTGTGTCCCCAAACTTTTGAATATTTTTGCTTGTTGCCACATTCTGGACAAGTCCCACCGAGTGCCTTCTGTTGTGCTGTTTAATTAGCTCCCACTCTAACCACTCTGGGTGCTCCTCTTGTTCAGCCTGTGAAAACCACCCAGCGGGAGTCAGGCCCCGTCTGGTTCCTGGAATTGATGTCTTTGCATGTGCTTGTGAAGATTTAATTCTGGGTATTGTAAGCTTGACTGTGTCAGATCTGACGTCATGAAAAATGCTGAAACACAATGAAAAATTAAATAAACAATAGCATCGTCTGAATTTGCATTTTTCTTCACAGTAAATCACCTGGAGTGTATTTTGTTATGGACCAGACCAAACACCCTCAAAATATTCAGAAGACAGTCTAGTCCTTACCTTTTCTCTTATTTTAATGTTAAATGTAAAGTGTTACATTCCAGATGCAATTCAATTGGTCAAAATACCCAAGGTAAAGCAAAACACACTTTTTATTCATCCACTCTAGTTAAAAATACAATAAAAGAAAGAAGAAATTGGAATTAACTCTATTGGAAAACTAAACAGAATAATAAGTATCATAACTATTAATAATTAACTATTCCAATATAGTAACATCCCATAACTACACCCTTGGAAAAAGGCAAATTCAGGAAACAGATTGTCTCATATGTAACTTGTGTAACAGGCAGGGAAACCCCAGCTTTTGGCTGTAACTGAAAGAGGGAAATAAAGCTTCCATTTCTTCCAGACCCCAAAAGCAACTGCTGAAAGCTAAACTAAAAACCCTGGTTCTCCGAGAACTTGACCACACTCATTCAGGCTGCTTCTATTGTTTCAACTTTTAAAAAAGGCCTCACAAGCTATTTACTTTTTTACAGATTGCTCATAATCTTGCGTTCAATCTCACTTTCAAAATAAGCAGGGCAAAATAACTTCTTAAAGCCATAGTACTGTCATAGTACTGGACAAGAAATTGCTTTTTTTTGCTTGGTTATTGTACTTTGCATGATTGCTGGGCGGAGAGTTGTTAACTAAACTTTCTTGGCAAAGTTAAAATGTACACTCTAAAGTCCACACTATGGGAGCTGACAGTAATAGTCATTCTGGTAATCAGAATGAAATCCAATCATGAGCTATTTAAAATGTCAAGCTGGGAAGGCCTGGGTTGTTGCTGAAGAGTGAAAGTCAAGTTTATCAAGGATGTGCTAGAAACTCTATTAGAAAAAGACAGGGAGAATGGATGTGTATCCAAACTCCCCACTCCAATACATCAACATTTCGTATTTGTCTCTGTCTTCCTCCCATGCTGATCTTTCTGTCCAGTATCATTTATAGATAGTTATCCAGTAAAGCCCATCTCAAAGCTGACAGTCAGCCTGGGAGAATCAATATCTGCTAATGGGTTGTTAGTGGTCACAGCCCATGCGATGACAAGTCCTGACGTGTGGGGGTTGAGGTAAGGACATGAGAGGTGATGCTCAATGAAATAACTCCACAGAGGCTGGTATCCTGTCACCAAGACATCCTTTATTTACACATGGAGAGTCCTTGACACTAATCCAGCTTCTTCAGAGCCAGCTCTCATTGTAAACAGAACCTCTGACACTCCTGTTTGTATCTGTCATCCAGGGCTCCCTGATTGGACCAAATTAACAGCTGTAATCAGGGAACTCAAATTCTATGAGGTCCACATGGCTAACATTGTTACAATCACTACACTCAGGTCCTAAAATTGTAGAACTCGATATTGAGTTCAGAAGGTGGCAGGGTTCCCAAGTGGAAAACAAGGTGCTTACCTTCTCCTGTTGGGGCATTGAAAGTCGGTAAGTCATTTTGAAGCTGTACAAAACTTAAGTTAAGCCACATTTGGAGCACTGAGGGCAGTTCTGGTCACCACACTATAGGAAGGATGTGGAAGCTTTGACAGGGTGTAAATGAGGTTTTCCAAGATGTTGCCTGGTTTGGAATGCATTAGCTATTATGAGAGGCTGGACATACTTGGATTGTTTTTGCTAGAGTAGCCTGAGGGGCAACCTGATAGAAGTACGTAAAAGTATGTGAGGCATGGATAGGGTGGATAATCAGGCTCTCTTTCCCAAGGAGGAAATGTCAAATACTTGAGGCCATAGGCTTAAGGTTGAAGGGAAAAGTTTAAAGGAGATGTGCAAAGAAAATTTTTGCTTTTACACAGAGGGTGGTAGGTGTCTGCAATATGCTGCCCAGGGAGGTGGTAGAATCAGACACAATAGCAATATTTAAGAGGCATTTAGACAGACATAAGAACAGGCTGAGAATAGAGAAATGCAAACCATGTGCAAGCAGATGGGACTAGTTTGGAATGGTATCATGGTCGGCACAGATTAAAGGCGAGCCGAAGGACCTGTTTTTGTGCTGTACTGTTCTTTGTTCTATGCAAGTAAACAAAATAGAGATGCAGGGCCAGGTGATGTGTTCTACCTGCATAGCGTGGGAGCTGGTACACCCCACTGTGGTTCAGAGTGACCACATCTGTAGCAAGTGTTGGTTGCTTGAGGAACTCCAGCTCAGAGTTGATGCACTGATGACTGAGCTTTGAAGACTGTGACATGTCAGGGTGGGGGAGAGTTACTGGATGCTGTGTTTCAGGAGGCAGTCACACCTCTTAGTTTAACTACGTCAAATATGGGGTGTGGTCAGGGACAGGAAGGTGTGACTAAGAGCAAAGCAGGTAGGAGGATCCAGGAGGTGATGCTGAAGGACTCTCAGCCCTGGAGCTTATCTAACAAGTTTGAGATTCTTGCTCCCTGTGTGGATGAGAGCAGGGGCTGTAAATAAGATGTTTAAACTGACTATAGCACTGTGGTACAGGGAATCATTCAAGAGCGGGGAGAGAAGAGAAATGTAATTGTAGGGGATAATATGGTCGGGGAATAGACACTGTCCTCTACGACCAGGATTAGGAGTCACGCAGGATGTGTTGGCTACCTGGTGCCTGGATTCAGGATATTTCAATTGGGCTGCACAGGAACTTGGAGTGGGAGGGGAAAGATCCAGTTATCATGATCCACATGGGTACCAATGATATAGGTAGAAAGAAGAAAGAGGTTCTGCTGGGGAAATATGAGCAGCTCTGGGCTAAATTAAAAATCAGAACCAAAAAGGTAATAATCTATGGATTATTAACTGGGATGCAATCTAATTGACATAGGGTCAAACAGATTAAAGAGTTGAACACGTGATTGGTGTGGAAGAAATGAGTTGAATTCATGAGACATCGGCACCGGTGCTGGGGAAGGGGAGAGCTGTTCCGATAGGGCAGGCTCCACCTGGATCATGCTGGTAACCGAGTCATGGTGAATCATGTAACTAGGGCTTCAGATAGGGCTTTAAACCAAAAATTAAGGGTTGTGTTCCATTGCACAGAAAGTTATAAAATCAATGGTAAAGGAGAAGGTACGATCGCAGGTTATTGATGGGGTTAACTATCACCAGAAAATAAAAGGAATGGACAAAATGTGTAAATATCATGTTGTGTCAAGGAACCATAGAATTGTAGGCAAATTTGATAATAGAACAAACTTAAAGGCTTTTTATCTCTATGCACAAAGCATTCAGAATAAGGTGGATGAACTAGTGGCACAAATTGAGGTGAATGAACATGGGGAAACATGGTTATAAGGAAATAAAAACTGAGAACTGAACAGGAATATCTGATCTTTCGGAGAGACAGAAGGAATGGACATGGTGGTGGGGTAGCATTTTTATTAAGAGATGAAATGAGGACAGTTGTGAGGGGTGATTTAGGGTCGGATCATGTAGAGTCTACAGCAAGGGGAAGAAAACATTGGTAGGAGTAGTATACAGATCCTTAAACTGTAGCCACTGTGTGGGAAAGACTATAAATCAACAAATAACAGGACAATGTTAAAAAAAGCAATAATTGTGTGACTTTAATCATCTTGTTGATTGGGTTAATCAAATTCAAAGGGGTAGCTATGACAATGAATTCACAGACTGCATTAGCGATAGTTTCCCAGAGTAATGTGTCAAGGAGCCAACTGGGGAGCAGGCTACCTTAGATATGGTAATGGGTGATGAGGCAGGTTTTCTATGTTTCTATGTTTATTAAGAGACCTCAGAGTAAAAGATCTCTTAGGAAGTTAACAGCATATATTAATGACTTGGAGAAAAGAAATGAATGTACTATAGTCAAATTTTTCAGACCGCACCACAATAAGTGCAAAGGCAACTTGCGAGAGGATGCAGACAGTCTGTAGAGAGACATTGATAGGTTAAGTAAGTGGGCAAAGAGCAAGTAAATGGAATATAAAGTGGAAAATGCAAAGTTGTTCTTTTTGGAAGGGAGAACAAAAGAACAGAATATTACTTAAGTAGAGAAAAAGTGTAGAAAGCTTAGTACAAAGGGACTTGTAGCTACGTGTGCCCAGCACACAGAAAGCTAACATACAGGGCCAGCAGCGAAACAGAAAGGCTAATGGAATTTAAAAAAAACCTGAAAGAACTGCAGATGCTGGAATCAGGAAATAGACAGAAATGAATGGTGTGAGAAATCAATCTGACTAGTTAGGATGCAAAATTACTGGTGTTATTCACTGAGCTGTCAGGATTTCTTACTGTGGTAGTAGTAGTTGGTAAGAAATGTACAGCAAAAAGCATTGTTGAGGACAAAATAGAGAAGCACAAACCTTCCCCATGGGGCAAAGTTGTCTGTTGCCTTGCTACATCAAATTACGACCCATTGTATAAAAATTCATTTTGATGCATGGCCTTGCAGCTAACTGAAGGGAAATTAGCATGAATTTTCACCTGAATATATTTAAGGGCAACAAACTGCAGCCTTAGGATTTTTTGAGCTTTATTGGCTGCTTTTATGTTATGACCATTGTTCCACAGAAACATTTCACCAGGACTTTTTGCTTAATCATTCAGGGGATGAGAGTGACGTTGATTGGACCGGCATTTATTGCCTATCCCCAGTTGCCCTGAAGAAGATGATGGTGAGCTGTCTTTGGAACCATTACAGTCCATGTGCTGTAGGTACACCCACATTGATTTTTTGGGATGGAGTTCCCAGATTTTACCCAGTAACATTGAAAGAACAGCAATATATTTCCGAGACAGGATGGTGAGAAGATGGGAGGGGAACTTGCAGTTGGTGGTGTTCTCATGTTTGTACACTCCTTGTCCTTCTCAATGGTAGTGGGCATGGGTTTGGAAAGTGCTATTGAAGGAACCTTGGTGAATTCCTTGAAGATAGTATACACTGTTGCTACTGTGCATTGGTGGTGGAATGACTGAATGTCTGTGGATGTGGTGCTAATCAGGCAGGCTGCTTTGTCCTGGATGGTGTCATGCTTCTTGAATGTTAGAACTGCAATGGTCCAGGAAAGTGGAGAGTATGCCATCACACTCCTGACTTGTGCCTAACAGATGCTGGACAGGCTTTGGCGGCAGATCAGGAGATGAATTACTCCTATAGGATGCCTAGCATCTGATCTGCTCTGCACTGTATTTATAATGGCTAGTCTTACTCAGTTTCTGGTTGATAGACTGAACATTTGTTTCTGTTCTAACCGCCACCTTCCAAACAGTTTCCTTAATGAAAAAAGCAGTACAATTTAAAGATGTGGCCGAAGACCCCTTAGCTGCGAGACCAGTCGGACTGGTTTGTATTCACAGAGAGTGCTATATAATTTCAGCTTCTATTTACTGCATATGACCCGAGTTTATTGTCTATCAGGTAGCAGCACTGCTCAGAGGCTGTAGCCGAGTCTCTGGTGCCCTGACAACAGGGAATGGCATCTACAAAACACGGGGTAAGCCGTTGGTTGTCATTCCAAATTCCCAAATCAATAATAGCCTCGTTATTTATATTCAGAGAAGCTTCCGTATTCCCACACTTTTACAGCCCGTTGGACTGCAGCTATCGTTTTCCATTACTGCAATATTATTAACAAATACAAGTCAACGTCCTTGTGCGTGCTCGTTAGGAAAGTACCTGCTTATGGCAGAAGTTTCCAACTTCCCTGCGGCAGAACTTGGCCGCACTTTTTTCCCCAGGGGCATGCTTGCTTGTGTCTGACTCTCAGCTATTCCTGGGCAATGGGCCACAGGTTCACTGAGAACAGCTTTAATGCCCCTTGTTCCAACGAAGCCACTGCCGTCTCCTCAGCACAGTCGCTCCTCGTTAGAAACCTGACACTTTCTCACCTGTCAATGCATTGGACCAAGAGAACTCTTAAAGGTACATGTCCCTGCCCACAACTCGGTGGAATGCTGTACTCTGATCCAAATGATGGGAGGTAAAACAAGATATTTAGCAATTCCGCGATAAACATTTGGCACTACTGGTTGAGCAGGACGGTTTTACACACAATGCAGTGCCGATCAGGTGTATTTGCAATTATTTATTTATTTTTAAATCTGTCAAAAAACACTTTGTGGCAACTACTGATGATTACTGATTGAATCTTCCAGTCCCAGTACTGATGAATATGAGATATTTTAGCCTGATTTGATTTGATTTATTATCGTCACATGTACCTAGATACAGTGAAGTTTTGTTTTGCATTCAGTACAGGCAGATCGTACCATACAAAGATCATGGGGTGATACAGCGGAGCGAGAATACAAAGTAATGGAGAAGAAGCTGTTCTTGAACCTGTTTGTATGTGTGTTTAAGCTTTTGTATCTTCTACCTGACGGAAGGGGTTGGACGAGGTTACAGATGGGATGGGAGGGGTCTTTGATGATGTTGGCTGCCTTTCCACAGCTTCAAGAAATGTAGATGGAGTCAATGGATGGAAAGTTGGCTTCTGTGATGGACTTTGCTTTGTTTACTGCTATTGCGGAAGTGGGAGGGTGGGGAGACAATGTTGTGAGTAGAGTCTATGTTTCTGTGAGAGTGGGACCTGTGGGAATGGAGAGGTTGAGCAGATATCAAGGGGTCAGGCAGGATGTAGTGAGCAGAGGTCAGGGTTCAGGGCTGTGTGTGGTGAGCAGGAGTCTGGTGTCTAGGTTGGGTTGGGTGTGGTGAGCAGAAGTCAAGAGGTCAGGGTTATTTGTGGTTAGCGGGGATCAGGGGTTAGGGCTGGGTGTAGTGAACAGGAGTCGGGAATTGGGACTGGCTCACATGATCAGGGGTCATGGCTGGATTCCTAAACAAAGAGGAATTCCAATCCTTCAATGTCCAGATTGTTGTGATCACAGCCAACAATTCCTACCCATTATCCAGGGAACTGTCACCATTCATACCTTCCACAAAACTCCCTCGTTCATCCAATGATTGCCCCCCCACATCATTTCTAGGGTTGGCTTTGGGTGAGAAATGGTACCACCAGAGAGTACTGCTAGTGACCCCAGTGTGGAATCTTGGACTGATGCTTGACAATGCTATAATGCTGCCCACGCATCCAGTAGAGTAATCATTAAAGGGCCAATGGTCTTCTGAAGCCATGCTTCCACTGTCAGGAACATCCAGTATTCACTGGACAGGGTCTCCAGAGTAGTGATTGTTTGCTATGTTCTACACAACCTAGCTCAATGATGCAGTAAACTTAAAGAGGAGGGCAGATGAACCAGCCAGCTGTATCCTCAAATTAGAAAGAAGGAGTCTATGCTGAAGATGTTGACTTAGACAATACTGGGATTAAAGATGCTGGACAATAGTAAGATGAGGCAGACAGGCCCAAGAATAACCTAATAACAACTACATTTCATAACTTGTGAATGAATATAGCATGAATATTGTGGACAATTGTGGCCTTTTTGTGATACATAAGTCTTATCGCTCTCAAGGGAGTGCTTGTTTTATGAAGGTGAGATTTTTATATTGCTCAGCATGTTGTATGTTCTCTGTTTCTTTTGAATGGATAAAGCATTAACGGGATTAAACAAAGTCAACAAGGGTTTGTGAAAAGGAAGTCATGCTTAAGTAATCTTCTAGAGTTTTTTGGGGAATGTAATTAACAGCATAGGTATAGGCCAGTGGATTGGTGTATTTGGATTTCAAAAGGCTAGTAGGCAACATTAAAGCACACAGGATTGGAAACAATGTGAAATCAGAAATGGTTGACAGTCTGGAAGCAGAGAGTGGAAGTAAATGGGTCTTTTTCCAGATAACAGGCGTTCACTGCATAGATCAGTGCTTGGGCTGCAGCTGTTCAGAATACACATAAATTATTTGGATGAGGGAATCAATTGCAATATTTCTCAGTTTGCTGATGTCACAAAACTAGGTGGGATTGTGAGTTGTGAGGAGGATGCAAGGAGGCTTCAGGGTGATCCAGATAAGTTCAGTGTGTGAACAAACACATGGTAGGTGCAGTATAATTTGATTAAATATGAAGTTATGAAGTTTGGTGTGCAAAGCAGAAAGGCAGAGTATTATTTAAATGGTGATACATTGAGAAATGTGGATGTGCAAAGGAATTCAATATGAATCTGGAAATATGATTTGAATGATGACGATGAAACTTTTGTCAATGGTCAGAAGAACCCATTTAGTTCACTGATGTAGTGGAAAGGAAATCTGTCATTCTTACTGCTCTGGTTTATGTGTGACTCCAAACCCTCAGCTGTGTGGTTAACTCATAAGTGCCCTCTGGGTAAATAGAGATAAGCAAAAAATGCTGGTCAAGGCATATCCCATGAATGAATTTTAAAAAAGTAAAACCATTTGGGTGTCCTTGCATTCAATCAATGAAAACACATGCAGTTGCAGCAAGCAATTAGGAAACAAATTATATATTGGCCTTCATTTTAAGACGATTCAAGTTCAGAAGTAGGGATATCTTACTGGGCCTTGGTAAGTCCATAGCTAGAGTGTTGTGCGCAGTTTCGGTCTCTATACCTAAGAGAGAATGTACTTGCTATATAGGGAGCACAGAGGAACTTCACTGTCATGTTCATATGAGGAAAGATTAGGTCAACACAGCCTGTTTTCACTAGAGTTTAGAAAGATTACAGGAGTTTTATTGAAATGTATAAAATTCTAACAGGACAAGGCAGACGAGACGCAGGGAGGATTTTTCCCCTGGTTGGGGAGTCTTGAACCAGGAGTCCTTGTCTCAGGATATGTACCAGGCCATTTAGGACTGGGATATGGAAACATTTCTTCACCTACAGGGTGGCCAACCTATGGAATTTGCTACCACAGGATGCTATGGAGGCCGGGTCACTGAGTATATGGAAGAAAGAAGTTGATACAATTTTAGAAAATAAAGGTATCAAGGAGTAAAGCAAGAAACCGGGAATGTGATATTGAGGTAGAGGATCAGCCATGATCGTACTAAATGATGGAGAAGGCTCAAAGGACCAAATGGCCTACTCCTGCTTCCAGTTTCTACATTTCTAATAAACTTCTGGCCTGTTTGGTGGCTGGAGCATCACTATGGAGTTTTGTGAGCTAATATACGGATTGTAATTTTAACATACAACCTTTTACTTACAAGGCACATTCCTGTGTCACTGAGATGAAGATGCTGATTGTCTTCTTTTCATTCCTAGGATTCATTTTCCTCTACTCTCTGTTGGCATTCTAATTCTAATCTCTGCTACTTCAGTTTTAATGATTGATTGTTGCCATATGTACTGAGATACAGTGAAAAATGTCATTTTGCGTGCTGTACAGACAGATTGTACCATACAAAGTGCATCGGGGTAGCAGAACAGAGTGCAGAATGCAGCATTACAGCTGCACAGAAGGGTTTAGGCCCGAAACGTCAAGTTTTCCTGCTCCTATGATGCTGCTTGACCTGCTGTGTTCATCCAGCCCCATGCTTGTTATCTCAGATAAGAGGTTGATTTGCTTTATCTGCTCTGCTTTACTTCAATGTACTTCAAAGCACTGACCTCTGATTATGGTGCAAGATATGTGCTGCCATCTTCATGAAAGTAAAGGTTCAAGTAGTAAAGTTTGAGTTTGAATTTATATTTTCTGGAGGAATTAGGCATTAGCTTTTGAAACCTACATCATGTTTGAACTCCATAAACACTTCACCCTCAATACCACATTTCTTTGAAAAGAGATCATAAGGGAAAGAAGATCCTATTTAAATTTAAATTTTAGCAAAGTACTGCAGATGATGGAAATTAGAAATAAAAATAAGTTCTGGAAATATCAGGCAGATTTGGCAGCATATGTGGAGAAAGAAACAGTTAACACATCCATTCTAATAAAATATTGAACTCAAGTATGCTAAAGAACATCAGACCATAAGGAATTTTGCATTGCATTTACTCCTGTTTCTGATTAACCCAGGTGCCAAGTTGGAAAAGTGCCATGTTTATATGATATATGAGGATTTTTTTAAAGAAATGTTTTTGTCATGTTGATGGCTACATTGCATTTTATTAAAATAGGCAATTGTCGTATGAAATAAATCATGCATTTTTCTTGCTTGTTACGGGGATGCATGCCAAGCTTTAATAAATAAACCATCATCATGGGAAGTATATAGAATGCCTACAGTGTGGAAACAGGCCATTCAGCCCATCAAGTCCACACTGACGCTCCAAAGAGCATCCCACCTAGACCCACCCCCTACCCTAGACACCATGGGCAATTTAGCACTGCCAATCCACCTAACCTGCACATCTTTGGACCATGGGAGGAAACCATGCAGACGTGGGGAGAATGCACAAACTCCACATAGCCAGGCTGGAATCAAACCTGGGTCCCTAGCACTGAGAGGCAGCAGCACTAACCGCTGAGCCATCATGCTGCCCATCTTCCCCCATCTCACAGAATATGGGAAATAGCCTATGCATATACACTGAAACTACTTGGTTAGATTGATTTATAGGTGATGAAATGTACGGAAGTAGAAAGACACAGTGAAATGTGGTGCAGTGCAATAATCGGATTTACACAATACATTAGGTATTTTCTCTGCTTAAATCCTGAAAAGAAATAAGGATTTCTCCTTAAAGTTCCCTCAAACTCCCAAAAAGAAATCTCATTGGTAAAACTTGCACAAAAATCTTTCCCTTATGGAGCTCCTATTGAGTGTTCATGAACAGAAGATAATGAGAGAAATGAAGACTTCAAAAAAGTATACAGTCTTTTATTTCAAAGATTGGCTCATTTATTTTCAAAAGTCATAGAATCAAATTCTTAATAAGTTACAAATAACAGGTCTTTGGATAACTTCACTGTGATATTTCACTCTTCTGTCTGTTGTGCCTGTTTTGTGGGATCATTTTCTTGAAGGCTTGGTAACTGAGGTGGTCACTTTTAGCCACTGCATTGGCTCAGAAACTCAGAAACCATCTTCAGTTTGTCTCGCTCCTTGCAGCTACAGTATCTAAAAATTGCAGCAACACTTCCTGGTCTGAAAATAGAATGCAAAGAAAAGACCTTGTAATTTGCTTCCTAAAAACAACATGACTGCTGAGCACTTCATATGTTCACCATGAAAGGTATATTCTGCTTGTACCACCTCTGGTAGAATCAGCCTATTTGTCAAAATTAAACATTGGTCAAATACTGCACAAGACAACCCACTTGCTTACCTCTTTGCTAAGTAGGGGTGGCGATGGCCTAGTGGTATTATTGCTAGCCAGCGACGCCCTCATCCCGGGAATGAATTTTTAAGAAAAGGCTTTGAAGGATGGTGAGATAGTAGGAACTGCCGATGCTGGAGAATCTGAGATAACAAAGTGTAGAGCTGGATGAACACAGCAGGCCAAACAGCATCAAAGGAGCAGGAGAGCTGACTTTTTGGGTCTGGAACCTTCTTCATTTTCTGAAGAAGGGTCCAGACCCGAAACGTCAGCTCTCCTGCTCCTTTGATGCTGCTTGGCCTGCTGTGTTCATCCAGCTCTACACCTTGTTATCTTCGAAGGATGCTGTCTGGTTTCCTTTTAGCTGCTGAGAATATGTGCATGTATCCACACACTAACACAGTCACACAACAGAATTAAAGGCTTTAAAAAATAAAAATATCATGAATTTCTACCAATGTTTACAGCACTTTACTTCAGCAAAGCTAATTCTTTTTATTATAAATTAGGTTTATTTTAATCAAGAGAATACAGACTGGAAAATACTAACTTAAATTTTCAAAAGAACAGCAGTGCTGCACTGCTCCTATTGATTTCAACAATGAAAAGGCTCTATATTTCTGGTGGATGAGGTTGAGCTAGCTAGGGTGTCATTGGTGTAGGCAGCTAGGTTGGCACATGGGTAAAGTAGGTGAAGTGTGTGATCAAGTCAGGTCAGGAAGAAGTATCAGTTTGGAAGCTGATTAAGTGAAATGGAGTGGGAGAATCAGTAATATGGTTGGGAGAAGTCATGAAGTCAGAGGGATCAGGTTGGATTGTGGGGTCAAAGAGGATTATCTGAAGGATGTCAAAGAAGGAGTAAGGATCTCAGTTGTATATTTACCCAAAAGCCAGGCAAAGAATTTTTCATTAAATACTTTCTGGATAACTATCAAGCTAAGAGATTTTGGGTAATTTTGGTTTTAATTCAGAGTCAGAGGCATTTTTGAGGTTCTCAGGAAGCAGGGGACTTGTTTGTTAGAAGTTTCAGTTTCCCAGGCATTTCCCACAGACTGAGCATGAAGGGGCCTCAGTTGGGTTCTGACACGTATCTCTTGTTGTACATCCGGTCTCCAAATTTTCAGCAACCAAAGCGTCTGGGCCAATGCATTCCCAGTTGACACTTGATCTATTACATACAAGACTTCTAGATATCAGCTTTAGGTGCCTGCAAGTTTTCATAAATACTTTAGAATGAACTAGCAAATAATAAACCTTGACACTTGTTAAATCTTCGTGTATTTCTCTTCAGATGAAAGTGTTTTGTGATGGCAGAATCTGCAGGTTGATTAACAGTCTGATGGGCCACAATGTGATCCCTCTCTCCATGGGTATTTGTATATCTTTATATTATCTACAGAATGATAACCCTAGACGGCTTGAGGATTTTATGGACCATCATCATCCACAAGATGCACATTTTTTTTTCTCAATTAGTTGCCTTCTGCTGATAGGATTATCTTTAACAGGGATATTTCGGATGCAAAACACGTTGGTCATTTGTTCTCCTATTGAGGCTACAGGTTGTGCAGATGTAGGCTGCAGGATGCAATGACTGATACACTGCCTGAGTTTCTCATTTTTATTTTTTGTAGTGCAGATAACTGTAATTGTTGTGGAATTGTGTTTTTGTTGTGGTTAATACTCAGCTACACATTGACAAAAATAAAATTTGACAGTGTTTTCACAGAAATCAACAAAGCCATACCTTTACTTGGAAGTGATGACAGATAGCTTTGGATTGCTTTAGGTTCAAGGGACTTCAGTATTTTAGCAAAATCCATATTATTGTTTCCATATTCTCTCTCATATGTAGTTGGCTGCTTCCTAAATTCTTGGTTTTTGATGTGTGCTTGAGTCAGATTGGGCACTGTTATTAATTACAAAATAGAATAATTTTAAACATACTTTTGAGGTGGAAAATCAAAGAATTTCTATATTGCTGATCTTATTGATGAAGTCCATTTATAAGAACATTTGTTAAATAAGTATCAGCTAAATTCTATTTTAAAGTAGTTGTATTGCTTTAAATCCAGAGGAAATGTCACGGATTACATGGGTAGGTGATGGCCTGGTGGTATTATTGCTAGACTATTAATCCAGAAACCCAGCTAATGTTCTGGGGACCTGGGTTTGAATTAAGAATCTACTGATCACCATGAAACCATTGTTGATTGTTGGAAAAACCCATCTGGTTCACTAATGCCCTTCAGGGGAGGAAATCTGCCATACTCACCTGATCTGGCCTACATGTTACTCCAGACCCCCACAGCATTTGGTTGACTCCCAACTGCCCTCTAAAATGGCCTAGCAAGCCACTCAGTTGTACCAATCGCTACAAAGTCTCAAAGAAATGAAACCGGATGGATCACCTGATATCAGCCTAGGCACCAGAAAAGACAATGGCAGAAACAGCCCTATGGACCATACAAACTCCTCCTCATTAACATCTGGGGGTTAGTGCCAAAATTGGGAGAGCTGTATCTCAGACTAGTTAAACAACAGCCTGACATAGACATACTCACAGAATATGGCAGCACAGTGGTATACAGTGGGGAGGGTGTTGCTCTAGGAATCCTCAACATTGACTCCGGACCCTATGCAGTCTCATGGCTTCAGGTTAAACATGGGCAAGGAAACCTCCTGCTGATTACCACACACCGTCCTCCCTCGGCTGATGAATCAGTACTCCTCAAAGTTGAACAACACTGAGAGGAAGCACTGAGGATGGCAAGGGCACAAAATGTCCTCTGGCTGGGGGATTTCAATGCCCACCACCAAGAGTGGCTCGGCAGCAGTACTACTGATCAAGCTGGTTGGGTCCGAAAGGACATAGTTGCCAGACTGGGTCTGCGGCAGGGGGTGAGGGAACCAACAAGAGGGAAAAACATACTTGACCTCATCCTTACTAATCTTCCAGCTGCAGTTGCATCTGTCTATGACAGTATCAGTAAGAATGACCATCATATAGTCCTTGTGGAGACAAAATCCCGTCTTCCTATTGAGAATAACTTCCATCGTGTTGTGTGGCACTATCACCGTGCTAAATGGAACAGACTTCAGACTGATCAAACAACTCGAGACTGAACATCCATGAGGCACTGTGGGCCATCAACAGGAGCAGAATTGTACTCCAGCACAATCTATAACCTCATGGCTCGGCATATCCCCCACTCAACCATTACCATCAACCCTGGTTCAATGAAAAAAGCAGGAGGGCATGCCAGGAGCAGCATCAGGCATATCTGATGATGAGGTATCAACCTGGTGAAGCCATCAAACAAGAATACTTGCACGCCAAACAGCGGAAGCAACAAATGATAGACAGAGCTAAGTGATCCCACAACCAACGGATCAGATCTAAGCTCTGCAGTCCTGCCACATCCAGTTGTGAATGTGGTGGACAATTAAACAACTCACCAGAGGAGAAGACTCCACAAATATCCCCATCCGCAATGATGGAAAAGCCCAGCACACATGCAAAGGATAAGGCTGAAGCATTTGCAGCGGTCTTCAGTCAGAAGTGCCAAGTGGATGCTCCATCTCGGCCTCCTCCAGTGATCCCCAGCAACTCAGATGCCAGTCTTCAGTCAATTCGATTCACTCCATGTGATATCAAGAAATGGTTGGAGACAGTCGATACTGGAAAGGTTACAGGCCCTGACAACATTCCAGCAATAATGCTGAAGACTTGTGCTCCAGAACTTGCCACTTCCCTAGCCAAGCTGTTCCAGTACAGTTACAACACTGGTATCTACCCAATAATGTGGAAAATTGCCCAAGTATGTCCTATACAGAAAAAAGCAGGACAAATCCAACCCGGCCAATTAACGCCCCATCAGTCTACTCTCGATCATCAGTAAAGTGCTGGAAGGTGTCATCAACAGTTCTATCAAGCGGCACCTGCTCAGTGACGCCCACTTTGGGTTCCATCAGGGCCACTGATGAGCTCCTGATCTCATTACAGCCTTGGTTCAAACATGGACAAAAGAGCTGAATTCCAAAGGGGAGGTGAGAGTGACAGCCCTTGATATCAAGGCTGCATTCGACTGAGTGTGGCATCAAGGAGCCCTGGCAAAACTGGAATCAATGGGTATCAGGGGGCAAACTCTCCGGTGGTTGGAGTCATACCTGACACACAGGAAGATTGTCGTGGTTGTTGGAGGTCAGTCATCTCAGCTCCAGGACATCTCTGCAGGAGTTCCACAGGGTAGTGTCCTAGGCCCAACCTTCTTCAGCTGCTTCATCGATAACCTTCCCTCCATATAAGATCAGAAGTGGGGATGCTTGCTGATGATTGCACAATGTTCAACACCATTCGTGACTCCTCAGAAACTGAAGCAGTCAATGTTCGAATGCAACAAGATCTGGACAATATCCAAATTTGGGCTGACAAATGGCAAGTGACATTCGCACCACACAAATGCCAGGCAATGACCATCACCAGTAAGAGACAATCTAACCACCGTCCCTTTACATTCAATGGTGTTACTATCATTGAATCTCCCAGTATCAACATCCTGGGTGTTATCATTGACCAGAGACTCAACTGGACTCACCACATAAACACAGTGGCTACAAGAGCAGGCCAGAAGCTACAAATACTGGGGCGAGTAACCTACCTCCTGACTCCTCAAAGCCTGTCCACCATCTACAAGGCGCAAGTCAGGAGTGTGATGGAATACCTCCCACTTGCCTGGATGAGTGCAGCCCCAACAGCAATCAAGAAGCTTGACACCATCCAGGACAAAACAGCCTGCTTGATTGGCACTACATCCACAAGCATCCACTTCCTCCACCGCAAATACTCAATAGCAGCAGTGTGTAGTATCTACAAGATGCACTGCAGAAATTTACCAAAGATCCTCAGACAGCACCTTCCAAACCCACAAACACTTCTATCTAGAAGGACAAGGGCAGCAGATATATGGGAACATCACCACCTCCAAGTTCCCCTCCAAGCCACTCACCATCCTGACTTTGAAATACGTCAAAATCCTGGACTTCCCTCCCTAATGGCATTGTGGGTGAACCCACAGCGGGAGGACTGCAGTGGTTCAAGAAGGCAGCTCACCACCACCATCTCAAGGGCAACTAGGGATGGGCAAGAAATGCTGGCCAGCCAGCGATGCCCACATCCCACAAATAAATAGGAAAAAAAAATGCAATCTTATCTGAAAGGCCTCAAAAATTGGTTGTGGTGGTTCTAGAACATGGAAAAGAAGGAGAATTTGTATTCATATAGAAGCATTCATTAACACAGGACATCCTATAACACTTACAGTCAATAAAGTTCTATTGTACAGCAGTTGCAACTGTACTGTAGAAAGGTGGCAGCTGTTTATGCACACGAAGTTTTTGCAGAACCCAGCCTTCAACAATCTTGGAACGCATTTGCCTTTGGACCAATACCCACTTAGTTGAGACCATGTAATGGTTTGTATGAAATGACTACCCAGTGTTAAAAGTAAATGTACACAGTCATCTTCACTCATCAAAATTAGGACCTGGAACATCAGAAGCTCCTGAACATTCCCAACAGTGACAGACCTGAGCATCATACATCCATCAGAAGTCGGGAAGTTAGGCTATGACATCAACATTGCTGCCCTAAATGAAAGGCCAAGAGAGAAAGCCAACGGAAGGAACAAGACAGCAAATCTGCTACCAATATTGACCAAATGTTAATTCCAGGTTTTAGAAATAAGTTATATATGCACTATAGATTGTTTTAATGTTATATAATCAAGCTTATTGCTATTTGTTAAAAAGTGTAGAATCTTATGGCTTCATTCTCTTACTAAATCCCCTGGATCTTAAAATAAGTTCTATCTTGTATTTTTAATCTCATTACAATGGTTTTATGTTACAATCTGGTCCCTACGTAACGTAGATTTGGTGGTTTGCTGGAATTTGTGACAGTGTCAGTATGCAACAGGACCGAGACAACATCTAGGCTTGAGCTGATAAGTAGCAAGGAATCTTTGTTCCAGATATCTCCAACAAGAGAGAATCTAACTATTGTCCTTCGACATTAGCATCACTAATTCCCCACTGTTAAAATTTTAGGGGTTACTATTGATAGAAACTTATCTGGACTAACCACATACAAACTATGGCTATAAGGGCAGGATAGAGGCTAGGAATCCTGCAGTGCTCACCTCCTGCCACCACTATCTACAAGACACAAGTCAGGATTGTGATGGATACCATTCCTCTTGCCTGAATAAGTACAGCTCCAATAACACTCAAGAAGCTCAAAGTAGTATGATTGTTGGCATCCAATCCACAAACAATTACTCCCTTCACCACTGACAAACGGTAGTATTAGTGTGTATCATCTCAAGATGCATTGCAGTAATTCAGCTAGGCTCCTTAACAGCTCCTTCCAAACTGGACACTTCTATCAGCTAAAAGAACAAGGATAACAAATACATGGGAAGAGCACTTTTAAGTGCTATTCCAAGCCACACATTATCCTGTCTTCAAAATATATTGATGTTCCTTCACCATTGGTTAAAATTCTGGAGCTCCCTTCATAATAGCACATTCTATGCATCTCCACCACTTCTCCACCACCCAATCCTTACGGACTGCAATGATCCAAGAAGGCAGTTGAGCAACTTGTCAGGGCAATTAAGGATGGGCAACAAATGCTGATCCAGCTAGTGATACCCAGATTTCCAGAACGAATAACAAAAGACATTGACATGCTATCAGTATGTTTGCTCCTAAACGTGAAGCCATGATGAGATTTTACACCAAACTTGAGCAATCCCTAATCCGAATTCCAGGAGGTGATAAACTGTTTCGTCTCTGAGATTTCTAGTGAAATTTCTGGAATATGAATTTGTCACAACCAACACTTTGTTTTACCAGTAAGGTATTCGTGGTAACAGCCATCATCTGAAAACTGGCACCATCTTGACTCTGTAATCATTTGAGCAAGGGATTGCAGAGATGTCCACATTACCCATGCCATCACAGGTATAGGAGACAACAAGCAGAACATTGCCTCATATAATCTACAATCTCATCCAGCATGGACCCCAAACGAGGCTAAATGAAGTATATTTGTGTGGGAAGGCACTGAACACAGAGACTTCATTGAAAACACACAGTGGCAAAGTCTAGACATCAGAGAGAGAAAAATCTAAACAAACTGTGTAGCCGATCCTTCAAGCATCACCCAACCAGTATGTTACAAAGTCTGTAGATCGCACAGTGGATTTATCAACCACCAGACTGGAAGCCAGGCAACCTCAAACCTGAGGGATTGCCTAAAAGATACCAACTTTCAAAAATAACAATGAGATATTGACCAGATGATTTTTTTTTAATAAAGAAAGGTTAACTAAGGATTAAATATTGTTTAACAGGTCCAAGCACAGCTCCATCTTTCACATTCACCTGAGAGGGCAGACTGGGCTTTTGTTTAATATCTCGTCTGAAAGCAGGCACAGCACTCCCTTAGTATTGCATTAGAGAGTCAACCTGAACTCTGTGCTCAAGTCTCCGAGATAGCATTGGAACTCATGACCTTCTGATCCAGAAGCGAGACTATGATCTCCAAGGCAAACCTGACGCCAGAGGGTTTGGTTAAGCCACAGGGTTTGGTTGTTGCATGAACTCCAAGCTTTAAGCAATGTCTTCCTGGTGACATTTCAGTCTCTGGCTTTTTTGGAAAAAAATCAATGAATGAGAGGATGATGCCATAGAGAACCTAAACAAAACAAAACTGCCCGACCATGGTGGTACAGTAAATACGGTGACACAATCAACAGAGCGATTAATCATTCTCACCTACACCTTTTGCTGCACAATTCCAGTGTTTATTGCTGCCATATCGAGTGGTGCAGACAGCGAGCTCAGGTTTTTGACCTTGTTTTCTAAAGTGACGTTTGTTATCTGTGACAGGAGGTTTTGGCTGACCCGGTCGGCGTATTTTGGGCAGACAGGGGGGACACTTCATCTTGCACTCTGTAAAATAAGCTTGACACACTTGAAATGGAAAAGCACTGCACTTATTCATTTCTTCATTATCTTTGTATATAAGTTTAAAATTTATACTCATGCTTTGAAGGTTCCTTCCCCAATCCCCACCCCATCAACTCAACAAAATTTCACTTCTTGTTCTTACAGCCACTTTTCATAAGAATGTTTCCTAACACCTTAGCATTCTATCAACTTTGTTGCACAACTGTTATAGAAATGTGATAGATCACTGCTTTAATTAATATTTGAACCACAGCCATTGTGGTTGGTTCCACAGCATTTTCAACTTCCTTCAAGTAAATACTTGCTTTCTGATGTTAACAGAAAGAAATTCAGTGATGGCAACGCTATTCAGTTATGTCAGGAGATGATTAGATGCTCTCCTGTTGGAGATGTTCATCGCCAAGTTTTTAAGTGGTGGGAATGTTACCTCCCACTTATCAGCCCAAGCCCAAATGATATCTTGAGTCTTCTTGCATGTAGAAACAGATTTTCTCAGGATCTGAGGAGTTATAAATGGTACTAAACAGTGTTCAATAATGAGCAAACATCCTCATTTTTGACATTATGATGGAGGAAGACATTTGGTGAAGGAGCTGTAGATGGTTGAATCTAGTATATTACACAGAGGAACTTCTGCAGAGGTGTCTTGGAACTGACAGGATTAGCCTCCAACAAGCACTGCCCTCTTCCTTTGTGCTAGGCGGTACTGTTTTCTCCTTGGTTCTATTGACTTCACTTTGATGGGGGTCCTTGATGCCACACTGTCAAATGCAGCCTTGATGTCAAGGACAAATATTCTGATCTCATTTCCAGGAATTGGGTATGTTTGTTTCAATGTTATAAAAATGACAGGAGATGAATGGGCCTGGTGGAACACAAACTGAGCATCAGTAAGCAGATAATAGCTGAATGAGTGCTATTTGACAATGACAATCCATCACAATCAAGTGTAGACTGACTGGGCAGTAATTAGATTTGACTTTTTTTTTATGGACATACCTGGATAATTTTTCACACTGTCAGGTCGATGTCAGAGTACTGGAACAACATGGCAAGGGATATGGCTAGTTCTGGGTTGATACAAATCTTCAGCACTATTGCTGGAATGATGTAAAGGCATTTGCCATTCCTGTTATCTTCAGTCATTCTAGGCATCATCGGGGATGAATCAAATTGTTTGCAGATTGGCTTCTATGATTCTGGAGACTTCAGAGAATTGAACTGGAATATCTGCTCAGTACATCTGATTGAAGGCAATTGCAAATTGACATTCGATGGTGTTAGCATCACTGAATCCCACACTACCAATATCCTACAGGTTATCATGGACCAGGAACTGAACAGGAGTAATCAAATAAATACAAGCGAATATCAAAGGCTTGAAATTCTATGGCAAGTAACTCATCTTTTGCTTACCCAGTGCACCATTTACAAGGCATGTATTGGGAGTGTGATGGAATACTCCTGTACTTGCCTGGGTGCATACAGTTCAAACAATATTCAAGAAGCCTGACTAATACTCAAAAAGTATTCCATCCAGGAGAAAGGAGTGCACGCAATTGGTACTCTACCAATCACCATTCAGATTTACCCCATCCACTACTGATGCACAGTTCCAGTGCTGGGTACCAATTACAAGACGCACTGCAGCAATTCACCAAGGTGCCTCTAACTCACCTTCCAAATCCATGACATCTACCACCTGAAGGACAAGGGAAACAGATGCATGGGGATATGTTCAATTGATATCTAAGTCGTATGCCATTTGGACTTGGAACTGTGTCATCATGTAGCTGGTTTAAAATTCTGAAACTCCCTCCCTAACGCTCCATGGGGGTACCTACACTATATGGACTGCAGCAGTTCAAAATGATAGCTCAACCCCACCTCTTAACAGCAACTCGGAATGGGTAATAAATTCTGACCTAGTCACCAAAGCCCACATTCCATGAATGAATGAAAAAAAAAAACCACAACTGGATGAATGATTGATTGATTTGGTCTATTGTCACATGTACCTAAGTACAGTGAAACGTTTGCAAGCAGTACAGGCAGATCATAGTAAGCAAGGACATACAGATCATAGGGTGACAGAAACTTGGATAGGGTAAGGCATACAGGTTACACCACAGAGAATGTGCTCTAGACAAGGTCAACATTAACATCATCAACATTATTTGAAATTAAAGAGTCCATTCATCAGTCTAATAATGGCAGGGAAGAAGCTGTTCTTGAACCTGCTGGTGCATGTGTTCAACCTTCTGCATCATCTGCCTGACAGGATGTGACAGAACTGCAGAGCTCCGAGCTGCTCTCTGTGCTGTGGAGTAATTAGCCCTATCGCATGCCGCTTCCACTGTTTGACATGCAAGTAGTTCTGTTTTTAAGTTTCAACTGCTTGACGTCCCATTTTAGGCATGCCTCGTGCTGCTTCCGGTATGCCTTCCTGCATTCTTCATTGAACCTCATCGGCTGGATACTAACGGCAGAGTGGAGGATATGTCATGAGGTTGCACATTGCAGAAAGACTTCCTCTGCTGCTGGTGCACCACAGTACCTCATGGATGCCCAGCTATGAGTTGATAATACTGTTCTGAATCTATCCCATTCAGCATAGTAGTAGTGCCACACAACATTGTGGAGAGAGGGGGTCTGTAAATACAGGATTTTTTCTACACAAGGACTGAACGCTGGTCACTCCCACCTACATTACGATGGGTTGATAAGCATTGATGTCAGAGACATCTCTTCATGGGGACCTTAGTTAACAGCCTGAGGGTTGTAAGTGTAAAAAATGTTAGATATCCTTTTTCATTACTCTTGTGGATGCTCCGTTATAGAAAAGAGAGAAATGGAGATACAGTGTGTCAAGTCACTGGTGTGGACTACACTCTTGGCTCAATGTAACCTGGAAGCTAAAGGTCTTTCACCTGCCTTTCCCTAGCACTAGAACACTGAATCAAATGAATGGATACCCTATAACACTAGCAAAAGAGCTGTCATTGAAACTGTGTGCTGACTGGATGATTTTCCAAGATCCTGGGGACACAGTGAAGATAGCCAAAAGGCTAATGAGGAATTTTACCTTTCCTCTCTCTTCTCTGCTGTACACCCACATGATCCTTGGGTTCTAAAACCTTCTCACCCAGCAGGATCCCTGAAATAATCAACACCAAAAATTCTGAATCACTTAGAGAAGAGTGTGATGGAGGGGGGAATAAATTCCTGCTCATGGATGAATTAAATGGGCTGAATAGCTATTGGTACTTGTATTTGTGAATAAGGCTGAAATAAAGGTCACACCTGATGATAATCTTGTTACTAATCAGTTAAGTTTACAATTACGCTCCTCCTCATTCAGCACTGCCAAATATGTTGTCTTATTAAAATAGTCTCCATCTGCTGCTTCTAGTAAACTTTCCCACAGTTCACATCCAATTAGAACTCTATGTTCAAGATCTAGTTTGATTTAATTATATATTAGCCAAATGAAGCATGGCAGATCAGAAGACGGTGTCTTATATCCTTTTAATTGACCCATAAACTTGAAGGACATAATGATGTGTGTTTAATGAGGTCCTACCTTGTTGGATTCCAAGGTAATCTTGCCGATATATTGTATCAAATTGACATGTATTTAACTTGGCCATATCTTCACAGGACAATGATTTCACAAAGTACGCTTTTACTCTATCGAAGGCCTCTGGATCCTTCATGAGTAATTTCCACAGCAAAGAACACTGTAACAGGACAAGTTATAAAAAAGGAGAGTACGGCATAATGTGGTTAGGTTTACAAGTAATATATTATATAGTTAAGATGTAAAATACTTATAAAGTCTTTACCAAAGAGGGAGATGCTACCCAGCCCATGGTGACAAAGGAAGAAACTCAAAGTGTTCAAAATTAACAAGGAGGAAGTGTTGGCTTGACCATTGGCACTTCAAGTTGACAAGGCACCGGGGACCAGATGAGAAACATCCAAGGATTTTGAAAGATATGAAGGTGGAAATTGTAAGAGTACAGGCAATAAGCTTTCAGTCTTTCCTAAACCCAGGGGAGGTGCCTGAAATTTGGAAATTTGCAAACATCATGGCCTTGTTCAAGAAACGTTGTGAAGACAAGCTCAGCAATTATAGACCAGTTGATTTAACTTCAGTGGTGGCAAAGCTTCTAGACACAGTTATTTGGGATTGAATTAGTAGTTTAGTTGGATTGATTAGGAAGAGTTGTATGGATTTCTGAATTGGAGTTTGTGCTTGACTAATATGCTAGAGTTTTTTGAGGAGGTAATAGAAAGACTCAATGAGGATTAGGCTGTTGATGTGATGTAAGTAGACTTTCAGAAGACACTGCAGTGCCATATGTTGGATAAGGCTGAAGATAACAGGAAGATACAGGAACTGAAAAGAGGCCTAATAATGGGCTGCTTTGTGAATGGAAGTACGCTGAGTCAGTCAGATCTGCTAAGAGTTAAAACTGCAGGAAACCAGGAACTGCTGACTCTATCAGTTAAGGTATACATTTGGACAAAGCATTTGGGATTGCTCACGTGCACAGATAAGTCCGAAGAAGGCATACATCTGGACAAAACATTCAGGATTGGTCATGTGCATGCATAATTCCAAGTAGGGAATGTACTTGACACAGAGACTTTTGTATAAAACGTCTGAAGAAATCCCTTTGTTCAACAACACTTCAAAGACTAATGTTGTAAGAAGGTACTTTACATCGGGAGGCGCAGTGAAGATGTTGGGCAGTTTCAGCCTGGCCAGCTGCGAACTCTCCCAGGTAATAACATTTGGGTTTAGTTACAGAAATCAGGGTAGTGAAAGATAGTAACCGAGTTATCTCTCATTGTTAAAAGTGTGTTATTCGTTTAAGTACTTAAGAAATGATTTTTTTTTATAGAGCTGTAAGTGTCTCCGCTGTATCTTTGTCTATGTATTAACTGTTGTCTCTCAGAGACAGGCAACACATAAACAGAGTGGTGAGAAAAATTAGAGTCATGGAGTAAAAGGTCAGTAGCAAAAAGGATACAAAATTGTCTGTGTGAAAAGAAAGAGAGAGTAATGGTTAATGGATATGTTTTGGGCTGAAGGAAAGTTTATAGTAGAATTCCCCAGCAGCCAGTATTGGAACTCTTGTTTGTCCTGATGTATATTAATGTTCCAGATCTTGGTGTGCAGGGGACAATTTCAAAATTTATAGATGACATGAAACTTGGAAGAATTGTAAACTGTGCGCATGACAGAGGTGCAGAGGTGACACATGAGTTTCAATGCAGCAAGTATGAGGTGATGCATTTTGGTTGGAAGACCCTTGAAAGACCATTTAAATAGAGAGTAAAATTCTAATGGGGGTACAGGAGTAGCAAACCTCGATGTAAATGTGCAAGACCACTGAAAGTGTCAGGACAGCCGGTGAGAGCAGTAAAGCATACAGTTTCTTCTGCTTTCTTAGTAACATATGAGAGCAAGGAGGTGATGTTGAATTTCGATCAGACAGTTGATAGACCTCAGCTGAAGTATTGTGTACAATTGTAGTTGCCACATTAACAGGAAGGACGTGAACACTTTGAGTAGTGTGCAGAAGTGATTGACGAGAATGATTCCAAGGATGACAAACTTCAGTTATGAGGATAGATTGAGGAAGATGGGACTGGACAGATGAAGGCTATGAGGAAATCTGACAGAGGTTTTCAAAGTTATGCACAGGCTGAATGGAGTAGATAGGGAGAAGCTGTTTCCACTGGTAAATGGAACAAGAATGAGAGGACATAGAAGCAAGGGTGATACGAGGAAAACTTTTTCACTCATTGAGTAGATAGCAGAGTGCACAGCCCGGAAATGTGGTGGAGGAATTCAAGAAGGCCTTGGACAATGCGTGGATAAAAATAACGTGCAAGTGTCTGAGGATAAAGCAGGAAATTGGCAGGTGATAGTGTTCATTCAAAGAGCCAGTGCAGGCATGGTGAGTCAAACTGCCTCTTTCTGCTCCATAAAATATCTGTAAGTTTCTCATAAGCAGTATCTATCAATATTGCTTACTTGACACTGCGGAGTAGTTTCTTTTTTGCTTCCGGGCGACGTTCCACTTTGTGTGGGCTCTTGCTTTAATCCATGTTTCCAGGAGTACTCATTTGTGTATACAGTGTTGCCAATAGGCTCATGGAGCTGAAATGGGAAAGAAAACCCATTTGATGATGCCGGACTGGAGAAGGGGACAAAAAAAGAGGAACTGGTAAATACCATGCACACTGAAAAGACTAGAGACAGATCTTCAAAAGTTAGAATGTCTATCTTGGTTAACACACCGATGCTGATCTTCCATATTCTACACCTCTAAACAAACTAGAGATTGTCCAGAACACTGCTGTCCATGTCGTAATGTACACAATCCTGTTCCCCTGTTACAGACCTTTCTCCATCTGCTGGATTTTAGTTAAAAATCTTTATATTTTGCGTATAACTAATGGTCAGAAAGAAATTTACCTCATGATGGAAAAGATTTTCAAATATGTATCTTCATATTCTCAGAAACTGTTTCTGCAAATGTTTTTTGGCAAACATATTACATTAGATTAAATGAACTGCTTGTGTAAAACTAAGAGCAGTTTGTACAAATGGAATTTCTCACTGGATGAGCATGCTATGACATCTTAAATATAAGCAAAAAGGATAAGAACAGCAAACTCCATTTCTTATTCTGGATAGAATAGATTACACCAGAAAAAACTATTCAGCAAATAAAATTTAAACAAGATGTTCAAATTAGATAGTTGAAAGAAATTGTTTAACAAGTACATCAATGCATTGATTCATTGCTAAATTATCAGACTGCTTACCTGGCAACCAGTACTGGATGAGCAAAAAGGTTTGCCAATTAAATATTGTGAAGACTGAAGCAACAATTTTGGTTCCCACTCCAAATTCCAAGCCTAACTATAAACTCTATCCCTCTGCGTTGGAACGATCTCAGATTAAGTGGTCTGTTCACAATATGGAGCAATATTTAACCCTGAGAGAAGCTGTGATTACTTATTTGTGCCATTGCTAAGATTGTCTATTCCCACTTCTGAAACACGGCTGATTTCATCCACCTCAGTTCAGCTATAGTTGAAACCTACTTTTGTGCTGCCATTACCTCCAGCTTGAGTGATTCAACACACTGATGGCTGGTCTCTTATATTCTACACCTCTAAACAAACTGGAGATCGTTCGGAACACTGCTGCCCGTGTCATAATGTACATGATCCGTTTCCCTGATCACCCCTACTGATCACTGATCATGTTCGTTGATCTACATTGGCTTTTGGTTAAAAAAAACTTGATCTTAAAATTTTAATTGGTATCAAATCCTTCCATGGCTTCACCCTTCTCTATAAAATCCCACAAGATATCTGAGATGTCCAAGCTCCTTTAATTCTGGCCTCTTGCGCATCCTGATTGTAATGGCTTTACTGTTAATAGCTATGCGTTAGGTTGCTTGGGCTCTGGCTTTGGAATACCCACCCTATACATCCCTATCTCTCTACCTCACCACCCTACTTTAAAATACTCCTTAAAATCTTTCTCTTTGATGAAGACTTTCGACGTAAGAGTTATTACCTCCTTGTGCCTCAGTGCCATGCTTTATTTAATAACGTCAAGGGAAGCACCTTGAGGTAATTCCACTCACTGTTGGCTTCAATCTTTAACTAAGCTCACCAGACACTTGGAGCTGTAATAGCTTAAATCGCTCTTTATTTTATTCAGACTCACCGGATACCTTCAACCAAAGGAACTGGTCGATAGACAAATTCACGCTGGAATGTCGTTTGATATGGATCAAAGTCTGGAGACCTCCCTAGAAAGGTAGATAATCTGAGTTCATGGAATACATTTTTCAACTTAAAATACGAAAGATTGCTGGAGAAGAAAAGATAAAGAAACATCCACAACTATAGTTATTGAATATCTATGAGATTGAATTTGACATTCTGGGATCCTTAGTTCAGGGCAGATTTTTGTAGACACCTAGCCAGAAACATTTGCAGTAAAGCAGGATGCTATTCACCTAAATATGGTTGTGCCTGAATTTTCCAGGTGCAATCCAAAATCATCTCTCTCCCATTCCCTTACATTTTCAGCCATTTCAATTACTTACCTACTCTTCCCTTAAAAATTCCACTGGTTTCTGCCTCAACCATTCCAATGAAAATAATTTGCTTAGAAATAATTTTAGCCCCTTCCTCCTTCATTTTGGGATGTGGATTATGCTAGGAAGGTCGGCGATTATTACTCAGAGAAATCAATAAGGTGGTGGGCCTTCCCCTGCAATTGTTCTGGTATTCAGGAGAAGGAGACAGCGAGGGAGAGAAGAGGACAGTGACTGTAGGAAGAAACAAGGGGATAGTGAAATTGAGAGATAGACAATGATAGTGATCAGAAGAGAGAGGAAGATGTTGATCAGAAGAGGGAGGAATATAATGTTCAGGAGTTGGGGAGGGGGATTAGTAACATGGAAATAGGAGGAAATTATGTTTAAGTGGGAGGATGTTTGTGATCCTTGAGAGTATAAGGCAGCAACTGAGAGAGGGACAGAGCTAGCAGTTGGGATAAGGACAGAGGCATTGTTCCAGAAATGGGCAGAAATAATTATATGAAAAGGAGGGAAACAGTTGAAGGGGATAAAGGTGGCGGTGTGAGGGATACGGTGTTTGATATGTAAGATGTGGCCAGAATCTAGCTCCTCCAGGCTTGAAATTCCAGGTGCGTTTTCTTAATGGAGCAATCTTTTCAATAGAGCTTGCAGTTTAAGGACAGCTGACTCAGCCACAGGTAGACCTGCTTCTCTAAAATTTAGTTGATCCTATTTAGCGCTGACTACAGAGGTTTACAAAGGGGCTATCAAATGAGCATTGGGTCTTTATTTACATGAGCAAAATTCTTAATACCTGTTCCAAATATCAATTCTGGATACATCTTTTGGTGTCTTTACTAATCTGGCTTCCAGATCATATAGAGTGACCAATCCCTGTGAAATCAAATAAAGGACATTACAACTGGGCTTGGAGCTTAGGTAGAGATGCTGATGTCTGTGAGATGTAGGGGGTGAAGAGATGCCAGGAACTGTGAGAGCATGGGGAGAGGTGCTGGTTACAGGGAGTGGAGGAGTTGGGAGGTGCTAGTTCCTGTGAGGGCAGGGGTGGAGGGGATGTTAAGTGTGAGAACGCAGAACTGTGGATTGAACATGAAGGGTCATGGGAAGGGGTTGTTTGAAACCATAGTAGTTGGGGGGAGAGTCTTGGAAATCAACTTAAACACACAACGTATTGAGTCATAACATCATTATCATCGTGGTGAACACACTTGCTCGCAGTCACACTCAAATCACCCTGGAGACTCCCAACATTAGTCTCCCACAGGTTGTCCTAGAAACAAGAGGTGAAAGAGACACAGGACAAATATTCAAAGCAAGAGTTAATCCCTTAAAATACAGGATAGCTAGCCACCCAAAAGATCGGAATGTGCAAGCATATATCACTTACCACAATGAACATTTGAGTCTGTTTTTGATATCTGTAAAGCCTGTAAATCCCATGGCTGCCATCTTTGAAACACCTTTCACTTGAAATTCATTCTCAAAATTATTACTGCATAGCAGGTTTGCAATGGTGACTGGCTACAGCAAAAAAATACCAGTTCTACTTCACTTATTCCACTCACTCACCTCGGCAAAGATCTGATGCATGTTTTCTGTGGTCTGCTTTTCTTTTTCCACATTTTGTACACTCTTTAACCTTTTTAGGTACCTTGGTAACCTTCTGAGAAATGGCTGGCTCTTTGTTTTTCTTTGCTTTTCTGTGATCATTCTTCACTTCTTGACAGTATCTTGAATGCTTGGGAAGGGGAGTTTGAATACCAGCATTAAAATGGGTGAGGAAAATCACATTTACAAAATCCAATTAGAGTTGCTTTTTCAGGAACAGCTAAAAAGTTAGACTCTGAGTTTACCTGGACGGCATTGGGATCAGGTAGTTTCTTTACATATGATGTTAGAATCAGATCCATGTCATACAATAAGTTATTAGTGGCTCTGTGCTTACTGTCGTCTCCTTGAGTTTACTGCTTAGAAATTAATCTGCTTGAGCTTTTCATTAGCAGCCGGAAGAGGTTGTGCTTCTGTTGCCAAGGGACACAGTGTGGTTGCCTGGTGTAGAGTAAACAAAGAGCTGACAAAGGGAAGTATGAACACTACATTTCAAATAGCAGATTTAAAGATTTAGTATTCTGCAGCTTCAGAATGGCATTGTATCTGCATGGGATACAATGCTGATGTATTGTACAGGCCCATCAAGTCTCATTGACTTGTACTTAAAATCCCTCATTTTGGTTCAAGCCACATTTAAAGATATCCCAGGCAACAAAAGTACAGGCCTCTGTACTTCAGTAGGCAATTATACTAAATTCTGCCTCTTTAGTTTATTGTCAACTCTGCCCATAATCAGAAAAGAAAGGTGTAATAGATATTACAGTAGTTGGCAAAATATACGCAACAATTGTTAGAAGCTAACTTGTATAGGGTTATTATTGAATGGGTTGCTCTCCACAATTGTGTCTTCCCCTTTAATATCAAAGTATTGCAGCACACATTGACATATACTGCATATTCAGCACAAAAATAGGGCATTCAGTCCAACCAGTCTACGCCACTGTCTATGTGCTGCTCAGGCACCTCCCAGCTTCCCTTGACTAACTTTATCAGCCATAGCCCCATATTCCTTCCTCCTGTATTTGCTTGTCAAACATTCCTTAAATGCATGGATACCATCCACTTCAACATAAAACGTTCTAGCAAATCAATCAGCTCAAGGGCAATCTGGGATAGGCAATAAATTCTGGCAAAGCCACTGGTAACCAAGTCCCATGAATGAATAGAACAAAATTTCCAGGAGGTGGCAAATTTCTTTTGTTACTGCTCTGTGGGTGAAAATGTTTGCTCTGAATTTGCTATTTGATTTCTTACTGAATATCTTCCATGATTACCCCTAGTTTTGCTTTTCCCCATAAATGGAAACATTCCTTCTAAATCCACTCTAGCAAAGGCTTTCAGAATTTTCAAAGTGTCTATCAACCCACCAACAGCCTTCTCTTTTGAAGAGAAAGCAAACACAATCTATTTATCCTTCTTTGACAGGTACAGCTTCACAGATCTGATACTATCCTTGAATATTTTCCAGCTCCCAATATTCTTTTTATAATATGGAAATAAGAACTGTACACCGTATTCCAAATGGGGTATAATAACAGTTAGAATAGGGAGATATTAACCTACATGTTGGACATGAGCAATATGTGAACATTGTGCTTTCTGCTCTCTCATTTCTATGGTGGCATAAGTGCATTTCAAAATATTCTGAAATATTATAGGTGCTAATTTTGTCAGAATGCTGGCTCCTTTGTTGACGCTCTGCGTGCACAGGTGAGATTCTCTATTACATTGTTATCATATTTGATATCCACAGAGTCAGTAGTTTGTCCTCAAGCCAATGAAAGGGCATCAATAGAGAGCATGATTGATGCAACACACGCTCAAGAGCAGCCTGTGGTGGAGACTATCTCCACTCAGTATTTCTCCCAAAATTACTCAGATCGCATTTGAGCAACTGTCTTCCTCATACTGTCTATTCCCTGACGCGTTGGCCTATTGCCTGATCAATCCCTCCCACATTTGAATATGTCAAATAGGAGACAATAGAGAGAAAATGTTTGTGAAAAGGGTTGATGTAAACTGATACAGAGAAGCAAAAAATAAATAGAGGAAAAGGGAGAGTAAAGCAAAAAGGAGAGAAATTGAGACAGAGAACAAAAGAAATGAAGAGAAAGACCAGAGAGAAAAACTGTGAGATGGTGTGTTTGGAGAGGTGCTGAGTGAGTGGCAGATAGATGGAACTAGAAAGGGTGTGACAAATATAGAGAAAGCATGAGCTGTTACCACTCTATTGCAGATACTAGCCTGCCTACAATTCATTCCCTATTCCTTGCCTCCAGGACTCTTGTTCCAAACTCCGACCACATCCCCTTCATGATTAATCTTCCTTGAGCTATTCGTAAAGTTGAGGCTGCTCCACACCTTCCCTCACCACAAGGTGATACTTACTGAATTCGGTTTAAAGCATAAAATCAGTTTTAAGTGTTATATTTACAATGTTTATACCCACACATTATCAACAAATACGATAATAATGCATTTTGTATTTAAACATGGATTTATGCTATGATCTGTACTTACAGCCAGGAGTGGACTGGTTAGATAACATTGCCCTGGGTTTGCGTCAATATTCATTCCCAGCCAATTGTCAAGCTGGGACCTGTTCTCCGGTGTTTCATAAATTGAGAACCTGTCCTTAGTAATACCACATTAAAGGAGCGTAAGAATATTATGCAATGTAAGTGTCTTGCAATTCCAATATCTACCTCTCTGACTTGCACATACCTGCTCCACACTGATTCTTGTTTTACAAGAACAGCATTTATTGGGCACCGCACTTGTAAAAATGTGACTAAAAATGTTTCCTGGCTTGGATTCACATTGACTACTGCTCATTGGATCATGATAACCACTTCAGTGTTTGTTTCTGTAGTAATTGTTGCTCATTTGTTTTAATTATTATAATTAGTCTGGCTACATTTTAACACAAGTGGCAATGTGTTGAAAATACTCCCTCCATAAAGCAGTACAGATATTCAGATCAACGAGAAACCATTTGAATCTGCTCACTGATGTCAGTTAGCTGGTGTCCTATGATTCCTAGGGACCAGTGGATGCCACATACTAATGACAGCATTCAAAATGAATGAGCCACCACCAAAATAGTGACGTGGTTACCAGGATCAGATAAGCATCAGCCATCGTGGGCAAATGAGTGACTGAAACGTGTTCGGTTGCGGTCTACTCAAATATTAACATTGAACCAATATGGAGGTTGAAAGACAGCAAAGGCAAACAACATTTTATTATAACTAACAGGACCTCCCATGATGTTAATTAGTGAATCATTGCACATGTTGCTGTAACCCATGTAAAGCACAATGTATTATCTAGCTATCGATTTATTGTGGTTAAATATGTCAAATTGCATTCGTAATACACAATATTGTGGGAACCTTGGCTATTTATAGGATTAAATTCCATGATTATATTGATATTTGTGTGGAAATTATAAACAAGCCATCTTACTTATTAATTATTCATTTAACCCTGTTGCTAATTTTATCTCCTATTGAAGTCCAGTGTATCACAGGCATTAATAGTACAGAAGGTGGTCATTAGCAGGATTATAGCAGAGAATATATTCCAAATTATATTGATGGAGGAAGCATACAGGAGACCTGCCTTTAGTCCTGGAATAAAAACCAAAAGAACTGTGGATGCTGTAAATCAGGAACAAAAACAAAGTTGCTGAAAAAGCTCAGCAGGTCTGGCAGCATCTGTGGAGGAGAAAACAGAGTTAATGTTTCGGGTCCGGTGACCCTTCCTCAGAACTAATGGTGGCTGGGAAAACGTCAGTTTATATGCAGAAAATAGGGAGGTGGGTGAGGTCAGGAGTAAACGATAGGATAGAGAGAGAGAAAGAGAGAGAAAAACAGTTGGACAGACAAAGGAGTTGTTGACGATCAGGCTGGGAGGGTGAATAGTTGTTAATGGGGACTGTTATTGACTAACAACAGGGGGTGTGTAGTGGCAGGCTATGTGGTAACAAGGCCTGGTGTGTGGGGTGGGGAGCTGGGACATGGGAGAGTTTAGGCCCTAAAATTATTGAACTCAATATTGAGTCCGGAGGGCTGTAGGGTCCCCAAGCAGAAAATGAGGTGTTGTTCCTCCAGCTTGCTCTGGGCTTCACTGGAACACAGTAGCAAGCCGGAGACAGAGATGCTGGCCAGGGAGCAAGGTGGTGCATTGAAGTGGCAGGCAACAGGTAGTTCAGGGTCTTTTTTGCGAGCAGAACATAGATGTGCTGCGAAGCGGTCGCCAAGTCTACGCTTCGTTTCCCCAATGTAGAGGGGACCACATTGTGAGCAGCAAATGCAGTAGACTAGATTCTTGGAAGTGCAGGTGAAGTGTTGCTTCACCTGGAACGTACGTTTGGGCCCTTGGATACTGGGGAGGGACAAGATAAATGCGCAGGCATTGCACCTTCGCCGGTTACAAGGGAAGGTGCCATAGGGCTGTGGGGAGATGTTGGGGGTGAAGGAAGTATGGACCAGGGTGTCCCGGAGGGAACGGTCCCTGCGGAAGGCGGACAAGGGAGGGGAGGGGAATATGTGTCTGGTGGTGGCATCTTGCTGGAGGTGGTGGAAATGGCTTCTGATGATCTTCTGGATGTGGATACTGGTGGGATGGTAGGTAAGGATAAGGGGAACCCTATCGCTGTTGCGGGAGGAAAGAGAAGGGGTGAGGGCAGAAGCGCGGGAGATGGGTCGGACCCGGTTGAGGAACCTGTCAACAACGGAGCCAGGGAATCCTCAGTTGAGGAAGAATGTGGACATTTCGGAGGCTCCTTTGTCGAAGTTGGCCTCATCTGAACATATGCGACGGAGACGGAGGAACTGAGAGAATGGGATGGAGTCTTTACAGGAAGTTGGGTGTGAGGATGTATAGTCCAGGAAGCTGTGGGAGTCGGTGGGTTTGTAATGTATATTAGTGGCCAGTCTACCCCCAGAAATGGAAACAGAAATGTCGAGGAAGGGAAGGGAGAAGTCAGAGATAGACCAGGTGAAAGTGAGGGCAGGGTGGAAATTGGAGGCGAAATTGATGAAGTTTTCCAATTCTCGACGAGAGAGGGAAACAGCACCGATGATATCATCAATGTATCGGAGAAAGAGTTGTGGGTGGGGGCCGGAATAGGACTGAAACAAGGAATGTTCCACATACCCCATGAAGAGACAGGCATAACTCGGGCCCATGCGGGTACCCATGGCAACCTTTCCTACCTTAAGAAAATGAGAGAAGTTGAAAGAGAAGTTGTTGAGGGTGAGGACCAGCTCAGCCAAGCGGAGGAGGGTCGTGGTGGGTGGGGATGGTTCAGGTCTTTGCTCCAGGAAGAAACGGAGAGCCCTAAGACCCTCCTGGTGGGGAATGGATGTGTAAAGGGATTGGACATCCATGGTAAAGAGGAGGTGGCTGGAGCCAGTAAACTGGAAGCTTTGAAACCAGCGCAAGGCATCAGATGAATCATGGATGTATGTGGCTAGGGATTGGACCAGGAGGGAGAAGACTGAGTCAAGGTAGGAAGAGATGAGTTCTGTGGGGCATGAGTAGGCTGAAACAATGGGTCTACCTGGACAGTCCTATTTGTGGATTTTTGGCAGGAGGTAGAAACGAGCTGTGCGGGGTTGGGGGACTATTAGCTTGGAAGCGGATAGGGGGAGATCACCGGATGAAATGAGATCCATAAGCGTAGTGGATACAATGGCCTGATGTGCCATGGTGGGGTCATGGTTCAGGGGAAGGTAGGAGGAGGTATCTGAGAGCTGGTGCTCAGTCTCTGCAAGGTAGAGGTCAGTACGCCAGACAACAACAGCACCACCTTTATCGGCAGGCTTGATGACAAAATTAAGGTTAGATCTGAGTGCATGGAGTGTAGTCAATTTGGAGGGAGATAGGTTGGATTTGTTGAGAGGTGCAGTGAAATTGAGGCGACTGATGTCACATTGACAGTTCTCAATGAAAAGATTGAGTGCAGGTAAAAAGCCGGAGGAAGGGGTCCAGGTGGAGGGACAGTGTTGGAGTTGGGCAAAGGGGTCTGCGGGACGGGGAGAGGACTCTTGTCCAAAGAAATGAGCACGGAGGCGAAGATGGCGGAAGAAAAGTTTGGTGTCATGTCATGCCCGAAATTCGTTAAGGTGGGGATGCAGAGGGATAAAGCTGAGGCCTTTGCTGAGTACAGCGCGTTCAGCACCGGAGAGCGGAAGGTTAAGAGGGATGATGAATACCCGACAGGAGGTGGGGGGGTTGGTGAGGGGATAGAGTCAGAGGGAAGGGGAGGAGAGGTAGGTTCCAGAAGGCCATGGGTATTTTTGAGTTGGTGCATCTTGTGGGCCTTGATGCCTGAAAGGAAAAGTTTCTTGTTAGCATGACGAATGAGCTGAAGGATGAAGTGGAACAGCGGAGTGGTGCAGCCCTGAGCCAGTGTGTTACGATGCTGTTGGAGAGACAGGTCGAGAGTGCGCATGTGACACCGCATGGCACTGCGTGTGGATCTCAGGATGCGGCGAGAGCAGCTGTCCATGGAACGTTCAACATCATGGAGGTATCTGTAATCCTGGGAGGATTCAAAACATGAGGGATGAAACTTCAGTTGGAATCCATGTGGGGTGAGTCTGAGCCGGAGGCAGTCACTGAGGAATGTGTTATGGCTGTGGAAACGAGTTTTAGCAAATACCTGGTCAAACACTAGGAGTGACAGTGAAATTAAAGTCGTTGGGCAAGAAGAGAGATTGGAACGGAAATCCCGTCGGAGAGAGGAGCAGAACTTCTTCAAGGTGGGCATGCCTGGAAGAGATGTGGCAGTCCCGGAACATTGTTGACAGATGCTGTTGGGGGTCTAGTAGATGTTAAAGTTTGGAACCTGGAGCAGTCTTGTGCTCTGAGCAAAATAAGAGGTGTCTTTGTGTATTTGTGGGAGTACATGAAGGCAACTGTTTTAAGAACTACAAATGCTGAGGGAGAGTGTTTTCACGGTTCGGGACCATTGGAAAGACTGAATAGTCTGGAAAAACTTGAGGAGTATTGGTTATTGGAGTAAATTCTGAGGTACATGAGCAGCGTCAGGAATCTTAGAATCTTCGAGTAGTGAAAGGGATACCTAACTTTGCAGCGTTTCTTTTGTATGGCCAGGTTACATGAAGGTGGTGACACAGTCTAATTGAGAGGAACAGGTGAAATTTGAATTTGTTACCAAAATGTAAATTGGCAGTAAAACTTACTAACACATGGAGTTATATCCCAAAGACGTTTCTTCCCTCTGCTGTTTCATTCTGCAAAAATTAAACCAGATTGCTTTTCTGGTTGTTTTTGCCTTCATATGATGTAGTGAATGAATGTCCCTCTCTTCTTGGTTTAAGTATGTAGCTGCTCAGGGAGGGATGGTTAGATGTCTGATGAGATTTCAATTGTTCCATCACTGCAGCATACTTTGGGATGGTATTGTGACTTCACCATAACACCTCAAACTATCCTAAATGCATACATACAAATCCTGTGGTGTATTAGTAAAGACTGACTAAAAGAATCTGGTTTGTAATTTTTCTACAACATCACAATATTTGTATCTTGGTGTCACAGTGATATTGGAACATTTTCTTTTAAAACAAAACTTTTTTTTATTTAAACCAATACAGAAAAAGAAACATTTTCAGACTTTACAATCATTGAATTGCCAGCTCAGGTCAAGAAAGAGCCAACATCTGGATTCCCTGTTAGTAATATAGGTAGCCGGTGGAAATAGACAAATACAGAAGCAGGAGTACCTCTGAAAGATCTGAGACAAGGTGCAGCTGGAGCTGGGAAGGAGGAAATGAAGGCTTTAAACAAAGGCTATCTATGGAGAAATCAGAAAATCTATCATTATTTGCTGTAGTCCATAGGTAATAGTAGAAACAACTTAGACTGATTAAAGCAGAGTTTGGTGTTCTATATGGAGTCAGTGAACATCTATACATCATCTAACAGTACAGTAAGTAAAATAATCTGTATCTGTTTGCATCCAAAAGCCTCAATAGAATGACCCAGAGAAATGTGTGGTGGGACGTATTAAAAATTACTCATTCGTAGCCCTGGCCTATTTACTGGAGAGCATCAACAAAGCAGAAATCTGAGGCACACATGTAAGGTTTGATTCCATGAATATGACAATGTCCCAGACACAACTATCATTATCCCAGCAAAGGTAGTGGTACAGTGGTACACAGTCTGCAAGGAGTTGCTCCAAGGATCCTCAATATGGACTCCAGCATCCACGAAGTGTTGTGGTATCAGGTCAAAGATGGGCAAGGAAACCTCCTGCTGATTACCACGTGACCAGTCCAATACAACTTCAACTTGTGAATTGGTGGAAAGTAAAAGCTCATAATGTAGGAGGTAGCTTTTTCAAAGATTGTCTGTCAGCCAGAAAGCAGGATGTGATGACTGGAGTGTTGAGTGGTCTGTACTGGGGCCTTAATGTTTTACAATTGACATCAACGACTTAGACAAGGGGTACAAATGCACAGATAATACCATGATTGGTAGGAAAGCATATGTGTAGAAGTTTTAAGCAGGTGGATATAGATAGGTTGAGTGAGTGGATAAAGATCTGGCAAATGGTATATAATGTGAAGTTGCTCACTTTAGCAGGAAGGATGAAAAAAAAATTATTTCTTAAATGGAAAACAGCTGCAGAATTGCAAGATACAGAGGGAGGGATCTAGTACATGAGCTCTGGTACATGAGTCATAAGAAGTAATTAAGCAGATACAACACATAATCAACCCAGCTAATGGGATGGTATCCTTTATTACAAGAGAATTTGTACAAAAAGTAAGAATCCCATGCATCAGTTACACAAGGCATAGATAAGATCACATCTCAAGTATGGTGTGCAGTTTCGGTCTACTTATTTAAGGATGGATGTAAACACGTCAAAGCAGTTCAGAGGACATTTACTAGATTGATATCTGGAGTGGGTGGGTTGTCTCATGAGAAAAGATAGAAATACTAGACTTGTTTTCACTGAAGTTTAGAAGAGTTAGGGGTGACTTGATTGAAGTGTATACGATCCTGAATGATAGGGTGGGTGGGAAAGGGTGTTTCCTTTTGTGGGTGAGCCCTGAACCAGGGGCAGGTTTCAAAATTAGGGAATCACCCTTTCAGGACAGAGATGAGGTGAAACTTTCTCTCTCCAAGAACTGTGAGACATCAAAACTCTCTGCCTTGAATGCAGTAGAGGAAGGCCACTGAATATTTTTAAGAAAGAGATGGATAGATTCTTGTTGGGCAAGGGAATCAAGGCTTATTGAGAGTGGATGAGACTGTGGAATTCAAAACACCAGCAAATGAGCGATTATATTTTTGAATGGAGAAACAGGTTTGGTGAGTGAATGATTACTTCAGCTCCAATTTTGTATGTTTATCTATATTCCTCCATGTTGAGCACCAATCGAAGGAATCACTGACAAGGTGGCAAGGGCACAGAAGGCATTCTGGGTGTGGGACTTCAATGTCTCCCATCAGCAGCTTGGCAGCCAATACTGACACATCTGGCTAAGTCATAAAGAACATCGCTGGAAAACTGGGTATGGGACCTAAAACCATCAAGAGGGAAAATCATGTTGGACCACACCCTCACCACATCCTCTGCCTTCAACAGATGTATCCACCCATGACAGTATCTATAGGAGTTCTTGTGGAGCTGAAGTTCTAGTTTTATATTGAGGATATGTGCCATTATGTTGTGTGACACTACCATCATGCTACATGGGATAGATTTCAAACAGAGCTAGCAACTCAACATTGGGCATCAGCGAGGTTCTGTGCACCATCAGCAACAGTCCCCCAAATGCACCACTCCACCATTACCATCAAACCAGGGATCAACACAGTTCCCACGCATCTGCTACTCTTGTCCTTATAGGAGGTAAAGATTGCGGGTTTGGAAGATTACTTTGGTGAGTTACTGCAGTGCAGTGTAGTTGGCACCTACTTTTGCCACTGTACATAAAGGTGAGGTTGTGGCTAAATAACAAGGCTGTGGCTGGAATGCAATATTTGGAGTTTCTTTCCTTCTCCCTAGTACAGCAATGTTTGGTTAGTAAAATGAATATAGCTTCTAAAAAGCACAAAACTAGATGTTGTAAAGCCCCTTATTGTCTCTTGACTAATCCCATCATTACCATATGCTTGATTATGCCATTAGAAACCATTTTCTTATCCAAAGTGAAAACTGGGTTTTTCTTTTGTCTGTCATGATGTGGTAATCTGTCAAAACAGATTGATCACCTACTGTAACATTCATCCCTCACACAATCTATGGTTTCAGTGGAATTAAAATTGAATAAGTGCCACACAGTCCGGGTGATCTGCACAACTAAATCACTGCTCAGGCAGCAAAGCTGAAAACTTACTCTATTAGAAATCATGGTGGTAGCACACTTGTCTTCCCGTGATGTTAATGTAGTTATTAGTGAAAGATATGCCATTACTACAAATATCAGTTTGTAAACTAACAGAGATATAAGTTCCTCAAGCTATACTAAACAAAACGATTACAGGAGGCATGAGAATAACAATCCTGGCTATTCCAAAAACCACACAGTTTAAAAAGATCCTGCTCATACGTTGTTCCCAAATTCAGACTCATTCAAGGTAATTGGAGTCGTAGAGTCATACAGCACAGAAACAGACCAGATATTCTGAATTAACCTAGCCCCAGTTGCCAGCATTTGGCCGATATCCCTCTAAAACCTTCCTATTATCATAGCCACCCAGATGTCTTTGAAATGTTGTAAAATTAATAAGGCTCATTTGAGTTAAAAAACTTGGATTCTGATTTCATTTTTTAAAGGTTCATTCTATATATCTGGGCAAGTTTTGTGTAAATTGCAGCAGATATGATTTCTCATTCACTGCAGGGTACTGTGTTGAAGACTTTTCCTTTACAGATGTCCTCTTGGCATATGATTGTCCTCGAGACGAACTAAACACTTCTTTCTCAGATGAACCTGATTTTTAAAAGAAATCATTATTTAACTTTGGATGTTTACAACTTCAAAATATTTCAATGTTAACTACTTTGTGGGAGGCTACTTTGTGGGATCATTTGTCCAAAGATCTGCTGGCTAAAAATCAGCCTACTCCATCACATGAAGACCCACAGCATAAACTCACAACCCAGATTTGATATCATCTTCAAACATGGGTCAGCCAGCAAAAACAAGTTCTGATCACAAATCATTCAAAATCATTTCTGGCATTCACACACCTGCCCTCTTCTTCTGCCTCCAACATGTGTAAGTTCCAGTGTACTAAATTAGGATTAAATTTTTTAAACGTATATTTTATAAAAGATGTGATTATATTTATCCTATGAATTACATATTGTGGCTGTTCATTTTTTTTAAATTTGAAAGCCTTGGCTTCTCTCAGAAGTGTTAGCATGGACTTCAAAACCCAACAACAGGAAGAACTTATATAATATCCCAAGACACTTCAGGGAGCATTTTAAAACAAAATATGACACTGAACTTTCAAAGCAGATGGATTAGATCGCCAAAAGCTGGATTGAAAAGGTAGGTTCAAAGTATTGTCTTAATGGAGGAAAGTGAGGTAGAGCAGTGCAGAGGTTTAAGGACTGTTTTGCAGAGTTTTGTTGGGGCCTAGACAACTAAAAGCACAGCGATCAATGGTGGAGCTATTAAAACTGATGCAACACAGCAGGGATACAGGAGCATGGATACCCAGAAGTTGCAGAATTACAGGAGATTATAAAGATAGGGTGTGTCAAGCAATGGAGAGATTTGAAAACAAGGATGAGAATTTTAAGATCAAGATGGTACTTGACCATGCATTAGGTTGACTACAGATCAGTACGTACAGGGGTGATAGTGGAGCAGGACTTGTTGCAAGTTAATACATGGTAAACAGCATTTTGGATGGCCTCGGGTTTATTAAGGATGGTATTTTAAAAATGAGCCAGGAGATCACTGAAATAAAAACGTTACAGAGATATGAATAGGGGTTTTAGCAGTGGATTGGCTGAGCAAGGGGCAAAGTTTGTCGATGAAATAGAGGTGAAAGTAGGTGAATTTAGTGGTCACATGAAAATAAAAGTAGGAGTAGATCATTCAGCCCTTCAAGCCCATTCCAGCATTCAATGAGATAATGATTCATCTTCGACTTCACTGCCATTTTCTTGCATATCCCCCATTTCCCTTGAACTTTATAATGTATACAGATTACAAATATAAGGTTGAAAGTGCATCTTAGGGTCAAATATGTCTGATTTAGCCTTAGACAGTTGCTATAAGAGGAATGGAATTATGGAGAGGAATTAGAGTTTAGGAGTGGGGACTAAAACTTACAGATTCAGTCTTCTCAACGTTTAATTAGAGCAAATTTCTGTTCATTCTGTGTCATGTGCCAAGTAAACAGTCTGATCATTCGAAAATAATGCAAGCGTTGAGAGAAGTGACCATGTGTAAAACCTAACGATCTGCTTTCAGGCAATGTGGCCATCTGAGGGGCCATGATAAATAAGTAACATGAGGAGACTAAGGATAGATCCTTGGGGAACACTAAAGATAAACGTGTAATAGCAGGTAATATTGCAAATGATTCTCTGACTGACTAAATAGACACGGTAGACAACATAGTCTCACCCAGCTGAATAACAATGGTGAGATTTTGAGAGGCTGAGAAGGATGTCACAGGTTCACTAGAAGTTTTTTTGATTTTGGTGACAGCCATTTGGCACTGTGGTAGCTTTGTGGAAATAAGATTGTTGGGACGGGAAGTGGGTCTCACGGACAAGAAAAGTTCAGAGTGGGCATAACAGGAGAATTCAGTCGTTTGAATAAAGGATGATTCGACAATAATAAGCTATTTATTCACCTACCAAAATATTGCATGCAAAAATCTGCTTTAGCACTGATAAAGCAAATATTAAACAAACAAGTATATACCTGCACAAAGTGAGGAACCTGCACCAGGACTCTGCTCAGATGCTGTGTTGATTTGAATGTTAGGCTCACTCATATTATCCAGTAAGTTTTTCACTTTGCATTTCTCATCTTCTGTTAGGCAAGACAAGTCTAGAATCTTTCCGTCTAGTTCCTTGATCTTTGACGTACACTCGAATGAATCACATTTCAACTCACATGTGAAATCCAAACCAAGACCATCCATTTTGTATCCCTCTTTCATACTGAAAAATGACTGGACTGTTTTTTGCACGGTGAACTAACAATACAAAGAAAATCACAAGTATTAATTTTTTCCATATGAGAAGTACAAATTAGAAACCAAGTTTTAAAATGCACCCAGAATTTCAGGGCATTAGTGAAAACTGATGTCACAAAGCATTCCTACAATGTAGCCTACTGAACCAATTTAAATCAAAACGAAGTTAGCATGTAGTTCTAGAGATAGTACGAACTGCAGATGCTGGAGAATCTGAGATAACAAGGTGTAGAGCTGGATGAACACAGCAGGCCAAGCAGCATCAGAGGAGCAGGAAAGCTGACGTTTTGGGCCTAGACCCTTCTTCAGAAATGGCTTCGCAGTGCAGTTAAAATTGTTTCAGAGATAGTAGGAACTGCAGATGCTGGAGAATCTGAGATAACACAGCATTTCTGAAGAAGGGTCTAGGCCCGAAATGTCAGCCTTCCTGCTCCTCTGATGCTGCTTGGCCTGCTGTGTTCATCCAGCTCTACATCTTGTTATCTTAGCATGTAGTTGTACCTTGATTGTAGCTTCCATTATAGGGTTATCGTATTATGGAGTCCTCTAATTCGACAATATCCTGAGTCAAGACTGCTCCATCTGACAGACACCAAATACAATACTACCACAGAGCTATACACTTCCAGTGCTTTTGCCCCCGAAAATATGGAAATCATACATTCAACAGAGTTCCCCTTAACTGTAGGCAACTTACCAATTCTCACAGGAAAATTATACATTTGGCATGGGCTCGTTGAAACAAGACTTGCATTTTTGAATTACAATTCATGATCACAGCATATCGCAAAGTGCGTTCCAGCCAATCATATACTTTTGAAGGGCAGTCTCACAGTTGAAGTGTAGAAAACAAAGCTGCCAATTTGTGCATTCCAAGATCCCATAAACTGCAATGCTCGTAGTTGTGGATTGAGGAATAAATATTAGTTAGGACACCAGGGACGACCTACTTGATATTTTCAAAATAATACCAGGGGATTTTAACATCCATTTCAGTGAGGCAGATGGTTCATCAGTTTAATACTTCACCCAAACACATGTTGAAAATGTCATGTCATTCCCCAGTTGTACAATTGAGATTTATAAAATAACTATATTTTGGGACTGTGTGTTTAAGATAAATGAAGGATGATCGTGTGACCTGTCCTGCAGTCTGTCTGACAATAAGCTCTGGGTAGTTTGATTGTTAGAGATCAAAGGGAGACTCATTATAAAACTGCTTGAAATGTATGAAGTATTTACTCTTGGAAAGCGTATCGATAGTCTCTGAAAATAAGATTAGTGGCCTCGGAGTCTCCCAGTTACAGGTACTGAGTTGTAAAACATGGTGCTATAAGGCTGAATTTTTTTTTGGGAAACTGTCAGTTTTGTTGAGTTCCATAGAAGGTTTCTTTCCTTGAGGCCTTGTAAGATCTCTCACCATAGCTTACCGAACTCACCTCAATAACTATCTACCTTGCCCCTGTGGTAGCCCTCTCACCCAGTTCCTGCCCCATCTTATCTCTTGCTGCTCCAGAATTACTTGCCACCACCAGTATATTTCATGAAAGGCTGGAATCATTGGCACCCAGGCCATCTTAAAAGTTCACACGCCTGGACACATGTCAGTAATTTGGCATTGTCCATCGCTGACAAAGTAATAGTACGTAATAGCAGTTACAAAGCCACACCCTCATGACACATTGCCAACATGGCTGACTCTCCCTTGCACATACAACCCCATTCTCTCACCCTGGTTGCTATTTAACCAGAAGGCCACACAGTTTCCCTGTTGTTAACCACATCCCATTCAACCAGCCTCTCTAGATCACCGCTCCTTAATGCCCACTTATAGAGCCGCATCCTGTTATTGTTCCATAGGGGAATATCATATACAGGCTAACAATCAGATAATTTGAAACATGAACTTTTATTTACAGCCCACAAAAGTGAACACACACACAAAACAATTAAAGGCTGCAGTTCGCTCCCACAATACAACCAATATCTTTGCAGGAAAATTTGCTCATTCCATTAACAGAGACCTTATACCGAAAGAGAGAGGGATTACAGGAATTCTAAGTGGCAGTGTAAACCGAAGAATTGATGGGGAAGGTTCTGAATGTGGGGACAGCACATCAATTAGAAAGGAAAGACAAGAGAGAGCCAGAGTATGTAGTAACTCTGAAGAACTAACTTGCATTTATTTAAATGCAAGGGGTCTTACAGGAAAAGCTGATTAACTCAGGGCATGTTTAAGAACACGGGATTGGGACATCATAGTTATTATGGAAACTTGGCTGAGAGATGGACAGGACTGGCAGCTCAATGTTCCAGGTTTTAGATGCTGTAGGAGGCATATAAAAGGAGGCAAGGAAGGAAATGGCATTACATTTTTGATTAAGGAATACATACTGCTGTAACTAAGGAAAGTATTTCTGAAAAATCGTCGAGTGAAAATATGTGGGTAGAAATTACAAATAAGAAAGGAAGGATCACTTTGATGGGATTGTACTATAGGCTCTCCATGAGTAAGAGAGAAATTGAGAAACAAGTATGCAGGGAGATTTCAGATACATGTAAACATAATAAGTTTGTAAAAATGGAGGATTTTAGTTTTCCAAACATTGACTGAGGCTACCATAGTGTTAAAGGTTTGGCTGGTGAAGAATTTGTCCAATGTGTTCAAGAAAATTTTCTTTATCAATACATGGAGCAAAACTAGACCTGCATTTGGGCAATAAGGCAGGGCGGGTGACTGAAGTAAAAGTGGGGGAACACTTTGGATCTAGCAATCATAATTCTATTAGTTTCAAAATCGTTATGGAAAAGAATAAGCCTTCCATAAAAGTTAAAGTTTTTAATTGGGTTAAGGCAATTTTTAATGGTATGGGTCAAGAACTTTCAAAAGTTGATTGGAGTAGGCTGTTCGCGGGTAAAAGGATGTCTGACAAGTGGGAGGCATTCAAGAGAGTGATGATGAGAGTTCAGAGGCATTTTGTTCCTGTCAGAGTGAAGGGTAAGGCTGGTAAGATTAAGGAACAATGGATGAATAAATATAGAGGTTTTAGTCAAGAAAAGAAGGGAATCTTATTTTAGATGTAGACAACTTGGTTCAATTGAATCTCTTAATCAATATAAAGAGTGTAGGGGGATTCTTGAGAAAGAAATCAGGAAGGCAAAGAGGGGATATGAGATTGCATTGGCAGATAAGGCTAAGAGATTCTACAAATACATTAAGAGCAAGACGGTAACTAGAGAGAGGATAAGGCTCTTAAAGATCAAGGAGGTTGTGTTTGTGTTAAACCCCAGGGGATGGGAGAGATACTAAATGACCATTTCATGTCAGTTTTTACTGTGGAGAAAGAAGAGAAATAAACTTTGATGTTTTAAAAACAGTTCACATTACAGAAGAGGAAGTTCAGGAGGTCTCAGAGAATATAAAGGTGGATAAATCTCTGGGACCTGATCTAATGTATCCCAGAATGTTGTGGGAAGGGAGGAAATTTTTAGACCCCTTGCAGGTAGGGCAGAAATATTTGCATCATCTATAATTATAGGTGAGATACCTGATGACTAGAGTATGGCTAATGTTGTACCTTTGTTTAAGAAAGGTTGTAAGTAGAAACTGAGGAACTACAGACTTGTGAGTTTGACTTCATTTTTGGGTAAGTTATTGGAGGTGATTATAAAAGATAGGATTTATGCACATTTGGACAGGCAAAAATTGATTAAGGATAGTCAACGTGGTTTTGTGCAAGGAAAATCATGTCTCACAAACTTCATTAAGCTTTTTGAGGAAGATACTAAAAAGGTTGATGATGGCAGTGCAATAGACATTATTTATTTGGGTTTTAGCAAAGCCTTTGACAAGGTTCCGTATTGTAGACTAATTAGTAAAGTTAGATCGCATTGGATTCAGGGTGAGCGTGTCAATTGGATACATAATTGGCTTAATGGCAGGTGACAGAGAGTAATGGTGGAGAGTTGCTTTTTGGACTGGGGCCTGTGATAGCAGTGTTCCACAGGGATCGGTTCTGGGCCCTCTTTTGTTTGTCATTTATATAAATGATTTGGATGCGAATACAGAATGCACGGTTAGTAAGATTATGGACGACACCAAAATTGGTGGCACAGTAGACGGTGAAGAAGGTTTTCTAAGATTACAGAGATATCTTGATCAAATGGGTCAATGGACTGAAAAAAGGCAGATGGAGTTCAATCTGGATAAATGCGAGGTATTGCATTTTGGTACAACAAACAAGGGTAAGACTTATACAATTAATGGTAGGGCCTCGGATAGTGTTATAGAACAGAGGGACCGAGGGGTGCAGGTACATAATTCTTTGAAGTTTGTGTCACATATAGACAGGATGGTTAAAAAGGCGTTAGGCACGCTTGCCTCCATTTCTTAGTCCTGTCAGTATAGGAGTTGGCAAGTCATGTTGAGGCAATACAGAACATTGGTGAGGCCTCTTCTGGAATACTGTGTCCACTTCTGGTTGTCTGGTTATAGGAAGGATATTATCAAGCTGGAGATTCAGAAGAGATTTATCAGGATGTTGCCCAGTATGGACGATCTAAGTTATAAAGAAAGGCTGGATCGGCTGGGACTTTTCTCACTGGAGTGTAGGAGGTTGATAGGCGACTTGATAGAAGTTTATAAAATAATGAGGGGTATAGATAGAGTTAATGGTAGTTGTCTTTTCCCTAAGATGGGGGCTTTCAAGTCTAGGGGGCTCATTTTTAAGGTGAGAGGAGAGAGATTTAGAAAAGACATCAGAGGCAAATTATTTACACAGAGGGTGGTTTGCGTGTGGAATGAACTTTCTGAGGAAGTGGTAGATGTGGGTGCAAATACAACATTTAAAAGATATTTGGACAGTTACATGAATAGGAAAGGTGGGGAAGGATATGGGCCAGCAGCAGGCAGGTAGGGCTAGTTTAGTTTGGGATTATGTTCAGCACGGACTGGTTGGACCGTGGGGTCTGTTTCTGTGCTGCATGGCTCTATGAATCTAAATGCCAGTAGGATGTCCAAGACCATACTGGCCAGCACTCACTTCTGTAAAGTTATTGTCGCTAACTTGAGCATAATTGAGATGCCAACATTCTATTTGCAAACACTAATGACAAGGTACAAGTCATCTTTTACCAGCATTTGAACCCTGAGTAATTTTATTCTGCATGCATTGCAAAAGGGCAATTAAATGGTTTCAAATTAAATGTAGCTGCAGTTTGCATGTGCACACATCATATATATGTCCCTTAAATGTCTCAGCATCCAGCAACTGTGAATCACCTATCAAACTGATACTGACTCTGCCTACCCTGGACATTGTCTCAGTCATTTTCCAGTTGAGTTAGCGTCTAGTGAACAGCAGATAATGGCAGGTAGCACAGATCTCAGTGAACACCATCAACATGGGGTTCCTGCTACTCATCAGATCCCCCGCCCCATCCCTCAAGAACCCTCATTTTCCCTTTCACCTTACACTGCCCCAACAGCCTATTTCCATCCATCCCCCCTGTGTAAGACCCACTACATTGAACTTTACCTCCAATGTTCCTCCTTGCCTCATGACCCCTGACACTACATCTTACTGATGTCTACCTTGATCCTCTATGCTCTCGATGTGGAGGTCATAGTGGTGGTCATTGGCAAGTACTCTCTTGTCCTGTGACCTGCCATGCCCTCCAATGCTGTTCTGTGTACCCTCCTCGCACCTTGACTCGCCTCCCCAACCCATCACAATTCTTGATCCCATCTCTATATATGCGTCTGCATTGCACCCAATTGCACCCATTGACTATACCAACCCCCTATAGCAAGGAGCTCTTTGCACCTTCCTGATTAATCAATGCATGGGCCCCCAGGACTGTATTCTCTCCAGAACCAACTTTGTTAAAAGGTTCTTGGTCATGACTGAGCAGACCAATGACCTTTGACTTTACAACTCCCTGACTGCCCCTTTGAGATTCCCCTGGTTGCTGGTGCTGGCCCTATAGGACTGACCCCTGACCACTCCCTAGTCCGTAGTTGGATCTGTCTATGACCACCCCCAGTAGCTGACTGACTGTAGCTAAGTCCCTGGACTGTGTATAGACTGTGACTGTAACTGATAGTTCTTGGAACCTCCCTGACCAAGAGCAGCACCTTGCCCTTCACTGGATTGAGAACTCGTCCCACCTGGCTGAGGTATTTTGGAATGCCCAAAAAAGTAGCATTAGTACATCTCCAACAGAATAGAAATTACCTGGAGGATGTAGTTTGCCTCTATTTCTGATGCTGTGACATCGTTCATACTATCCTGAATTTCTTGTCTCATTTTGGGGTGATGAGTGTTCACAATGACGGCATAAGTCACTTCTGCAAAAATATAAAGCAAGACAAATATTGAACACCATTTTAGGATGACAAGATCCAAGACAGTTGATAAGTTTCATATTAATTTCATCGTGATGGTAATAAAATGCACTGTTGTGTTCATGATTTCCCATTTTTGTTCTGTCTTTTCATCATACTAGCCTTGTGGAAGTCACATTCTATAAATGAACAAGCTTGTGTGTTATACATCAACTCACCAACAGAGACAAAAGCTTTGAATTGAACTCAGGTAGGAAGCTAAGCTTGTGGGGACTGCAGTAGAATGCAATCCAACTTTACTTCACTGCTATTAGACCTGGGAGATTTTAACTCAGAGGAATGCCAGTTAGTCTCCCATCTGGAACTGACAGCCTGGTAGATACAAGCTGAGACTCTTAGGGCTAGATTTTTAATTTGGGGTCAGAAAGCAACACTGCATCATAAGATTGTCGCTACTGCTATTTTGAGTATTGTTGAAAAAACACACATTTTGTCCAAGATTTTCATCTTGTACTCATTGTGGTAATTCACAAAAATACTAATGTAAATGGAAACAACATTTTATACTAGATAAGAAGAGTGTGTTAATCAGTTGTCATGTGGTTTCTGATTGGTAGAGCCATTTCCATGGAGAATGTACCAGTTAGATGATGACTGACAGTTAACTAACAAAGTTTTTAAAACGTTGTACCAAGCAGATCCTCTCTGATTGGTAAAGTTGTTGCCACTGAGCAGTGAACCATGGAAAAGCTGTTGTCTATTGTGTTGAGTTTAAACAGGAGCAGTGTCTGCAAAGTACAGGGCACTGTCTATGAATCTATGTAGCTTCTAGTATGTCCTCTGTGAGCCTGACTGAAAATCTTAAATTAGTTGTTAGTGTAACTCTTAGCACACCCTTGATTATTTAGCCAATATTTTCTAATCACAGACTGACATCTAATGTTAGACACTGTGTTTAGTGTTTTACAAGCACAGGTTGCTTAGGCATGGTCGATACTTTGCCTATTAGGAACAATCTGTTATACTTTGGGATGTACAGCAAATATACCTAGCATTACACCTGGATGGAAATTCACATTATTTATTCATTAATTTGGCTGAAGGTCCCTTTGGCTTGACAACAGCATCCAGTTAGCGGCTTTCATGTTGCTATCGCATAGTAGTAGCATGAAACAGATACCTTGACCTATTGCACAGAAACCATATCTTTGGAGGTGATCAGAGGTAGACTAGACACTTCTCAGGATTGAAAGTAGAGTCTTTAGGCTGCTCAAACATGATAGTCAATCAAATTTTGATATATAAAAACTCCTAATTTGATGGACGTGAACTTGGCACTCAATTAATGGTACCAGATACTGCCAGCAGGTGGGAATTGGCCCCAGAGTATGCCAGCTGAGAGCATGAAAGGGCTTGCCATTGCCTGGATAAATGGAGTCGGCTGGACAGCAGAGGGCCAGCAGCCTCATTGTCCAAACACTTACTCATCAGGCACTTCATCTGTTCTGCTCAAGCAACAGCAAATTTATGCCACGCATAAATACCTCAATTTGACCATTCCTTTATTTCCGAGACTTCAAATCAGCAACAACAATCAATAGTGGCTTCTCGCTGACCTCACAACAGGCACACACAACGTCTCATCACTCCATTTGTTTTTGCCATTCTTACCTCTGAAGCTTTAATTCTGTCACTGTCCACATAATTAACAAGCTCAACAATTAACACACAGTTAATTTCAGGCATGTCGATTTCTTGAAGACCCACACTCCGCCTATGCTTTAATAATTGCGGCATGTTTAGAGGTATCAGAATACTGACATACTATTCACAGGGTCATAGAGCACAGGAACAGACCCTTCAGTCCAACTCATCCATGCCAACCAGATATCCCAATTGGAGCTAGTACCATTTGCCAGCATTTCGTTCATAATCCTCTAAATGTTTCCATTTCATATTCCCATTAAGATGCCTTTTAAATTTATAATTATACCAGCCTCCACCACTTCCTCTGGAAGCTCGTTCCATAAATGCACCACCCTCTGCGTGAAAAAGTTGTCCCTCACGTTCCTTTTAAATCTTTCCCCTCTAGTTTTGGGCTCCTCCACCCCAGGAAGAAGACCTTGGCTATTCACCCTATCCATGCCTTCATGATTTTATAAGCCTCTATGAGGTAACCCCTCAGACTCCGACACTTCAGGGAAAAAAGCCCCAGCCTATGCAGCCTGTCCCTATAACTCAACATCTCCAGTCCCAGCAACATCCTTGTAAATCTTTTCTGCATCCTCTCAGGTTTAACAACATCTTTCCTATAGGAGGATTACCAGTATTATACGCAGTATTCTAGAAGTGGCCTCACCAATATTCTGTACAGCCGCAACATGACGTTCCAACTCCTATACTCAATGTTCTGACCAATGTAGGCAGGTGTGCCAAAATGCCTTCTTCACCGACCCTGTCTGCCTGTGACTCCACTATCAAGTAACTATGCACCTCCACCCTTTGGTCTCTTTGTTTAGCAGCGCTGCCCACTACTGATGTCCTGAATTCCTGGCCTCAGTTTAGACTCGGACTCTCAGCCTCAGCATGGACTTGGTGTGGCAATCTCTCAGCTTGGCATGGTGTCATCTCGGCCTGGCATGACGGTCTCTTGGCGGCCTGGCCCGGTGGTGTATTGGCAGCCTGGTGTGGCCTCAGCATGGACTTCTAGCCTCACAATGAATCCAGTGCAGTCTCCCAGCCTCGAGAGCCTCAAGGTGAAGCCTGGCACGGTCTGAAGCCAAGGCCTGGTGTGGAATATAGGCAAGGTGCCAGCACGGTTTGTAAGGATTATTATTCTGAGCTAATTATTTATATATTTTTGAATTTATTCTGATGATCTATATTGCTTGATTTTTTAATTCTTTATTTTTCTAATCTTTTTTCCCCTAAGAATTTGTACTTAAGAATCTGTACCTAGGTACCTTTGCACGTAAGATGGCACCATAAGTGGTGAAATGTAAACTTTTCACTGTACTCATTTGATGAGATGTGACAATAAAGCTAATTCTAATTCTAATTAGAGATTGTAAGAAGCGCCAATGCTGGAGTCAGAGATAACATAGTGTGGTGCTGGAGGAACACAGTAGGCCAGGCAGCATCAGAGGCGCAGGGAAGTTGACGTTTCAGGTCAGGAGCCTTCTTCAGAAATTTCTGAAACGTCAACTTTCCTGCTCCTCTGATGCTGCCTGGCCCGCTGTGCTCCTCCAGCTCCATACTGTGTTATCTCTAATTCTAATTAACTATATACACCCTGCCCTGGTTTGCATTGCCAAAATGCAACACCTCACATTTACCTATATTAAACTCCATCTGCCACTCTTCAGCCCACTGGCCCATCTGATCAAGGTTTAGTTGTAGTCTGAGATAATCTTCTTCACTGTCCACTACACCACCTATTTTGATGTCATCTGCAAGCTTACTAACCATGCGTCCTATATTCACATCCAAATCGTTTATATCAATGACAAAAATGACGATCATTTATATATGACGATCATCAAATATAAATCTATATTCCTCACTTGGAAAATTGATAATTCCGCTCTTAGTGATAGAGGTGCACTCAAACTGAGTCTGAATCTGATCACACTCATTCACAATGCAGCATCTCAGCGCAGAAATTAGCTGGGGTGCAATATCTATGTAATGCTCATTTGTAATTAATACATTTGCAATGTTGTGGCTCTATGCTTTTCTCTTCTCTCTAAAAGCCCCAATATCAGAGAAAATATCAATTGTAGTACACAACAAGGCAAAAATAAACACAGAAAATATCAAGGAAAAACACAGCTGTGACAAACATACCTTTTTTAGAAACTTCAGGGGGTTTAATACTAGTAAAAAAGACCATTGGTCTGCTTAATATAGTCTCTTGAAGATTTCTATATTTCTTGAGAGATGTGAGAGTAATTTTCCTGGAAGTAAAAAGAAAAAATTGGAATTGGCAACAAGTTGGTGGGAATACATATTTAAAGACCTTGAGAAACTAGAAAATTGAGCTGTTTGGACATTCAAGATTTAAAAGGGTTTACCAAGGTTTTGGAGGGATGTGTGATTTATTGGAATGGTTCAACAGTTGGACTGTGGGCTGAGACTCATTTGCTGATTTCTGAAAAGTCAAGAAACTTTCAAAAAGAATCAAGCAAATCTTTTAAAAGAGATAAGGCTTCTGTGTTGAAGATCGACTAGCAACATTGTTCTGGAATTCAAGGTGCAACAATAGAACAAAAATGACCTCCAATGTGTGCACAGGCAAGATTCTCACTCCTGAAAAATTCAGCAGGACAAACTGCATAGATCTGTCATGCAGTGAAATATTTCTCAGAACCCAAGAAAGTTTCATCTATCAGTATTTCTAACTATCTCATAAACCCTGAATGCTCAACTGTTACTTCTATTCAAAGATGTATGTCTAGTTGATTTTCTATTTGAACTGAAGTCTGGTCTGGAAATTTTCCAGTCAACAGTGGACAACATTTTGATCTCACCAATAGGAAACCTGCGGAATCATGAGAAATCATCCCATTTTTATAATTTGAGTCCAGGCCCTTGGCCCACAGAAGGATTTTCATTCAACTTCTGTCTAAAAAAAATTTTTTTCAGAGCTGTATTGTCTTGATTTGTTATGTGAATGTGTTTGTTTGGGATTTGGGGGACATAGTTTAATCTTCGAATAGCAATTGAGTTGTTGACCAGTTTTGCCATTTGTTTGGAGAATACGTTTTTAATAAGAAAGCATTTCTTAAAGAAGTCCGGTGAGTGTCTCTTTTCTTCTGGATAACACCAATAAAAGGAAACAATTTGGCTAATTGGGGTGTTGAGTTGGATGATCAGCCATGACCACAATGAATGACAGAGCAGACTCAAAGGGCTGAACGGCCTACTCCCGCTCATACTTTCTATGTTTCCATTTCGGTGGTTGAATCAAAACATTTACACTTGTCTGCCTCCTCTCCATCTATCCTCTCCTCTATCCATCTTCTATCCGCCTCCCCCTCTCTCCCTATTTATTTCAGAAACCCCTTCCCCTCCCCCATTTCTGAAGAATGGTCTAGGCCCGAAACGTCAGCCTGCCTGCTCCTCTGATGCTGCTTGGCCTGCTGTGTTCATCCAGCTCTACGCCTTGTTACCTCAGCTTCTCCAGCATCTGCAGTTCCTACTATATCTGAAACAGCTTGCTGTAGAGGTTGGCATTGTGGCTCTGCGCTTAGCACTGCTGCTTCACAGTGCTAGGGATCGAGGTTCAATTCCAGCCTTGGGTGTCAGTCTGTGTGTTTACATGTTTTCCCCATGTCCTTGCTTCAGTTTCCACACAAAGTCCAAAGGTGTGCAGGTGGCCATGCTAAATTGTCTGTAGCATCCAGGGATGTGCAAGTCAGGTGGATTAGCCATGAGAAATACAGGGAAAGGATAGGGGTCCAGGTGAGGTGTTCTTTGGAGGTTTGGTGCAGACTTGATGGACCATTGGCCTCTTTCTGCACTGCAGAGATTCTATGATTCTAAAATAAGCAGGGGGTACTTTTACATGAATCTGGAACAGTCCACAGTTTTCAGTGATGAGAAAAGAGCTGAATGAATGGAAGTAAGAGGACTGCCTCTCTAACCAACGAGGTAAGGCTGGAAGTACTTGAGGAAGTCAGCAGCAGAACAGTTGTTCCTCCAAAGTGGAGATTGTGTATCAAAAGAATCCAGTACCATAGCAAGCCAGGAAAGTGAGCGGCATAGCTCCATTGGGTGCCAAGCCCCACACTGTGACTTTCCCAGCGTGGTACTCCTCAGAACAACACAACTTACAATTCCACTCATTCTCTACGAGCAAGCATGCTCACCTTCACCCTCAAACTATTATCCTCTTGCACTCATATCTAACAGTCACGCTCCAGAAGCATTAAACAGGGATAAGCGATCCGACACTACGACAGATCAGACCTAAGCACTGAAGGCCTGTCACAATCAGGTGTGAATGGTAGTGGACAATTAAACAATTAATAGGAGGAGAAAGCTCCACAAAATTTCCATGATGACTATAAAGCAGAGCACATCAGTGCAAAAGACAAGGCTGAAGTATATGCAAACACTGTCAGTTTCATCATAACTGCTGAATGGATGGTCTATTTCAACCTCCAACGAGCATCCATACAGCTCCCTCTAATCTGTGATCTGCACGTGCCAATCGCCATGCAGACACCATTACCAGCACTGCCTTCTGGTTTGGGAAATTGTTGCTGTGCACAGAGTTCACCTCAAAGGAGAATATAGCACACAGATTTAATCATCATGCATGCTACACGATGACATACTTGGCCTAATCAAGATTAAATCAAGTAGTCACTACTTGTCTACTAAAGGGCAATGGGGCAGGAAGGCTGACCACAGAACTTTCCACACTAACTGGGGTAGAGACAGAAAGGCAGCCGCACCACCCCCACACCACCCACCCCCGCCCACCCACAACTCTCTCTGCTCACCCACAACTCTGCTCAAGAGCATGAGATTCCAACCTATAGCACTGTGATGAAACACAACTGAGCTGCGAGAAAAATGTGCTCCAAGAAAAAACATCAAATTATTCAGGTACAGAGATCTAATGGGTATTGGAGAAATCTGAATATTTTTTACTCTGACCTTACAATAGTTGAAAGTATCAGTGTAAGCACTTGTTTACCTGAAAACTTATACCTGTTTCTATGTAAATGTATTTTAGAAATAAGTTAACTTTATAATCTCATCCCAATAATGTGATTTGACAGTGTGGTGTTTTCCAATTTGTTGACGAGAATTACAGCATATGAATGGAAAACTACAAGGAATTGTGATGCTCATAATTCAGCGAAAAGGTAATGGAGGAACGTTACTCCATCGATAAAGTTCTATGTTTTAGACTGTAGGAGATATTGGTATCTATAAAACATTCCTTTACAATGAGCATGTAGCCCGAGTGATACTAAACCATTCACTCCATTTTTTTAACTCATTCATACAATGTGTAACATCAATGGCACAGTCAGCAATTATTGGCTATATCTAGTTTCCCAAAAGACAGTGAGAAGATGGTGGTGAGCTAACTTTCTGAATATAGCTCAGTGCCTTACTTGGTTATTACAGAAGGCAGTTAAGAGTCAACTGTTTCTAGTAAATTTAGAATCATAGGTTGGTCAGACCAGATAAGGACAGCAGATAATGATAAAGTATATCAGTGAATGAACTGGGTTTGTACAGCAATCCATTAGTTGCAATGGGAACCATTACTGACACTGACTTTTAGTTCCAGACTTTTTTAGAAATTAATAAAATTTAAGTTTTTTTTAACCCACAATGGCAAATCTTGAACTCACACTACTGAATCACTAGTCCAGACCTCTGGATTACTAGTCCTGTAATGTACCCATTATTATAGCATGTACAATGAAAATTTGACTGTACAAATAAATGCCTTAGACTGTAAACCATGTGTGCCTGCATATGGATGGTAGGATTAGGGTTAACCTAAACTTTCGACTTGAGAAAAAACAGGGAGCACCATATTTCATAGACAACCATATTCCTGGCACCTCGGTTTTGTGTTCCATTATTGATCTCACCTTCAGCTGTCTCACTGCTGACAGCTGAGGTTTCTCAGCTTGGAATTAGCACTTGTTGTTATTCACCTTATGGCATTGAACAAATAAAGGAATGTTAGAGATTTTAATGTCCACTTGAAGAAACTAGCCTGACAGACTGAAGGAACTTTTTTTACTATAAATTCTTATGAAGAGTAACCAATTGTCGTTCTGTATAATTTCCTTTAAATTCACAGAAATGTCAAACTGCCAGTGTTGTCGATTATCAGTACAATGGCATATATTGGTGCAACTCTTCAAGTCATACAATCAGTTGTCCTAACTCGCCATGTCAACACTTGCTGCAGGTTCTTACCTCTGTATGCATTCTGTCAGGTTCCATTGCCGCTCCGCCTTGACTTGGCCATTGGAGATCACATTGTAACCGGCTCCTGGTTGCTGGACGATCTGAATGTTATTGCCCACCACGTGGAAGTGCGATCGCTGTAAACTGAGCAGAAGCTCCAAGGGGAGCACCGCAATCTCACAGCTCATGGGGGTCCCGGGCAGAAAGTTAGGCGGGTCCCTCACTGCTAGGGGCTGGGGGCAGTCCGCAGACATGTCCACACCCAGAAAGAAACACAGGATCTCCACGGGCCACACAAAAGATCAGTGTTGTGGAAAAAAAACCTAATGCCTGGCGATATTAGCTGATAAAACTGGAGTATGATCAAAATGAGCTTTTATCCTGCTCCTTAAACGTACTGTAGAGGCGAGGAGTGCAAATGAGTCATCACTCCCAAGTTAAACACCCAACGCCCGGACCTACCTTTGTGCAGAGCTGCCTGTAGAACCAGACCAAGCGGTTTCTGGCTGGCTGACAGGCAGTCAGGGTGTTTTCTGAACTCGAGATACTGCAGCTGTATTTGCTTGAGGGAAGGCCAAGAAGAAATGTTGCACAACTTTCCCCCAGTTGCAGTCCACGCTTTGTTACACTCGACTGCCTACGGATGAATCTTACTGAAGCAATAAATTGCAATGGTTAGTTAATTATCGTGAGGAAAATGAACCGAATTCGCTATAAAATTAACACGTCATTCTCCCAGAATGAGTGCCATGTATCTGTCACATCGAGTGGGAAATTAGATGGAAAGCAACTGTTAGTAAATCGATATTCAACGATCCAGTCACTTTGGCAATCAGTGAAAGTAACAATTGTTGCAAGTCATTTTGAAAACGTCCCGTCTGACAGATTCGCACATACACTTGAACACATTCCTAATATTTAGTTAGTTATTTATAGATAATGCCTTATCTCATTATAACTCCACAAGTGCAAAAGCCAGGCTGCATTTGAACTTTATGATGAGGCATTGAGCTTCATAGAAACCTATTGATCAGCAAATTGAAAATATAAAGAACCGAAAGAACTGCGGATGCTGTAAATCAGGAACAAAAACAGAAATTGCTAGAAAAGCTCAGCAGGTCTGGCAGCATTTGTGAAGAAAAAAATCTAAGTTAATATTTCAGGTCTGGTGACCCTCAGAACTGAAAGGGAAAATATACTCCACTGTATAAAATGATTTAACAAATCTCCTGTGGCATTGCACACATTTGCCTTCGAAATTTTATAACAATGCGGGGGGGGGGGGATACATGGCAGGTCTTTCTCTAACTTCATTCACAGGATGTGGGTATCGTGAGGAACGTCATTCCTAATTGCCCTCCTCAGCCAGCAAGAAGATGTTGTCTGCAAAATCTAGGTCTGTCAACTGGCAGTGTTGCCATGGGATATCAAAGTCTGAATGCAAGATAACAAGGTGTGGGGCTGGATGAACACAGCAGGCCAAGCAGCATCACAAGAGCAGGAAAGCATGACGTTTCTGGCCTAGACCCTTCATCAGAAATGGGAGAGGGGAAGAGGGTTCTGAAATAAATAGGGAGAGAGGGGGAGGCGGATAGAAGATGGATAGAGGAGAGGATAGGTGGAGAGGAGCCAGACAAGTCGAAGAGGCAGGGATGGAGCCAGTAAAGGTGAGTGTAGGTGGGGGGGGTAGGGAGGAGATAGGTC
>JAHRHZ010000263.1:25176159-25192790 GCA_024137785.1 Ginglymostoma cirratum | reverse complement strand
TCCACCAATCTTAGTGTCATCTGCAAACTTGCTAATCAGACCATCTATACCTTCCTCCAGATCATTTATGTATATCACAAACAACAGTGGTCCCAACACAGATCCCTGTAAAACACCACTGGTCACAGTTCTCCATTTCGAGAAACTCCCTTCCACTACAACTCTCTGTCTCCTGCTGCCCAGCCAGTTCTCTATGCATCTAGCTAGTCCACCCTGGACCCCATGCGACTTCACTTTCTCCATCAGCCTACCATGGGGAACCTTATCAAACGCCTTACTGAAGCCCATGTATATAACATCCACAGCCCTTCCCTCATCTATCAACTTTGTCACTTCCTCAAAGAATTCTATCAAGTTGGTAAGACATGACCTTCCCTGCACAAAACCATGCTGCCTACCATTAATAAGCCCAATTTCTTCCAAATGTGAATAGATCCTATCCTTCAGTATCTTCTCCAGCAGCTTCCCCACCACTGACGTCAGGCTCACCGGTCTATAATTACCTGGATTATCCTTGCTACCCTTCTTAAACAAGGAATTCTCCAGTCCTCTGGGACCTCACCCGTGCTCAAGGATGCTGCAAAGATATCTGTTCCCTCAGTAACCTGGGATAGATACCATCCAGACCTGTGGACTTGTCCACCCTAATGCTTTTTAGAATACCCAACACTTCCACCCTCCTTATGCCGACTTGACCTAGTGTAGTAGAATATGCCCATCTTTACTTGGTCTGCCTTACAAGTGACTTCAGATGCCCAGCAGAATGGTTAAATCCTAACACTTAGAGATGGGCAATAAGTGCTGACTTAGCCAGTGATGCCCACATCCCATGAACAAATAAAAAATAAACTCATTGAAATCCTAACCTGCCTTTTATATTTACCACTTCTAATCTTCCTTTCCTTCACTAAAAGGCACAAACTCCTAATGTAAATGTGAACTGGCGTAGGTACCTGGTGGCTACAGCTCACTAAATACTTGTTGCAGACATCATGCAATGCTTCTTCAAAACGATGTAGCTGCATGCTCCATGGCTATGCTCCTTTTTGACCTTGAGCCCAAATTGGCATTGGAAAGCTACCAACCATTCCATAATAATCATGTCTGCTTACAGGTCAACTCACAGGCCACTTCAGATCTTCAACATTTGATTTGAATCTCAGGAGCACCCATAACTTGCATGCTTCTCTGAAATGGTTTTGTGTGAAGGAAGACAAATCTATCTCATGTTTCTGCACAGGATACATCTTATGGCTCTTAGCTTGCATCTTCACATTCACTCACTTTGCCATGTCTTTGCCAGCCTCCATGTACTTCACATTGCTTTCATACTACATGCTCACTGACACCAGCACTGATCTATGGGTTGAATGGTTTCCTTCTATGCTGTAAGACTCTATGATTCTCCAATCAGCACAATATTTCTTGTAGGTTTGGACTCAGTGCTCAAACTACCAGAGCTGAACAAGGCCAAATCCTTAAATGTCTCGGAACCTTGACTCTGCAAATTAGGATCCCAATCTTCAGGACACAGAATTCTTCATAGACCCCTTCCCCCACAAGTATCAGTGAGAAATAACTAAAACATCCAAAAAAAAAACCCCTCCAGGGAGTGCTGCACTTGACTTCCACATCTCTCCAAATCTTCCATTTGCCTTTGCCAAATATCGCCCCAACCCTTCCCAACTGTCTTTATCCTCCCAGACGCACCTAACATTGGATGACACCAGTGTGTCCTGAGAAGTGTTTCTTTTTGGTTCTTCTCCCACTATGTGCACAATAAAGAGCAACTCCTGACTGGCATCATTTAGCTTGGTACATAGCTAAGCTTTAGAAATGGTGCTGGCCTCAGAATTCCTGAGAGGCCCCGGCAGTGATGACTACTTCCGCCTGGGATGAGAAGGAAGATAGGATAGCACCAAGGTGGGGTGATTGCACAGAGAATGCATAATGAATGCAAATTACAGACAATAGGCAAAGTAAACTTGCTTCAGCTCATGGAGAGAAACCCTCTGTGAAACTCAGCAAAAACAACAGTTTGCTGATTTCTGATAACATTTAGCCCAAAATGATTAAACATAAAGGCCTTCTATTAAAACTGACTCCAATTAGTGGTTCTAAGGTGTAAAAATATACAGGAAACAACTGAATCACTCCAATAACAATGCATTTACCTCTCTTTTAAACTCAATGAACCATCTGGCAATTCAATTGAGCATACGCCTGCTTCTTACACATTGTAATTATAATTGACTAGAGGATATAAAGATCAAAGCAGCAAGTTCCACTTAAGGTGTGTCACCATTTATTCATTTTTCTTAGATTCTACTTCATTTCAAAATTGCTTTTATACATCTCCTAAAACAGACCTACCTCAAACCAGCATCAGATCTAACAGCCATTTCAACGTCTGTTTCTTCAGTATGGTCCTCAAATGTCTCTGGGCTTCTTGACTCCTCTGTCCAGCTCCACGGAACAACCTTTGGTAAGTCTAAAACAGCCTGCATGAATGGGACCAGCATGAGTCTTCCATCCAGCTCACACATTATTGGAAGTGTGTAATATTTTAACAGGACTAGAAAGTGTAAATATAGAAAGGATGTTCCTAATAACTGAAACTTAGAAAGGCTAGAAAGGTTGAATGGGCTACTCCTACTCCTATGCGCTAATGACACCACCTCAGACTCTCCATTAATATGCTCTACCATGAATATAACTGTTGCAGGTGAGATGACATTCATGAGATTAAACTTAACTCAATTGAACAGCAGGAAATCTAATACTGAACCAGACAACGTACAATGATTCTTGAACCAGAGCTGAGCTTGAAAACCACTTTCTACTTATTACTAAAAGCTTCTATTTTTGCTGCTGTGTCATTTCTCACATGCATCCTAATTCAGGCCTTCTGTCACAGAAAGTCTTGGCACTTGTAGATTTCTTCAACGCTCCCCTTGCTGATCCCCATCTTCCATCCACAACGAACTCCAATTTATGAAAACTGGCTACAAATGCAAAGTACTGCAGATGCTGGGAACGTAAGATTATAAATGGAAAGTACTGGAAGTACTTATATCTACCTTCCATCAGACACTATACACGCATTTGGAAATTAACATTTATGAGTGGTTGAATGCTTTGTTGCTAAATTGAATTTAACCTGCTTCATTGAAATTTCAGCAGTCCTATTAATTGCAATGTATGTGATAAGATGCCAATATAACCTACATGTTGTAAAACATTTTTTTACTTCACCCAAACAATCTCATGTCCCACTTTATTAGGCCTGTGAACCTAAACTCTATAGAAATCTGATCATTAAATCTGAATGTAGTCACGTTCCCTTCATTTTGTTGGCCTTAATGTGCTGTTGAAAAGAAGGTGGCAGCCAAGAACTTAGAAAAAGGAACGAATCTTATCTTCCTCAAATTATAAATCACAAAGGACAGAATAGAAAAATGTGAATGGAGCAGTATATAATGATTAATGGATGACTGTATTTCAGACATGAGTTTTAAAAGTTGTCTGCACATTGAAACAACATTCTTTCTTTGGCTGCATTTAACAACATTAAAGTTTTAAATTTTGTAAAATATATTGTAACTAAAATGCTAACTCAAACACAGGTATAGTCTGCTCTTGTAGCACACCTTTTATAAATTGAGAAGGGAGTAACTGAATTATTTTTAACTTTATTGCCTTTGGCGTGTGCAACTGTTCACATGAGGCTTTTTGCTGTAAGTCTTACTTGTACAACCTGTTTCCTCCAAAATGAGTGCTGTAATTTATTACAATGAGAATGGAAAATAAAAACAGGAAAACTTTACCACCACTGTATAGGGACTGGGTGAGACTACGAGGCTGCTTCCGGAGAGTTATGCACAATTTTCGTTAGCTTGTTTGACAAAGTATTTAATTGTATTGGAAGCATTGAACAGGTTTTGTCTTTACCAACTGGAGTTTAGGGCAATGAGAGATGATCTTGTTGGAACATCTAAATATGTCTCCCCCACAAGAGAGACTAGAATCTTTTCATTCATTAATTATTTTGACAACTTAAGCATAAGAGGTCTCAATTTTAAGATAAAGATGAACATTTATTTTATCTTTACAGGGTCGTGAGTCTGCAGAATTCTCTTCCCAAGAACTCAGTGGAGGCTGCACATGGAATTTTTTTCTCGGCTGAGTTAGGGAGATTTTTGATGGACAAAGGAGTCGTGGGATATGGGTAGCCATAATCATATCAGCTGGCATCTTACTAAATGGCTAAGTAGCCTTAAAGGGTCAAATAGCCTACTCCTGCTCCAGAGACCTATGTCTCTAAGTACTCAGCAGGTCATACAGCACGTCTGGAGACAGTAACAATGTTGAGGGCCAGAATTTGGCAGGGCAGCAGTGGCCCCATACATAGACCAGAATGTCAGGAATAACTCAGCCTCAGACATTTCTGAGTGTCCCCTCTGGACCTTCCTCCTGGGCCTACCTCCTACCTCCAAGATCCTACCTTCAAGAACTGCTGGTGAACTGGAAGTTGAGCATGTCCATGGTTCCGGCAGTGGCTCTAAGAGAATGGCTGCTGCTGCAGAGACTGGACTCAGCACAGGCTGCTGTCATGGACACTTCCCCTGGAAACAAGATGAGTGAAGGCAGAGTTTCAGGGGCCAGACAGACACATCCCACTGAAAGGGGAGTGAAAGATGGTTGGTGAGGGTGTAGGGATGTTGTGGGAACCGTTTTTAAGTCTCAGGGTTCTAAACCATGAGAGTATCCTCAAGCCTATGAAAAGACCGCTCTAAAAATTTTGCTGGACTCCCTATTTGGCAGAAGACCCACACACTGATGGTTGAAATGGCGCTGGTGGTGGGAAAATGCCCTTAACTAGCCCTTAAATGACCTCTGAGCAGGAAGGATATTCAATATTTTCCATTCCATTGGTAAAACGCTAGCAGTGGCAGCAAAAAGGTGAAGACTTGTCACTCCCTCACTTTCTCACCTGCTTTAGTTCCCAATCCACTCCGTGAGGCTCAGTAAAAAAAATTGGCTTTATTCCTTCATGGGATGTGAGTTTTGCTGGCTAGGCCAGCATTTATTTCTCATCCCTAACTGCCCAGAGGGCATTCAATAGTTAACTGCATTACTGTGGGTCTGAAGTCGCATGTAAGCCATGTAAAATGGCAGATTTCATTCCCTAGAGGACATTAGTGAGCCAGATAGTTGGCAATGGTTACGTAGCCGTCATTTTTAATTTTTTAATTCCAGATTTTAATGAATTCAAATTCAAAAAAGTTCCAACCAGCATTTTTGATAAAGGTTGCCTGACCTACTAGGAATTCCTAACACTATCTGTTTAATTGGTTCAGTTAAAATCTCATTCACCTACATACTGCTTAACATTAAGTCCCACTCATCCATAGACAACACAGTGTGGAGCTGGAGGACCACAGCAGGCCAGGCAGCATCAGAGGAGCAGGAAAGTTGACATTTAGGGTCGGGACCCTTCTTCAGAAAAAGGACCCTTCTGAAGGAGGGTACTGATCCAAAACATCAACTTTCCTGCTCCTCTGATGCTGCCTGGCCTGCTGTGTTCCTCCAGCTCCACACTGTGGTGAACCTCCAGTTCTGAGGAAGGGTCACCGGACCTGAAATGTTAACTCTGTTTTTCCCTTCACAGATGCTGCCAGACCTGCTGAGCTTTTCCAGCAACTTCGTTTTTGTCCAGGATTTACAGCATCTGCAGTTCTTTCGGTTTTTATCAATTATCATTGCCCTGTTCCTGCCTTGTTGTGCAGTTTCACATTCTTGTCACTGGATGGCTCTACAATATTATTGTTTTGATTTAGCATTACCTACTAAATAACACTTACATCATTTTATATTTTAATTGTATTAAAGTATTCACGCATTTATTTCTGATTACATACTACCTAGAGTCATGACAAGTCTATGACAAATTTTAACTAATGCCAGGATCGACAATGTGAAATATTAAATTATTTATAACTGGAATTAAGACAAAATTTAACAAGCACTAACAACGATCATGAGAAACTTAGTGAATTTGGGGAAAGCCCCACTGGATTGGAAATAAGCCAACATACAAGCTATTTTCAAGAAGGAAAATAAAAATATTGAAATTACTGATCTTATGTTTCAACAAAGTATTTGGTGAAAGAATACAACCGAAGGTGGTGGAGGCCAAGTCATTGAATATACTCAAGAATGAGATTGATACGTTTTTATATAATAATAGCATCTAGGGGTATGGGGAGAAAGTGGGAATTGAGATAGAAGATCAGCCAATATCATTTTGAATGGTGAAGCAGGCTTGGGGCTGAATGGCCTACTCCTGCACCTAGTTTCTATGTACCATAGAGTCTTAGAATCTAGGAATCGTACAGCATGGAAACAGACTCTTTGGTCCAACCAATTCGTGCTGACATTGTTCCCAAACTAGACTAATCCCACCTGCCTGCGCTTGGCCCATATTCCTCCAAGCATTTCTTATTCATGTACTTATCTAAATGCTTGTTAAATGATGCAACTGTACCCACATCCACCACTTCCTCTGGAACTTCATTCCACACACAAACTACTTTCTGTGTAAAAACAAAATTGCCTGTTGTATCTTTTTTAAATCTTTTTCCTTTCACCTTAAAAATATGCCCTCTAGTCTTGAAATCTGCCACCCTAGCAAAAAGACACCTGACATTCACCTTATCTGTACTCTTCAAGATGTTATAAACTTCTATAAAGTCACCCCTCAACCTCCTACACTCCAGTGAAAAAAGTCCCAGCGTATCCAGCCTCTCCTTATAATTCAAACCCTCCATTCTCAGCAACATCTTGGTAAATCTTTTCTGATCCTTCTCCAATTTAATAATGTCCTTCCTATAATAGGGCAACCAGAACAGCACACCGTACTCCAGAAGAGGCCTCACCAACATTCTGTGCAACCTCAACATGACATTCCAACTCCTATACTCAAAGGTCAAAATTCCTAACGTCTCCTAGTTTGCTATCAATAACAATCTCATACCTTAGTTTGCAACACACAACTCAATAATGTTCTGTTTTCCAGGACTAACAAGAAGTTCTCATACAGTCATACAGCATGCAAACAGACCCTTCTGTCCAACAGCCCCTTCTGTTCTGATTATGTTTCCCAATCTAAGCTGGACCCATTTGCCCGGATTTGGCCCATAACCCTCCAAACCTTTCCTATTGATGTACCTGTCGAAATGTCTATTAAATGTTGTAATTGTACCTGCCTCTACCACTTCCTCTGGCAGTTCATTCCATATACACGTAAGAAAAAGTTGCCCCTTAAAGTCTCTTTTAAATCTTTTTCCTCCCACCTTAAAATTATGCCCTCCAGTTTTGAGCTTCCCTACCTTAGGGAAAAGACCTTTGCTATCCACCGTATCTATGCCCCTCGTGATTTTATAAACATTTATAAGGTCACTCCTCATCCTCCCTAGTGAAAACGGTCCCAGCCTATCCGGCCTTTCCCTATAACACAAACCTCCCAGCCCCAGTAACATCCTTGTAAATCTTTTCTGCACCCTCTTCAATTTAATAATATCATTCCTATAGCAGGGCGACTAGAATTGTTCACATTGCTCCAAAAGTGGCCTCACCAATGTTCTGTACAATCGCAACATAACGTCCCAACTCCTATAATCAATGGTCTGAGCAATGAAGGTAAGCATGCCATACACGTTCTTCCCCAACCTGTCTGCGTGTGATGCAACTTTCAAGGAACTATGAACCCGCACCCCTGGGTCTCTCTGTTCAACAACACTCCCTTTTCCAGTTGGTGTCAAAATCAACAGGATGTGCAGGAGTAGTTACCTTCTCTTACGTACAGGACATCACCGGGTTCTATTGTCATTAGGATGCTAGAAAACCAGCTACTTGCCTTTATCAATAGACCAGTACTCAACTCATGCATAGTTTGCCTACTGTCACAGTTGCAAGCTTATACAGTGTTTGCAGGCAACTGATGTCATGATAACCACATCCTGCCACACTAAATATTCCCTCTATATTTGACCCTTACAGCAATTGGACAGGATTGCTCACTGGGAAATAGCTGCAACACGCCAACCTTATGATCCTCCTGCACGACACCAGCATTTCCTTGCTTCACAGGAATTATCAAAGGCACAAGACCATCAAGATCAGGATTGAGCACGCAACTGCGCAACACAGACAGTCAGGTGTCTGGACAGGTCTGTATACTCCCTAAAATATAACCTGCGAAAGGCCTCCTGAATCAAAGTTTGAAGCAACAATGCGATTGGAGGAAGTAGAGCAACACATCCCATCAGATGAGAAAGTCAGAGGGAGGGTGGGGAAGAAGGAGAAGTAAATGGACTAACTCGCAGTAAGAGATTTGTGAGATGTATTAATTACACAGCGATTCAGGTGACAAAGTTTATTCCCCTGAAACTTTACAGAAAGCCCCTCTGCATTGACAATTCTGATTATTTTCCATTTCCAATCGTTCGAAAACTACTAAAACCAGCATCAGCAACTTTGTCTCTCAATGACCTACTGGTGATGTTAGCTCACACTTAAAAAAAAACTATCAATGTGGTAAAGGCGACGTGATGCTGAGCAGCTGTCTGAGCAGGCAGAGAACTTTCACAGGTGTCTGAGCAGGCAGTGAGCTTTCACAGCTGACTGCCTCTGCTGTTTAGTTTCAAGTATCTCTGGACATTGAAGTTTGGTGCAAGAAAAATAAATAAATAGTGAAATTCACAGCTGACCTCAGAGAAATCTGTGCGAGGAGCTCCTCGCAGCATAGGGACAGCTAAGTGGCTTATTAAATCTCATCATACTCTGTAAATTTATAATAGTGAATAGGGTAATTTTTCTTTCATATGTTTCATTGAGATATGTCTCTAGATTAAACTGTTTTTTTAAAACGTAAAATATTGGTGCCGACTTACACTAGAGCAGTGTTTTTAGAGCGGTAAGACTGTGCTATTTTTTGGGTCTGTAGGTTGTTAACGTGCAAAGATGGCCTTTAGTAGAATGATGTGCTGTTCTGGTCAGATGTGGGAGATCAGGGAGAATTTCCATGTTACTGATGATCATGTTTGCAGGAAGTGTGTTTGGTTGTGAATCCTATCGAATCAGTTGGAGCAACGGTTAGAGGCAATGAGGAATTTACAGGAGCTGGGGGGGTGTGATGGATGGCAGTTTCAGGAAGGTAGAAAAACCGCAGATACTGTCGGGTAGATGGGTTACCTCTCGGAAAGGTAGGAGGGGTAGGCAGGACGTGCGGGCAAGTCTCCTGTGGCTACCCCCATCTCAAATACATCTGCTGTTTTGGAAAATATAGGTGGTGTTGGATTCTCAGGAGAATGTAGCACTGACAGCCAAGTAGAGACTGGCGCTACAAGGGATACGCAAGGTTCCAAGAGATTGATTGTGATGGGGTTTCTGTAGTCAGAGGCACAGACATTTCTGTGGCTGGCAACAAGATGTCAGAATGGTGTGTTACCTCTGAGGTGCTGGGGCCAAGGGTATCTTGGAGAGTGTGCAGAAAATTCTCAAGGGGAGAGGAACCAGCAGGAGGTCATTGTACACATTGGAATCAACAAAATAGGAAGAGAAAAGGACAAGGTTCTGAGGAGAGAATATAGGAACTTAGGCAGGAGGTTAAAAAATAGGTCCTAGAGGGTAGTGATATTTGGATTAGTCACATGCTAGTGAGATTTGGAATAGGAGGATAGACCAGATGAATGTGTGGCTGAGGAGCTGGTGCAGGGGGGAAGGATTTTTGGATCATTAGAATCTCTTCTGGGGTAGAAGTGACCTGTATAAGAACAACAGGTTGCACCTGAATTGAAAGGAGACTACCGTACTGGCAGGGAGATTTGCTAGAGCCACCCGGGAGGATTTCAACTAGCTGGGGAGAGGAGGGGGTGGGATCCAGAGAGATAGTGAGAAAAAGGATCAGTCTAAGGCTGGTGCAGTTGGGAAAAGGAGCAGGTTAAATAGTCAAGACAGGCAGGAGCAAAGTGAAGAACGAGGTAGGACTGATCAATTAAACTGCATTTATTTCAATGCAAGAGGCCTAACAGGTAAGGCAGGTGAACTCGGGACATAGTTTGGAACATGGGACTGGGCATTAGCAATTATAGAGACATGGCTCAAGGATGGACAGGACTGGCAGCTTAATGTTCCAGGGTCTAGATGGCATAGGAAGGATGGAAGAGAGGAGGGAGGTGGCATTTTTGCTTAGGGATAACATTACGGCTGTGCTTAGGGGGGATATTCCACGGAGTATATTCAGTGACGTTTTTGAGTGTAACTGAGAAATAAGAAAGGGATGATCACGTTGTTGAGATTGTTCGATAAACCCCTCAATGGTCAGTGGGAAATTGAGAGGCAAATTTGTTAGGAAATTTCAGTTACATTAACTTTCATTAAAGGGTTTGTACAAATACATTAAGGATAAAAGAGAGACTAAGGAGAGAATAGGGCCCCTTTAAGATCAGCAAGGCCACCTATGTGTGGAACCACAGGAGATGGGGGAGATACTAAATGAGTATTGTGCATCAGTGTCTACTGTTGAGAAGGATATGGAAGCTACAGGACTTGGGGAAATGAATAATGATACCTTGAACAGTGTCTTATAGAGGAGGAGGTTGCTGGACATTTTAAAACGCATAAAGGTGGATAAATCCCCAGGACCTGATGAAGTGTACCCTAGAACTCTGTGCTAAGCGAGGGAAGTGATTGCTGAGCCCCTTGCTGAGATATTTGTATTATCGGTAGCCACAGGTGAAGTGCCGGAAGACTGGAGCTTGGCTAATGCGGTGCCACTATTTAAGAAAGGTGGTAAGGAAAAGCCAGGGAACTACAGACCAGTGAGCCTGACATCAGTGATGGGCAAGTTCTTGGAGGGAGTTCTGAGGGACAGGATTTACGTGTATTTGAAAAGGCAAAGGGTTAGTCAACATGGCTTTGTGTGTGGAAAATCGTGTCTCATTAACTTGATGGAGTTTTTTGAAGAAGTGATGAAGGGGATTGATGAAGGCAGAGTGGTGGACATTGTTTATATGGATTTCAGTAAGGCATCCAACAAGGTTCCACATGGTAGACTGCTTAACAAGGTTAGATCATATGGAATATAGGGAGAACTAGCCATTTGGACGCAAAATTGGCTTAAAGGTAATAGACAGAGGTAGTGGTGGAGGATTGCTTTTCAGTCCACTGCTTTTTGTCATTTATATCAATGATTTGGATGTGAATGTAGGGGTCTTCTTAGTAAATTTGCAGATGACACCTAAATTGGTGGCTTAGTAGATGGCGAAGAAGGTTCCTCAGAGTAAAGTGGGACTTGATCAGGTGGGCTGATGGGCCAAGTAGCAGATGAATTTTAATTTAGGTAAGTGTGAACTGCTGCATTTTGGAAGGTGAAATCAGAGCAGGACTTATACACTTCATGGTAAGGTCCTGAGAAGTACTGCCAAACAAAGGGACCTTGGAGTGTAGGTTCATAGTTCCTTGAAAGTGAAGTCGCAGATAGATAGGATGGTGAAGAAGGCATTTGGTACCCTTGCTTTTGTTGGTCAGTGCGTTGAGTGTAGGAGTTGGGAGGTCATGTTACGGCTGTACAGGACATTGATTGGGCCACTTTTGAAATACTGCATGCAATTCTGGTCACCCTGCTATACAAAATATGTTGTTAAATTTGAAAGTGGTCAAAAAAGATTTACAAGGATGTAGCTACGGTTGCAGGGTTTCAGCTATAGGGAGAGGCTGAATAAGCTGGGGCTATTTTCTCTGGAGTGTTGGAAGCTGAAAGGTGACCTTATAGAGCTTTACAAAATCATGAGGTGTGTGGATAGGGTGAATAGTCAAGGTCTTTTTCCAAGGGTGGGGGCGTCCAAAACTAGAGGGCATAGTTTTAAGGTGAGAGGGAAAAGACATAAAAGGGACCTAAGGGGCAACATTTTCATGCAGAGGGTGGTGTATGCATGGAATGAATTGCCAGGGGAAGTAGTGGAGGCTGGTACAATTACAGCATTTATAAAGGCATCTGGATGGGTATATGAATAGGAGGGGTTTAGAGAGAGATGGGCCAAACGCTGGTAAATGGGATGAGATTAATTTCGCATATCTGGTTGGCATGGATGAGTTGGACCGAAGGGTCTATTACATCTTCATGACTCTACGACTCTAATTTAAATTCCTAACATAATAATTGTCCTGAATTCATTTCCTACAGGATGTCAACACATGGTGTTTTTCTTGAAAGATGTTTGATTACTTCTATGAGATGCTCGCATGTAGTCTCAGTAAAGTTATGAAGCTTTTAATGGTTTTGTTGGGAGCCAGAATATACGCATCACTGATGACTTGTGGGTGCTTGAGCCAAGAGGACCCATAAAGCAGAATGCTGTATGTCGGCCACTGCCCAGTCAATGTGGCTTGGCTGACTTGCTAACACTTTGATGGCTATTGATCGGGAGGGTGATAAAGGGCCACATGCTGTAATCCTGAAAAAGGGTAATATCCACTGTTCCTATGGAGCCACTACTACTACGGTGGAACTGGGCCTGTCTATTTTCGCTCCACTATCATGAACAATCTTTCATAGCTCTTGTCTATTACGTCCTCCAAATGGTCTAACCACCTCTTTATCCACCCCAGGCCTCAGAGTCTCCCTCTGAGCTTGCAGTTTTCTCATGAACATTTAGCAACTGCCCTTATAATGATGGGCCTGGAGTCTCCAAGAATTGAAGATCAATTCAAAGTCACAGCAGTAACTCTGGAGAACAAATATAGAAATGCTAAGAAAGATCGTTCTTTTGTAATTTTATTTGAGCATTTCTCTTTACCAGACATATATGCATTGCTTTGGGGGAGAAAGACTGACTGATATGCACCCAATTGAGTGAAGACCCTTTTTTGTCAATTGACATAGGAAGGCAGTGTGCCACAATGTTAGTGTGCTGGTCAACTAATAGCAAGAGTGTGGGGGCAAGCCACATGATGGTAGCTGTTCAGCACTGGGCCCACTCAAAGTTCAGCCCGGGGCCCGCTCGAGGTCTGCGCTGGGCCCGCTCGAGGTTTGGCCCTGGGCCCGCTCCAGGTTTGGCGCTGGGCCTACTCAAGGTCTGCGCTGGGCCCACTCGAGGTCTGTGCTGGGCCCACTCGAGGTTCAGTACCGGGCCCACTCAAGGTCTGCGCCGGGCCTGCTCGAAGTTCGGCCTTGGGGCCGCTTGAGGTTCGGCCGTGGGCCTGCTCAAGATTCGGCGCTAGGCCCGCCGAGGTTCGGTACTGGGCCTGCTCGAAGTTCGGCTGTGGCCCGCTCCAGGTTCGGCGCTGGGCCTACTCGAGGTCTGCGCTGGGCTCACTCGAGGTCTGCACTGGGCCCACTCGAGGTCTGCGCTGGGCCCACTCGAGGTTCAGTACCGGGCCTACTCGAGGTCTGCGCTGAGCCCACTCCAGGTTCGACACTGAGCCCGCTCAAGGTCTGCACTGGGCCCACTCGAGGTCTGTGCTGGGCCCAATCCAGGTTCGGCCCCTGGCCCACTCGAGGTCTGCGCTGGGCCCACTCCAGGTTCGGGTCCGGGCCCATTTTGAGTCTGAGACTTACTCAAAGTCTCTCTGCTGCTGTTTACAAATGTAAGTCCTTATAATGGAAAAAATTATTCATAGCCAATTTTGTTTGTAAACCATATCAAGAATTGGGTTTCAGGTCATTGCACCTCCTGACACCTTTTGCATCTTTTTGATAACAATCTGCAAATTTGATTCATATCAATGATACATCATAGTTGTTCTCCTGGCACAGGAAGAATTAAACAACAAGCTTGCAAATTTTGGGTTACATCATAGAACCTGAAAGCATTTTTCATTTATTTTCCATTTATAGTTCTCTTGATTGGTTATATGAATATTCATTTAAAGAAATGAAACTTTTATTTTAGGACAGTGCTGAAGTGGCTCTAAAAATATTAATAACCCTCATTTTAAAGGGCGGGAATGGAGAAGACCGTGACTGACTGATAAATTCAGTTGGGCCAGGGATACAGAGGCCATGCCAACCTACAGGGTCTCACCCGACCAGAATAACATCCTGGCTGTTAGATGAGACCAAAATCAAACAACAGGAGGCCATGATAGGAAAATGAATGGAAAAGATTGGGGCCACAATTGGTATTTGGGCTGTGAACAGAGCAGCAGGTGGACAAGGGCAGAGGGGAGTAAGGGAGCCTTGCCTTGAAGTGATCAGATTCTTGGGGACAGATAATCAGGATGGCACAGTGGCTCAGTAGTTAGCACTTCTGCCTCACAGCGCCAAGGACCCAGGTTCGGATTCTGCCTGTGTGGAGTTTGCATATTCTCCCCACGTCTGTTTGGGTTTCCTCCGGGTGCTTCAGTTTCCTCCCACAGTCCAAAGATGTGCAGGCTAGGTGGATTGGCCATGCTAAATTGCCCATAGTGTTCAGGGATGTGTAGAGTAGGAGGATGGGTCTGGGTGGGATGCTCTGAGGGTCAGTGTGGACTTGTTGGGCTGAAGGGCCTGTTTCCACACTGTAGGGATTCTATGAAATTTGCCACATTAAAATCCATTGTGCCTGGTTTCTTGGCACTTTGGATGCTATTTTGCCTCCAATAGCCTGCTGCCATTTTGATGAGGACATTAGACTGAGTGCCTTTTGCGTGTGCCATCAGAAGTACTTTGTCTCTTGCTGTACAATGAGATGCCATTTCATGAAGTGGCAGTCCATATGATTGAAAACACTAAGGACTTGTTTATATTATACCCTTTAACGGTTGTGCAAATGTTAGACCCAGGCTTTTAGCTCTGATTCTGTTGAATGCTGTGCCTCAAGAATATACATGATATAATGAAATAATAAAGTTCCACTTGAATTTTTTTATTTAGTCATAAGGGGAACAATATAGACATTGAATTCTTTACTTCAGTTTTTAATCAAACAGCCACAAATGAATTTGCTTAAAAAAGTAGAGGAAGTGGGAAATACAGGTACAGTTAAAAAATTTAAAAGACATGTGAACAGGAACATGAATAGGAAAGGTTTAGAGGGATTTGGGCCAAAAGCAGGCAAATGAGACTAGTTTCCTTTCTAAAACCTGGTCGGCATGGGTGAGTTGGACTGAAGGGTCTGACTCTGCGCTGTATGAGTCTATGTTAGCAAATGATTGGAGTTATTAAAACTTATATGATAATGTTAACAATGTCTTCTACTTGATTAGGGAATAAGAAGCAATGCAGCAGAGGCTTTTGTGGCTGTTTGAATGTAATACAGAAAGTTGATTTCAAAGAAATAGTTTGTTGCATAGTTGATAATTCCAGCAGTTGCCATGATGAATAAGAATGCCATCAAACGTTTTCCAAAAAAGAAACCAGGAAGGCTGTAAAAATAAGTGACATACACAAGAATTGAAGATTTAGAAAATCACTGAATATTTGTCTATAAACCACAGTTCATGATTAAAACTGCTTAGAGCACAATCTCTATTAAATAACCTTTTGGCAGCAAGTGCAGCAACTGATATTGGACCACTGTGTCTGAAAGTACATATGACACATCTGCTCAGTTAAAGAATATCTTTACAAATGCCCACTTTATGCCAGTGAGCCTTGCTGCAGCTAATGCAGAGTGGAAAATAACAGGAGTGCTCCCACAATTTCCTGACAGGCTGCCCCCCAAAGAACAAAAACCATAGTCAGAAAATATGCATGTATAAAATCATTGCTATTGAGTTTTACTTGTCCTTAGTCACCTCACTCAAACTAAAATCACTTCTTTGGAGCGACAATAATACACATGTCTTATCCCCATCAGATCAAAGAATTAAAAACTGCAATAAATTAGACAACACTGCACATTTTCCTCTGAGGATGCCCATATCAAAGCATTGCCAAGATACTGGCCATGAAATTGTGTGTTGCCATTCTAGTGGGAATTGCATCCCTGTGACTGTGACAAAAATAAGATTTCTCCCCTTGTCTTCTAGGCTGCTCTGCAGGTGTAAATATGATTGATCAGATCATCCTCCCCCAATGCCTTCCCCTTGTTGCTCAGCAGGGTGGGACTGCTCTATTCATAATGATCTGATCATAGCCAGAGATTCACTTGCAAAGACTTCTCTCTCTTCCTGCTCCTGCTCATTAACTGTGTTGTTCCTCAGTGATCTGTCCTTGGCTCTACACATTGGCACCATCATACAAAGACATAGGGTTAGTTTTCACATGGGCACTGGCAATAGCCAGTGCAACCTCACTGTCACCTTTCCCCCTCCTCATTCCTCTACTAATGTGTCAGGCTATTTATCCGCTGACCCTGGAACTGTGAGCAGTTATCATGTAGACTTTATGTGTGCTGTCGTGCACTAGCACACAATTTTGATCTGGGCTTCAACAATGGAGAAAGGGCTTGGGGGAGTCCCTCAGAATTAGGAAGGAGTGGGGTTAGTTCCCGAGAGTGAAAGGGGATGGGGGAATCCATCACAGTGAGAAAGGTGAGATAACAAGCATGGGGCTGGATGAACACAGCAGGTCAAGCAGTACCATAGGAGCAGGAAAACTTGACGTTTCGGGCCTAAACCCTTTTCTGATGAAGGGTTTAGGCCCG
>JAHRHZ010000263.1:25155687-25175759 GCA_024137785.1 Ginglymostoma cirratum | reverse complement strand
TGTGTTCATCCAGCCCCATGCTTGTTATCTCGGATTCTCCAGCATCTGCAGTACCTTTTATCTCTGATACAGTGAGAAAGGTGTTGGGGGTGTTCCCTGAATGAGGAGGGGAGGGGTCCAAGACCCATGAAGAGGGGGTGGTGGGATGGGGGTTCAATAAGGGCCTGGGAGGGCTGGAATGTCGTAAAGTGGGTCCAAAGCCTGGGGTCCCCCTCCCTCTCTATTTCCCTTCCACAATGTCCTGGCTCTCTGATCTCCCACCTGGATCTCTCCACTCCAAACCCAAATCTTTATCCCTATATCCCAATCTCTCCTCCCCACCATGTCCTCCCGAAATCTGCCCACACATGATTTAAAGTAGCACACAGTGTGCATGCATTGGTGTCAGCAAACACAGCTTTACCTGATATCCACGACTGGACGAATAAAAAATCCTCCAATTAAATATTGGGAAGACTGAGCCATTGTTTTGCCCCCCACTCTAAACTATTCCCTATCTCTTGGATCCATTCCTCTCTTTGACAATTGTATGAGATTGTCCAGTCTGTTCACAACCTTGGAGTCATATTTAATTCTGAGACGAACCTCCAATTTCATCTGTGTGTCAGTACCAAGAGTTTCATTATTTTCATATCTTTAACTTTGTTTTGCCTTCTCCAATGTCAGCTCATTTGCTGCTGAAACATTTATCCATGCCACTGCTATCTCTAGACTCAACTATTCAAACGCACTTCTGGCACATCTTCCACATTTTCTGTAAATGTAACATCATTTAAAACTTTGCTGCCTGTGTTTTAACTCACACTGGCTCATGCTCCTCTATCAGCCTCATGCTGATTGAGTTACTTTAGCTCCTGGTCAAGCAACACAGTGATGTTAAAATTCTCATCCTTGTTTTCAAATTCCTCCATAGCCTCACCCCTTCTCACCTCTGTAACCCCTTCCAATTCCACAACATTCTAGGATTTCTGCATTCCTTCAGTTCTGGTCTCTCATGATTTCTCAATTATGATCTTTGTGGCTAAACTTCAGACGCTTAAACACCAATCTCTGGAATTCCCTGTCTACAACTCTCCAAATCTCCACTTTACTTTCCTGCTTTAAAACATTTCTTAACAAACTACCTTTTTGACCAAGCTTTTGGTCATTTCACCTCTATATATACTTCCTTGTGTGACTCAATGTGTTACTTTGTTTATGTGTCCCTGTGAAGCACCCAGGCATGTTTCAATATGTTAAAGGCACCATATAATTATAATTTTTTTTGTTGAATGTGACAGAAGACCTGTATACCCAGGGTCTGGATACATTGGATCCAGTCTCCAGGAGGATCTTGCACTGTTTTGCATGGACAGAACCTCCAATGAGGCTTTATAATCAGGAGCCTGGACTAAAGACTAAAACTCCATAAATGTGCTTGTCCTAATCCTAATACCTCAATCAGTTTCTAGCATATTATTGGCTCAAATCCATTTGAATGCACCAGCCAGACCTATCTGATTCCAGTTCCTGTTACTGTGGAGTTGGATTGGGGAAGGGGGCTTGTTGGGGGGAGAAAGATGTTGATGGTCAGGTGTTGGCCCTTGGTTCCTAACACTTCATATACTGGAAAAATGTAGTTTCCAATGGCCCTGGTCCTTTCATAGTTTTCAACAATTCCATCATGTTACTCTATATCAGAACTGTTCAAATGAACAAAGCAATAATTTTTCAAACTTTCTTCTTATTTTTATTTCCTCAAAGCATGTAGGATCACGGCAAGTCTGAGTTGTACACACTTAAATATATTTTTTATGAAAGGTAGTTTTCAGTCCCCTTATTCAAGGAAGTGATGAGATCTGATCAAATGCCATTTTACATTCGGCCCAAGTTTATTTTCCAATTCCTCAAATTGGTGATTCAAAGATAGCACCTCCACTATGACACAGTCACCTGAATGAATGATCACTGAAGCATTTTCAAAATCTAAAGCAGGATTAACTATTAAAAAACAACAAATTTAAAAGTAGAAGATGATCTGGCAGTTTTTAAAGGAAGTAAAAACCACAATGTTCACTGTACTGATGTGGAAATGACACCAGACATTCACACAGCTAGATGAAAGAGGAAATTGTTTCAAAATAAGATAAGAGCTACAGGACAATGTTGAATCACTACACTGTTGGCTTCAAACGTGGAAGAATGAGTTTGCAACATGATTGTGAAATTTGCCTGATTTTCTCCATATGAGCTATTTTTTTGAATAAAAGTGCCATCTAACTCTGAAAGGTGAGCTGCAAGTGCTGAGCCAGTGTTCACAGGCAGCTTGCTAAGCAAGCTGGGTGGATAGTTTTATCCAATATTATGTTCTCCAGAAGCATCCACATGAGGCTACCTGGTTATGCAGGCAGATAGGCTTTTCCGAGGTTGTGTGTTGCTCAAGACAAAGATTTTATTTATTCCCCAAGAACTGGCTACTTGCTGAACCATAGCTGATATTAACAATAAGTAATACAACTGAAAAATATTTTTTGATTTCACACCATCCACATCTTTACTTTCACCCAATTAGCTCAACAATTCATTGCTTATTTTAAAGGTTGAATTGGAATATTAACCACAATGGCAAGACATCACGTGACTAATATTAATGAGACCTGAAGATACAGACTAATAATTTTAAAAATGCTTATGGTACGAAGAACTGTTACCTTTGACTGTTCTCTCCTAAATAACCCACGAAGTATTTGTGCCTCACCACCAAATACAACAATCCAGCGAAGGCGGCAGGAGCTAACAAAAGTGAAATCACAGAGCAATATTATTTAAAGCAAAACAGCAAACCATGACCTCGTAATCATAATAACCTAAAGCTATGAGTGAATAAACTCAAAAGTGTCGCTAAGCAGTGAGGTTTAATCATCTCAGTGTTGTGAAGGATGAGTTCAGCTTCATTGCTGCAGGATGCTCAATCATTCACATCATGACATTCATCCTGTCCCTCAAGGAAAGGATTGTACAGAAAAACACCACTGACCACAAATGCAATGGTTGGCATGTAGCTTTCTGAAGGGCCTGTGGAAAAACAAAATGTGAATCCTGTTGGATTATTCCCTAAGCAAACTGTCAAATTCACTTGGAAGAATGCGCCAATACCAGGATATTTACCAGGATGTAGCTTATCTTGCATTGAGAAGGGCCCTTGGGTCAGATCCAGAGTCTGAGTGCTGATGCATCCTACCCTTCAGGCAGTTTTAATGGGGAAGAAATCGCCATCCACTTCCTTCTCGATTGCACAATTGCAAAACAGGTCTTTAAAGAGGCACAATTTTCTTTTAATCAAAGCTCATTTGGAGCATCCTATAATGTAGGACTTTACATTCAGTGGCCTGGTCCCAGAGACACAGAATGAGACAAACATCAACACCGGAGGACGATCAACTCATTGAAAGATGCTCTTTGACCTGTCCAAAATTTTATAATCTTCCAACGCAGAGAGTTTTTGATGACCTGGCACATTCCAAGCTCCAGCACTATGTGATAAGGGACATTCTTAGGCTTTGCCAAGTACTGCAAAAGCTCAATGCGGAAAGGCTGCTGTGTACGGCTCTTGTACCCGTAGTTTCAAAACCCTTGATATATAATGAAAAACCCCTTAGGCTATATTCACCAGAGACTGTTGAATGAGAAATATAAATTTACATTGTAAATATAAACTGTAATGTCAGGTGTGATGAGGCACCTCATATTCTGTAATGAAATAAACTGATCTGCATGACACTTCGTGTACTGCCAAATTTGAACCGTTATGTAACATACTGGAAAAATGTTATGAATGAAATGTATTTTTGGAAAAATGTTGGTCTAAGATCAATGTGTTATACAGTTGAAATTACAAGATAGGGCGACACGATGGTTCAGTGGTTAGCACTGCTGCCTCACAGTGCTAGGGACCCAGGTTTGATTCCACCTTTGGGCAACTGTCTGTGTGAAGTTTGCATGTTCTCCCCATGTCTGCGTGGGTTTCCTCTGGGAGCTCTAGTTTCCTCCCACAGTCCAAAGATGTGCAGGCTATGTGGATATGCTAAATTACTCATAGTGTGCAGGGATGTGTAGTTTAGTTGGGTTATAGGGGGATGGGTCTGGGTGGGATGCTCTGTAGATCAGTGTGGACTTGTTGGGCCGAAGGGCCTGTTCCCACAACATAGAGATTCTATGATTTACAGAACGAGGTTAAGCTGGACTTGTTATTCAAGGCTGTTTATTTATTGGACTTATAACAGAGACAAGGATATGTGTTCTGCTTGCAGCACAAATTTTTCTATGGTTCCAACTCAGTCTCAAAATGACCCAAGTTATCCATAAAACACATCAGAAACACGTGAGTGAATATTGGTTGAGAAAATTTAAATAATTTAAATAACGTAACTAAAGATATACAAATTTTCATTCCACAAGCAAATTCTTCAGATGTAAACTTACCTTGACTACAGAAAATTCCAGCAGTCCACAGTAAAGCAAGAAATGTGGGATAAACCTCAGCGCAATTATGGCTAAACACAAAACAGAAGGTGTAGTTAAAGGTCACATGAATTTCCTTGCAATGTTTTAGGAGCATAGAAACAGGAGCTGGCCATTCATCTCTGAGCTCTTCCACAATTCAGAGGTAACTTAACTCCATATTCTTGTCTAGTGATGATATATGCATCTCAAATTTATAATCATTAATCAAGTTAGCATCCACTGCTTTTTGTTGGAGAGAATTCCGCACTTCTACCATTCTGTGTTTCCTAGAAATGTTTCCTAATTTTCTCTTGAATTATCTAATTCCAATTTTGAGGTTAAGATTAGGCCATCAGAATGGAATGTTTATTAGCATCTCCTCTGTCAATTACTTTCAGAATCCCAAAAACCTTTGATTAAATCATCCTCTAATTTCCAGAACTCCTGAAAATACAAGCTGAGTTTGTGCAATCTTCATAATCCAGCCACTGGAGCACTGGTAAATACTGATTAATTTCCACTGCACTTCTTTAAAGGTCAATATATTCATTCCAAGATGCACTGACAGCAGACAAAATGGAACACTTGTTCAACACCCGTCTCATTGAAGAAAGGAAATCTGCCAATACGTAACTTTACTCCCACATCAATGTAGTAGGTAGCTCTTTGAAGTGAACTAGCCAGCCACTTAGTCATATGAAACCACTACAAAGATGAAACACATAAACCACAGTGATTCAAGCAGAAGGGCAAATGTCTCTCTATCTAGAATAATAGAACCCCTCCAGTGTGGGAGGGGGCCACTTGGCCCATACCAACCCTCCAAAGAGCATCCCATCCAGCCCCCTACTGAATCCCCATATTTACAATCGCTGATCCATTTAGCCTACACATCCCTAAGCACTACAGGCAAGTTAGCCTGGCCAATCCATTTAACCTGCAAATCTTTGGACTGTGGGAGGAAACCGAAGAACTTTGCAGAAACCTACACAGATAACGTGCAAATTCCACACAGACAGCCACCCAAGGCTGGAATGAACCTGGGTCCCTGGTGCCATGAGGCAGCTGTGCTAAACATTGAACCACCATGCCCCCTATATAGGCTGTCTAGAGAACTAAGTGCAAATAATAAAGGCTGACCTTGCAACAGCCATGTGACAAAAAAAATCCTTTGAAAGATTTGTTTAAAATATACATTATTCAGCCAAAGAAGGAGAAGTGAAACAATGCTAAGATTAATGTACAAGTTAAAAATAAAGCAATGGACATATGGAACCTTAATAAAACTTATTTGCATGCTAATATTACTTCTTGAAATTCAAAGAAAGTTAATCTAGCAAACAGTGACAATGATATGAAATACAGATACTGCACATTCATGTGTAAAATGGAAATCAGCTATATATGTAAAAAGATCTAGCAGTGTGAAAATGAATAATAATTTGAGTTTTATATTATTTTCATATTTTTTTCACCTTGTTCCTCCTTTTGTGATGAATAAATGATTGTAAAACACTCTCAGCTCACAGATTAAGGAATCATGTTAAATATGACAGATTGAGTGAAGTTTTTTCATTAAGGCCTTGGATCATTACTCGTTTCCTGGAGTTTCCATTATTTTCACAGTGTGGTTCCAAACGAGCTACAGTTCATTTTTTTTTTATTCATTCAAGGAATGCAGACATCACTGACTAAGCCAGCATTTATCATCCATCTCTAACTGGCCTGGAGAAGATGATGGTGAGCTACCTTCTTGAACCACTGCAGTCTTCGGGTTGTATGTATATTCACAGAGCTATTAGGAAGTGAGTTCACATAACCAGAAGAAACAGGAACAGGATTAGGCCATTTATGCCCCTTGAGCCTGCTCTGCCATTCAATGAGATCATAGCTGATCTGATACTCCTCACTTCCACTTTTCTGCCCTTTCCCTACAGCCTTGATTTCCCCACTGATCAGTTATCTTACCTTCTCAGCTTTGAATTTACACAAGGATTCTGGCCCCATAGCACTCTGTGGCAAGGAGTTGCAAAGACTCACAATAGAATATTGTTTATTGCCACTTGTATCCCAGTACAGAAGTGTAGGAGTACAGTGAAAGGTTTTTATAATAGCTGCCTTTTAATGGCGCCATCTTAGATACAAGTACCTAGGTACAAGTCTTACAGAGTAAAAAAAGTGTCATTACACAAAAGAGGATTAAAAGGAAAGCATAAGCATCACTTATAGTGACTAAGAATGAGTTAGGAATGAGATAGTTATAACATTGTGAAAAGGATTTAAATTACAGCCCGATAAAGAGTTCCGAACAGCAGCAGCTCAGCATGTGGTGCCAGACCAACTATCCTGCATTGCTCCAGCCTCCACGCTGGTCCTCACCAGCACTTTGCAGCAACAAGGTAAGTTGCACTGTACCAGGATTCTCTTCACCTCATGCCGCTATTGAGAATCTCTTCTGAGAGAAGAAATTCCTCCTCATCTCATTCTTAAATTGGTGCCCCTTTATTCTTAGGCTATGCCCTCCGCTCTTAGACTCTCTCATGAGGGGAGACGTCCTTTCAGCATTTACCTTGTCAAGCCCATTAAGATTCCTATATATCTCAATGAGATCACATTTCATTCTTCTAAACTACAAGGAATAGAGTCCCTATCTGTTTAATTTTTGCTCATAAGATAATCCCTCTGTATCATCCTAGTTAATCTTCGCTGAATTGCCTCTAATGAAATAATATCTTTTCTTAAATAAGGGGGCCAAAACTGCTCACAGTACTTCTAATGTGGTCTCACCAGTACCTTGTTCAGTTGCAGTAAGACCTCCCAACTCTTATACTCAAAACCCCATGATTTTGACCAGTACAATGAAGGAATAAGGTATAACTCCAAGTCAGAACAGTGGAAATCAACAGTCATAGTGATGAAAAGGAGCTTCAAAATTCAATTGAAGCCACACATTTCACATTGAGCGATAATGTGGCCAAATTCAAGACATGTCAAGAGGAACAGATTTCAATTGTGGTCCATCTTGCTAGCAGCAATGACCATTTGGTGGGGATAGGGTTAATCTTGGTGGTTACAATTGCTATAAACAATTATTCGACAAGTAGGTGTATACAAGAATTATAGCTCATTGTGTGATGCATCTGATTGTACTAAAGTATCTGTGTTATCATATTGTACTACCTTCACTGAAAGAGCTAAAGACGTAAAATTACAAGAGCGGAATAGTTCTGCTGAAATAGTTTGTGCATTAATGAACTGTAAAGAAGGGGAAACAGATTTCATATTTCAAGCACCCACTTTGAGAATGCAATGATGTGCTGCAATAAGAAATAAACCGGAAATGGCATCATATGGGGTAAGACTTTAAACATATGTGTACCGCTTTATGTTAAGCAGGATATTGCTCAAGAGGAAATCCCTTTCTTTAAGTTTCTTGCTCATGTTCTGCATATGACAAGTATCAGCCAGATGCTTCCAAGATTGATAAGATGAGTCTCTTATTGGGCAAAATTCAGAATGTGAAGAATACCATTCAATGCTGCCAGTCTGTGGTAGTATACTGACATCAGATAAAGTATTGAGGTGCATTGTCTGATTAGATCCCATTATATTGTCCAATACCATACTTGTTTAGATGCTAATAGGTTAATTGAAATACTAGACAATAAAGTTAGTGAACAAGAATATAGGTGATTTTTGAGCTGACTGAATTGATATATGTACATGAGCTGGAAGAAGCATTAATTTCACTTGGAACAGTAAAGGTGGAAATTAATCTCTGTCATAATTGCCTCCCAAATTCTCAATCCCTCTCACACTATGACAATATGGGACAAGTGAGATCAAGCTCTTTCTTCAGAATCAATAAGCATTTGAGTCAGGTTAGGTAGTTTATTGAGCAGCATGCTGATTCTACAGAAACAATTAGCATGTGTATCTTCTTCTGTAGAAAAAAGTGTCTGTCACAAATTATGCTAAAAAGGAGACACATAAAAACATAAAGCTAAAACCATAACATCATCTGGTATCCTTTCAAGTTGAATTGACTATGCCTATTGTTTAAAAGTAAAGTGGAAAAAGTGCACAAGAGACTAACAAACATTCAGACCCAATGAATTTAATCTCAAGTTGTACTGACATTGAAAGTGATAGAAATTTAGAATTTCAACTAGGATAATAGTGACGGTTTGTTATCAGCTTCGATGCCCTGACAATTTAGTTCATTCATTATGTGATTTACTAAAAGAATTAATTTTTTTTTCATTTCCAACATTCTTTACATTTTATCACAGCTGACATTGGGAGACCTAATATGGCAATTGCTCATTGTAGTTGGGAGAGATCAGTGATGATTTCAGAGCCTGGTCAGCTATGTGTTTGATATTAAGACTTTAAAAAACATAAATCTTAATCTGTCTTTTTTTTCAGTGTAAATCTATTATGGTGAGTGGAGTGAGGGTTTTTTGTTTATGTTTTACTGAGATCTGTCTTTTGATTGAATTTTAATATAAAGGACAGGTATTGTTAGCCTAGAGCGATGTTTTGGGTAGTAAGACTGTGCTAATGCTGAGTTTCAAGCAAAGTGTGTCGTGTTTGTTTTTAGGTATTTTCTGGGTCTGTAGATTGTTAAATGGGCAGAGATGGCTTTTAGTAGGGTGATGTGCTCTCCCTGTTGGATGTGGAAGATCAAAGAGATTTTCAATGTCCCCAGAGATTATGTTTGCAGGAAATGTGTTTGGCTCGCATGGATGGAATCGAGCAGCAGTTAGGGGCAATGAGGAATATACAGGAGCTAGGCGGGTGTGATGGATGGTAGTTTCAGGAAGGGAGATAAACTAAAGATACAGTCAGTTAGATGGGTGACTGCCAGAAAAGGTGGGAGAGATAGGCAGGTAGTACAAGAGTCTCCTGGCTATCCCCATCTCAAACAAGTTTACTGTTTTGGATACTGCAGTGGGTGATGGTCTGTTAGGGAAATATAGCACTGACAACCAGGTTTCTGGTACCCTGATTGGCTCTACTGTAATTGTGGGGGGGGGTTGGTATTTCAGGTTCCAAGCAATTGATTGTAATAGGGCATTCTCTGGTCTGGGTCACACACAGATGATTCCACAGCTGTCAGCAAGACATCAGGATGGTGTGTTACCTCCCTAGTGCCAGGTTCAAGGATATATCAGAGCGGGTGCAGAATATTCCTAAAGGGGAATGACAAACAGAAGGTCATTGTAAACATTGGTACTGACAACATAGGTAGAGAAAGGAACAATGTTTTGCAGAGACAATATAGGAAATTAAGCAGGAGGTTGAAAAGCTGGTCTTTAAGGGTAGTAATATTTGGATTACATCCAGTACCAAGTGCCAGTGACAGTAGGATAAGAGGACAGGACAGATGAATGCGTGATGAAGGAGCTGGTGCAAGGGGCAGGGATTCACATTTTTGGATCATTAGGATCTTCTCTATGGTAGAATTGACCTGTATAAGAAGAGCGGGTTGCACCTGAATTGGAAGGGAACCAATATCCTGGCGGGTAGATTTGCTAGTGCTATTCGAGAGGATTTAAACTACTAAGAGGGAAGGTGGGACCCAAAGAGATAATGAGAAAAGAGATTAGTCTGAGGTTGGTACAGTTCCTGGGGTCAAGCTGAATAGTCAAGATAGGCAAGAGTATGGTAGAGAACAAGGTAAAACGGATAAATTAAATTGCATTTATTTCAATGCAAGAGGCCTGACAGGCAAAGCAGATGAACTTAGGGCATGGTTGGGAACATTGGACTGGAATATCATAACTATTACAGACACATGGCTTAGGGAGGGCAGCTTATTGTTCTGGGGTATAGATGCTACAAGAAGGATAGAAAGGGGAGGGGCAAAGGAGGAGGGGGAGTGGCATTTTTGGTTAGGGATAACATGACAGTTGTACTTAAGGAGGATATTCCTGGGAAAACTTGCAGTGAAGTTATATAGATGGAGCTGAGAAATAAGAAAGGACTGATCACCTTACTGGGATTGTACTACATGCCCCTAGTAGTCAGAGGGAAACTGAGGAGCAAATATGTAAGGAAATCTCAGATATCTGTAAGAATAAAAGGTTTGTGATGGTAGGGGATTTGAACTTTCCAAACATAGACTGGGACTGCCATAGTGTTAAGGGATTGGATGGAGAGGAATTTTCTTATTCAATATTTGGATGTATCTAATAAAGAAGGAGAAAAACTTGACCTTCTCTTGGGAAATAAAGCAGCGCAAGTGACTGAGGTATTAGGGAGGGAGCACTTTGGGGCCAGTGATCATAATTCAATTAGTTTTAAAATAATAATAGAAAAGGATAGAGCTGATCTAAAAATTAAAGTTCTAAATTGGAGTAAGGGCAATTTTGATAGTTTTAGGTGGGAACTTTCAAAAGTTGATTGGGGGAGGCTGTTCGCAGGTAAAATGATGGTCGGAAAATGCAACGCCTTCAAAATGAGATAACGAGAATTCAGACACAGTATGTTCTGTTTGTGCAAAGGGCAAGGCTGGTAGGTGTAGGGAATGCTGGATGACTAGAAAAATTGAGGCTCTGGTCAAAAAAAAAGAAGGAAGCTTATATCAGGTATAAACATCAGGGTTTGAGTAAATCGCTAGAAAAGTATAAGGGCAGCAGGAGTATACTTAAGAAGGAAATCAGGAGGAAAGAAAAAGGGACATGAGATAACTTTGGCAAATAGGGTTAAGGAGAATCCAAAGAGATTCTACAGATACATTAAAGGCAAATGAGTAACTACAGACAGAGTAGGGGCCCCTTAAAGATCAACCAGGCCATATGTGTGGAATCACAGGAGATGCATGAGATACTAAACAAATATTTTGTGTCCATATTACAGAAGAGGAGATGCTGGGGATCCTAAAATGCATGAAGGTGGATAAATCCTTAGGACCTGGCCAGATGTATCCCAGAACTCTGTGGGTAGCTAGGGAAATAATTGCTGGGCCCCTTGCTGGGATATTTCTATCATCGATAGCCATGGATAAGGTGCCAGAAGACTGGAGAATTGCTGATATGGTGCCATTATTTAAGAAAGGTCATAAGGAAAAGCCAGGGAACTATAGACCTGTGAGCATGATGTTAGTCGTGAGTAAGTTGTTGGAGGGGATTCTGAGGGACAGGATCTACATGCATTTGGAAAGGCGAGCACTGATTAGGGATAGTCAGCATGGCTTTGTGCGTGGGAAATCATGTATCACTGACTTGATCTAGTTTTTTGAAGAGGTGACAAAGAAGATTGATGATGGCAGAGCAGTAGACATTGTTTATATGAACTTCAGCAAGGTGTTCAACAAGGCTTTATATGGTAGACTGGTTAGCAAGGCTAGATCACATCTGAAGAGAGCCAGCCAACTGAACACAAAATTGGCTTGAAGGTAGGAGACAGAGAATAATGGTAGAGGTTGTTTTTGGACTGGAGGCCTGTGACCAGCAGATGCTGCAAGAATCAGTGCCGGGTCCATTGCTTTTCGTTAGTTATAAAACTGATTTAAAAGTTGATTGTAGGAGCTATGGTTAGTAAGTTTGAGGATGACTCCAAAACTGTTGATGTAGTGACAGTGAAGATTATCTCAGAGTACAATGGGACCTTGATCAGATGGGCCAATGGGTAGAGGAGGGGCAGATGGAGTTTAATTTAAATAAATGTGAGATGTTGCACTTTGGTAAGGCAAACCAGGGCAGGATTTACACAGTAATGTTAAGGACCCAGGGACTGCTGCTGAACAAAGAGACCTAGGAGTGCAGGTGCATAGTTCTTTGAAAGTGGGATTGCAGGTAGGCAGGGTGGTCAAGAAGGTGTTTGGCACAGTTGCCTTTATTAGTTGGTGCATTGAGTTTTGGGGCTGTACAGGACATTGTTGAGGTCACTTTTAGAATACTGCAATACTGCTATAGGAAGGATGCTGTGAAACGTGGAAGGGTTCACAAAACGTTTACAAGGATGTTGCTGGAATTGGAGGGTTTGGGCAACAGTGAAAGGCTGAATAAGCTGGGGCTTTTCTCCCTAAGCGTCGGAGGCTGAGGGGTGGCCTTACAGAGATTTATAAAATCATGAGAGGCATGGATAGGGTGAATGGCAAAGGTCTTTTCCTAGGGTGGGGAGTCTAAAACTAGAAGGCATAAGTTTAAGATGAAAAGGGATAGATTTAAAAGGGACCTAAGGGGCAACTTTTTCATGCAGAGGGTGATGCATGTATGGAATGAGCTACCAGAGGAAGTGGTGGAGACGGGTACAATTGCAACATTTTAAAAAGCATCTCAATGGGTATATGAATAGGAAGGATTTACAATCATGGAATCATACAGCATGGAAACTTCAGTCCAATCAGTTCATGCTGACCATAATCCCATAGTTCCACCTGCCTGTGTTTGGCATATATTTCTCCAAACATTTCTTATTCATGTACCTATCTGAATGACATTTAAACATTGTAATTGTACCCACATCCACCACTTCCTCTGGAAGTTCATTCCACACACAAAACACTATGTGTGTAAAAACAATTGCCCCTCATGTCTTTTCAAAATCTTTCTCCTCTCACCCTAAAATATGCCCCCTTGTCTTGAAATCCTCCACCCTAGGAAAAAGGTACCTGCTATTTACCTTATCCATACCCCTAATTATTTTATAAATCTGTATAAGGTCACTTCTCAAGCTCTTACACTCCAGTGAAAAAAGTCCCAGTCTATCCAGCCTCTCCTTATAACTAAAATACTCCATTCTTGGCAAAATCCTAGTAACTCTCTTTTGAATGCTCTCCAGTTTAATAATATCTTTTCTATAACAGGGAGTAAAGAACAGGACACAGTACTTCAGAAGAGGCCTCACCAATGTCCTGTATAATCTCAACGTAAGTCCCAACTCCTATACTCAAACGACTGAGCAACGAAGACAAGCATGCTAAACACCTTCTCAATCACCCCATCCACATGTGATGCAAACTTCAAAGAGTTATGTGCCTGAACCCCTAGGTCTCTCTGTTCTAAAACACTGCCAAAGGCCTTATTTTTAATTGTATACATTTTGTCTTTGTTTGTTTTACCAAAATCCAATAGCTCACATTTATCCAAATTAAAATCCATTTGCCATTCTTCGGCCCATTGACTCAATTGATCAAGATCTCTTTGTAATCTTAGATGATCTTTCTCACTGTCACAAAGGGATATGGATCAAACGCTGGCAAATGGGATTAGGTGAGATTAGGATATCGGCTCGGTTTGGATGAGTTGGACTGAACTGTCTGTTTCCATGCTGTGTAACTGTATGACTCTATGACATCATTAAGCATTATTAAGCTTCACACTGGGAGGTGTGGGAAACTCTGTAATGACATGTTTCACTTCACTGTTAGTTTGCCTTAATCTACCATCTGAGATGATTACTTTATAACCTAGGAGTGTTTCTAATTTCTGTTTGATTGAAGTGCAGTATCAAAATATCATTTCCCATTTCCCTTTTTCTCTAAGTTATTGCAATGGGGCAGCAAACCTATCCAAAACTTCAGAGGCAATCCTGTAGACAAAGAAATACACCTCCTCATGCATTTTGATTTAAAAAGAAGTAATTTAACCTAATTTGAAAGTATGCCAGGAAAAAAAATTACTTTCCTCAGCATATACCAGCACACATAAGGGAAAACATTTTCAACCAAAATGTGGTGGGGATCATGGATTCACTGTCTCTTAGGGTGTTACAGACAGAAATATCATTACATTTAGGAAGTATTTAGTTGTACATTTGCAATGCCAAGTCATACGGCTGTGGTGCATATGCTGGGAAATAGGGTTTGAATAGTAGGCTGGTTGTTTTTGAACAGCGCAGTCTCATTGAGCTGAAGGGCTTTTTCTTATGTTGTAGCTCTCTGTGATTATGACTCGTGTGAAGTCTAGAGCTCGCCACAAAACAGGTCAATTACACATTTCTTGTCTGAATCAATAACCATTGGGATTGGTTTTCAAAGAATAATTTGTGGAAGTTATTCAATAGATGTAGCAGAAGGAAATGGGCAAGAGTTTTAAAGTTACATTCTTGGAAAATAATCGGTTTCTAACTGATAATTACATAGCACGAGAAAAGTTAATAGATTAAAAAGTACACTTTTAATGGCTTTGAATTTCAAAGGATAAACTTTCTGGTATGTTGTTCTATTACCTACAGCATTATATACCCAAAATAGGCCAAACCTGTGCAAAAATTCACAGAATTTTGAGCACTAGTTACACCCAGTGACGTTCCACCTTTTTTGTGCTGGATTGCAACACACAATGCTCAAGGCTGCCTCGCCTACAAATCTGGACCTGCCCCAAATTGAATTATACACCATTGTAAATGTCTTCTAATGGAATTGTCTGGCAGATCTTCAAAGGCTGTTTTTAGCATCGCTACAGTGCAAAAAGAGGCCATTCAGCCCATCGAGTATTCCATCCAGAACCTCACATTTAGCACAGCTAATCCTCCTAGCCTGCACATCCCTGGACACTATGGGCAATTTGGCACCACAATCCATCTAATCTACACATTTTTGGATTGTGGGAGGAAACCCACACAGACACCGGGAGAATGTGCAAACTCGAAGCGGATAGTTGCATCAAACCCAGGTCCCTGGCACTGTGAGGTAGCAGTGCTAACCACTGAGCCATCATTCCATCTCTGTTAATATTTAACTGGCTCCTATGGATCCAAGGACAGTGAAGGATGTGTTTTAAATGCATTTGAATATAATTTTATTTCTTTTACTAAGAAACTGACAACTCTAGGCCAATATAACTATCAAATCATTCTATATGGCGATTATTTTTATAATTGCCACCATATTCAGTTCATCAATCAACCCTAAGTTTTGCTGACCTACACTGGCTCCTGATTAAGAAGAAATTCTCATTTCTGCTTTCAAAACCTTCCATGGTCTCTTCACCCAAAACCATTACAACATCTAACTCTGATCCTGCATTGCTGTGAGACATCTGTGCTCCTTCATAACAAGCATGGGGCTGGATGAACACAGCAGGTCAAGCAGCATCATAGGAGCAGGAAAACTTGACGTTTCGGGCCTAAACCCTTCATCAGAAATGGGGGAGGGAAAGAGGGTTCTGAAATAAATAGGGAGAGAGGGGGAGGTGGATAGAGGATGGATAGAGGAGAGGATATTTTTGGCCTCCGGGCTTTCCCTAGTTCGTATCAACTTCCTGGGTTCTTTTTGAATACTCTTCCTTAAATCTCTCTATATCTCTTTGAAGACACTCATTAAGACCTACCTCTTTGACAAAGCTTTTTGGTATGGGGTTCAGCAATAAGTTTTATTTTTAACTACTTCTGTGAAACATTTCCAGGTGTTGCATTCTGTTAAAGTTGTGTGGTCTCAGTAAGATTCTTAAAAGTTCTATTATGTTTCTGCCAAACTCCAGAAACATGGGTTGGGTTAGTCTCAGGTAATTACACTGTCGTAAATCCGATTCCAAACATTCATTGCGCTTTTCAGTTCAAAAAATTAAGATACTTTGAACTGCAATTTACTTTTCAAAAAAAAAACAGATTTACAATTGCCTGCAATTAGTTTAAAGTCATCCTCCAGGTCTACTTTATCTGTCCTTAATTTCTTGTTTGATCACTTCTTTATACTCAATATGATCGAGCTCAAAATCAACTAGGAGGAGCCTTCGCAACGACCAGATAGTTGGTCGGCATCTGGAAACAGCTTCAGGCCACCAGTATGAAAGTGCTACTTAATAATATTTCAGATATGAATTTGGATAGCTGGTAAGCAATGTCATTTGCAACGGTGTGTAACCCCTTAGAACCGTCATTTACTAAAAGTATTTCCTTTCTGCTTGAATCAATTAACTTTCCCCATTAATTGAACGATATTCAATGGGTATTGTTTGATCCTAGTACAATTGGTTACTTTTATGACTAATCTCTGGTACTGTACTGAGATCACCTTTTCCAAAGTGCCTGAAAATTATTTAAATGATAGGTCACTGCCGATTTTAAATTTGAATAACATACACGGACTATTTTGTTTTTCCACTTTACTAACATAAGTTATTTGTAGAAAACGATTGTCTTACTTGGCGATATTGACCCGGTCGAAAGCGCTCTGAGTCGGCCGCTTCTGGAGGGATTCATTCTGCACTGTGTACGCAAAGAATACTGCAACAGAGGAATACCGAGAGTTCCCATCATATGAAGGAACAGTATAGATGAACCGAATGCATTTACTTCGGTGTCGGCGTGCATACTGGTTGCATTGTAAAGCAGATGCCTTACCATTCTGAAGAGCACTGAGCAGAGTGACGGTACCCAGAAAGATCACATTGTCCAGAATCTCCATCTCCATGCTGACGGTCTCACAGTGCTTTGCGCTCCTGCCAGAGAAGGTCGTACCAATAAAGTAAAATGTCCCGTAGCTTATCTCTCAATCGGTCCAACTTCCGATTTTTCTTTAACGTTGCAAATAGCGGAAGAAATGTCAAACCAAACTTTGAAAACAGGGGTGGGATGATGGGCAGGCGAGATATGACTTTTATATTTGTTCTGAGCACAAGCTGTGCTTGTGTCAAAGGAGTTTCATGGTAAAAGCAGATCAGTAAATTCCATCGCTGGGAGCTAATATAGATTGCACAGTTTCAGTGATAATGGATTTCATCATTGTCAAGATAGAATGGGAAAACTTAGAAAGGACACTATTGAGCACATCGCCTTTATTCCTGCTCTTTGAAAGCTCTATCCGGTTAATATCATTCCTCTGTTCTTTCGCCAGAGCATTGCAGTTTCTTTCGACATGTACTGGGAATATTAGATTAAAGACAGTACAGAAGCATTTCCTTAAGGAATTGTTCAAACTCTTAATAACAGGCTCTTCCATTGAGAAAGACTGTACCAGGTCAGAGGCTAGGACTCCTGCAGTGAGCAACTCGCCTCCTGACTCCCCAGAGCTTGTCCACTATCTACAAGGCACCAGTCAGGACTGTGATGGAATACTCCCCACTTATCTGGACTGGTGTAGCTCCAACAACACTCAAGAAGCTTGACACCATCCAGGACAAAGCAGCCCAGTGGGGCAGCATGGTGGCACAGTGGTTAGCACTGCTGCCTCACAGTGCCAGGGACCCGGGTTGGATTCCACCCTCGGGCGACTGTCTGTGTGGAGTTTGCACATTCTCCCCATGTCTGCATGGGTTTCCTCCAGGTGCTCCGGTTTCCTCCCACAGTCCAAAGATGTGCAGGTTAGGTGTATTGGCCATGCTAAAGTGCCCATAGTGTTCAGGGAGGTAGAGGGTGTATATTAGGTGGGTCATGGGGGATGGGTCTGGGTGGGATTCTCTGAGGTTTGGTATGGACTTGTTGGGCCGAAGGGCCTGTTTCCACACTGTAGGGATTCTATGATTCTATGATAGCCTGCTTGATTGACACCACCCCCACAAGCATCTACTCCCTCCATCACAAAGGCTCAGTAGCAGCAGTGTGTACTACCTGCAAGATGCACTTCAGAAATTTAACAAAAATCCTTCCATGGCACCTTCTAAACTCACAACCATTACCACATAGAGGGACAAGGGCAACAGCTATGTACAAACACCACCACCTGCAAGTAACCCCATGCCACTCAACATCCAGATTTGGAAATATATCACTGTACTTTCAGTGTCATTGGTCAAAATCCTGGAACTCTCAACAGCAATGTGGGTCTACCTACAGCATCTGGACTGCAATGGTTCAAGAAGGCAGATCACCACCACCTTCTCAAGGCAACTTGGTGGGGGGGGGGGACAACAAATGCTGGCCAACCAGTGACACCCATTTCCCACACCAATCATGAAAAAGTATAGTATGCAGAAACTATGCATACGATTATGCAAGTCATGAGGAAATGTTGGCTTTATTGCAAAGGGTATGAAATGTAGATGTAGGGAGGTCTTACTACAACTGTATAGGCAACCATTTGGGGGAGCATAGCTGGGGTACTGTGTGTAGTTTTGGTCTCCTTATTTTACTCTCACTGTGTTATGAAGTTGTGTAGGGTAATCGTTAATTGGAAGGCAAGAAGCCTTCTGGAATTTGTAAAAAAAAAAAAAGGGGTAAGTGTGTAGTCCCTTTCAGAGGTTCTTTCTCTAAGCTTGAAGACTTGCACAGAAAATATGTATAAGCAGCTGAATAGGAACGGCCAGTTCAGAAATTGAAACATGTACCAATTGGCTGTGTGATTGGAAACCTTAGGCTTTCTTTGATGTTTTGGCAATGATCTGGAATTAGCCAATTAAGTTAAACCAAACCCTTAGCAACTGAAAGCCAATTGAATTTAAATCTGATGGTTTTGACAACCTCAGACCAATGCTTTTGTAAGAAAATTGATATGTCATCCAAGGTATATAAGGAGAGGGTTTTTGAAAATCAGAGAGAGCGACGCACCATCTGAGAAATAAGCATCTAGCTCTCACAAGAAATCACTAAGCTCTCTAAGAAAGCACCGTCTATCCATAAAAGGTACCACAGCACTTCTTGCTAAGAGTCCACACAGAAAACTTCACAGAGAAAACATCCCTGACAGCTGGATCAGCAGAAGAAAGGCATTCGTGACTTGAGAACAGCAAATGAAAGGCATGTAGACTTTGAGTGACTAAGTTTCAATTTATTTCCTTATTACTTGGGTTTATATTAGTGGGACTTGCTTTTATTGGAACAGCATATCAGTAGGATTTAGTTCAGTTAGGAAATAATTAGTAGTTAAGGGGGAATTGTTTGGTTTGTTAGTTATTCTGTTAATTTGTTCACTGTTAGGGTTAAATAGATAAATTGTTACTTTTAAAGTGAATATCAGGGATTTCCTTTTACTTAATCTCCCCTTCTCTGTAACAACTGGAAGGAGTTTAGAGGAGGTTCACTAGCTGATTCCTGGGATGAGGAGTTGGTTTATGACAAAAGATTGAGCAGGCTGAGCCTATACTCCTCGGTATTTAGAAAAATAAGAGGTGATATTACTTGCAACAATAAGATCCTGAGGGGTATGACAGAGTAGGTGCAAAGAGGCTGTTACCCTTGTAGGGAAGCTAGAACTAAGGGGCAGTGTTTAAAAATAAAGGCTCTCACATTTCAGACTATGATATAAATAAATTCCTTCAATTAGAGTATTGCTATTCTGCTAACAGAAACAATTTTTGATTATTTCACCTACTGTGATTATCACTGATTAATCCCACAGTGGCCAAACCTAGTGTGTATATTCTGAAGCAGATTAGAGTTGTTATTATTGCTTAGTAGTGGTCAGAATCAAATATGGAAATCCAATAGATATTTTATACATTTAAAGTGGTTTAACAGACTGTGCAGTTTGTACTTCCTCTTTCCACAGTATAAGAAACAGCAGAGGGGAAAAGACTTCTCTCAACATGAACTTCAATAATCACTTAAAAACCAAAAGAACTGCAGATGCTGTAAATCAGGAACAAAAACAAAGTTGCTGGAAAAGCTCAGCAGGCCTAGCAGCATCTGTGGAGGAGAAAACAGAGTTAACATTTTGGGTCTGGGTTCTGAGGAAGGGTCACCGGACCCGAAATGTTAACTCT
>JAHRHZ010000263.1:25137250-25155287 GCA_024137785.1 Ginglymostoma cirratum | reverse complement strand
TCGGGCCTAGACCCTTCATCAGAAAATCATCAGAAAATTTCTGATGAAGGGTCGAGACCCGAAATGTCAAGCTTTCCTGCTCCTATGATGCTGCTTGGCCTGCTGTGTTCATCCAGCCCCACACCTTGTTATCTCAATTTTATCTCTTTGCGTCTTTGCTTTTAATAGCCAGGTCTTTAACTCTTGTGTGTGTTTTTTCAGCTCCCTTCACATGTTAGTAGCTCAGCCACATCCTTTCCACACTTGCAAATCATAAATCGAGGTGAGGCTGATCATAAAAATTTGCACAAGGTTTTGTTCCTATCAGTTGGCTTTGTTGCTGAAAGAAGTGTTTCAGCCATGTGTGTGATATTCGCATCAGATCTTGATCACCTTGTATTACGTATGAAGGATTGAAAAGTAAAACATAAAACTGAAAAAATATGCAAGAAATTCTTCTAGCAATGCTGCAAATTTTACAGGGAAATAAACTACGTGCAGGATTAAACTGCAGCATCCTCGGGACCAAGTGCAGTTACCTAGGGCAGGGCTAACTATTGTTTTAGACTGGTTGTAATTGAGTGAAACATAGAAATTGGTTGAGAAAGCTCATCATGTGAAAAGTTAATATCTGCAGTTAGCCTACTTTATTTTGTAAATACTCTTGCAAGTATTACTGAGTCTTCAAGGGACATTTTGCAGCCAGAGATAACAAGGTGTGGAGCTGAATGAACACAGCAGGCTAAGCAGCATCAGATGAGCAGGAAGGCTGACGTTTCGGGCCTAGACCCTTCATCAGAAATGGGGGAGGGGAAGAGGGTTCTGAAATAAACAGGGAGAGAGGGGGAGGCAGATAGAAGATGGATAGAGGAGAAGATAGGTGGAGAGGAGACAGACAGGTGCAAGAGGCGGGGATGGAGCCAGTAAAGGTGCGTGTAGGTGGGGAGTTAGGGAGGAGATAGGTCAGTCCAGGGAGGAGGGACAGGTCAAGGGGGTGGGATGAGGTTAGTAGGTAGGATTGGGGGTGCGGCTTGAGGTGGAAGGAGGGGATTAGTGGGACGAAGGACAGGTTAGAGAGGCGGGGACAAGCTGGGCTGGTTTTGGGATGCGGTCGGGGGAGGGGAGATTTTGAAGCTTGTGAAATCCACATTGATACCATTGGGCTGCAGGGTCCCCAAGCGGAATATGAGTTGCTGTTCCTGCAACCTTCGGGTGGCATCGTTGTGGCACTGCAGGAGGCCCAGGATGGACATGTTGTCTGAGGAATGGGAGGGGGATTGAAATGGTTCGCGAATGGGAGGTGCAGTTGTTTAGTGCGAACCAAGCGTAGGTGTTCTGCAAAGCGGTCCCCAAGCCTCCACTTGGTTTCCCCGATGTAGAGGAGGCCACAGCGGGAACAGCAGATACAGTATACCACATTAGCAGATGTGCAGGTGAACATCTGCTTGATGTGGAAAGTCTTCTTGAGGCCTGGGATGGGAGTGAGGGGGGAGGTGTAGGCGCAGGTATAGCACTTCCTGCAGTCACAGGGAAAAGTGCTGGGTGTGGTGGGGCTGGAGGGGAGTGTGGATCGGACAAGGGAGTCCGGGATAGAGTGGTCCCTCTGGAAAGCAGATAAGGGTGGGGAGGGAAAAATGTCTTTGGTAGTGGGGTCGGATTGCAGATGGCAGAAGTGTCGGAGGATGATGCGTTGGATCCGGAGGTTGGTGGGGTGGTACGTGAGGACGAGGGGCATTCTGTTTTGGTTGTTATTGCGGGAAGGGGGTGTGAGGGATGAGTTGCTGGAAATGCGGGAGACACGGTTGAGGGCGTTCTCGACCATTGGGGGGGCGATGTTGCGATCCCTAATAAACGAGGACATCTGAGATGTACGGGAGTGGAATGCCTCATCCTGGGAGCAGATGCGATGGAGGTGAAGGAATTGGGAATAGGGAATGGCATTTTTACAGGAAGGTGGGTGGGAGGAGGTGTATTCGAGGTAGCTGTGGGAGTCGGTGGGCTTGAAATGGATATCGGTTTCCAGGTGATTGCCAGAGATGGAAATAGAGAGACCCAGGAAGGAAAGAGAGGTATCAGAGATGGTCCATGTGAACTTCAGGTTGGGGTGGAAGGTGTTGGTGAAGTGGATGAACTGTTCGAGCTCCTCGTGGGAGCACGAGGTGGTGCCGATACAATCATCAATGTAACGGAGGAAGAGGTGGGGTTTAGGACCAGTGTAGCTACGGAAGAGGGATTGTTCCATGTAACCTACAAAGAGGCAGGCATAGCTTGGGCCCATGCGGGTACCTGTGGCCACCCCCTCTGTCTGTAGGAAGTGGGAGGAATTGAAAGAGAAGTTGTTGAGGGTGAGGACGAGTTCGGCTAAGCGGATGAGGTTGTCAGTGGAGGGGGACTGGTCGGGCCTGCGGGACAGGAAGAAGCGGAGGGCCTTTAGGCCATCTGCATGGGGAATGCAGGTGTATAGGGACTGGATGTCCATGGTAAAGATGAGGTGTTGGGGACTGGAGATTGGAATTTTTGGAGGAGGTGGAGGGCGTGGGTGGTGTCACGGACATAGGTAGGGAGTTCCTGGACCAAGGGGGAGAAAATGGAGTCTTCCTGTCACTTTCCTCTCATCAATTCATTTGTAAAATACATAAAATAAGTTTGTCGTCGGTAATGTTAGCATTTTGAGAGGGTGTCTTACGTTAAAAGAGTCATAAAATCATAAACTGCTTTTGCCTCCCTCCATCTTGGCTGCATCTAACTCCTCAGGTCAGATTTCATGTTTCCTCATTCTACCGTACTATGCCAACAGGCTTACAAATCTTACACCCCTATTTTAAAAAAATAACATAACCCAGACATCTACAAGCCAGTCAGTTAAATTCTGTGAATAAACTTCAACAGACCATAATCTGGGACACAAAATAATTGTGAAACAAAAAGCAACAATATTTGAGTGACTCTAGGTGTAGAGTTAAAGTTAAGGCAAGGTTGAGATCCAAGAAAACAAGTCAGAATCATTAAATTGGTTTTAAAATGTAAAAAACCTTTTAAACTCTAAAATTTTATGTCTCATAAATTCAGGTTGCAAACCAATAGTACAGGCATAATAGGGTACTTCTGTCCCATCAGATGCACATGTAATTCCTTCTGGAAACTCCCTGGATAGCCACATATATCGGAGCCATCTCCAGAGCTGGATAAGGTTTGAGTTTGGGGTTTTGGAGTGTGAGCAGTAGCTAGAGTCAGACTGGTGCATCTGCAAAACTTTCATTGAAACAGTAAGGCAGGACCAGGCAGCTAATGCAGAAGCCAACTGAATACATCTTAGTCTCCAATTGGTTATCACATCAGAAAATTTGTGAAAGTATTGATTCGTCCAAGGATTGCAGCAAAGGCCATGTTGTTGACACCATGTATGTTTCAACTTATGGGAAAGGGTAGGAAGTTGGAAAAACTCCATTGATGACTAATTATGTAGTTAGGGAATCTCTTCGGCTGCAGAGGTGATTCCAGGAATGCAATTTGCCTTCTTAGCACCAGGGTCAAGGAGGTCACTGAGCAACTGCATAGTACAGTGAGACAGTGGGGGCAGGGTTGGGGGGTGTGGGGCTCAGTGACTGGCCTTGATTCAAATCAGTTCCAATTACAAAGGTACGATGAGGGATGAGGCCTTACAGGCCGGTTTTATGGAGCTAAGAAATAAACCAGTGGGCAGAGACTCAAGGTTGGTCATTTCCAGATTCCTCTAGATCTCACTCACTCCCTCTGGCTCAAAGCATAACTTCCCACCTTTGTCCTTGAGTGAGCCTACCCTTTTCTTTCTTGGCTCCTTATATATGTATAAAACGCCTTGGGATTTTCCTTAATCCTGTTTGCCAAAGACATTTCATGATCCCTTTTAGCCCTCCTAATTCCTTGTTTGAGTTCTTTCCTGCTATCCTTGTATTCGTTGAGGGCTCTGTCTATCCTCAGCTTCCTAAATCTTACATATGCCTCAGTTTAATGGCAGCAGAATAGGGCTACTGAACCTAGGACTTGTCTGCCCTGTCTACTTTTCTTTTCTTTCTTTTTCTTTTAAATTTTCTCTTTCTTTTTCTTCTTTTTACTTATATCTTATGAAGAGCTTGGTAGTGGTGACAGTATCATTGGTGCTGTGGCGAGTTCAGTGGGAGAGAAGTTTGGCTTCCTGGCAACATCTGCATCAACGAGGGTTGCCTAGCATTAATTCATGGCTGCTGCAGTGGAGGTGAGGTTGGCATCCCTAGGGCATCTGCAACCAGCGCAGACTCATGGAGGTGGCAGCGGAGTCGAGTTTGGGCCCAGTATAAGAACCAGTGGCATTGGTGGGGGCTGCATCGGTAAGGTGGGCCTGAGCAGACTCTTGGCATCAGCAGCAAAGTTGGGTTTGTGTCGATGCAGGACCTGATGGTATCTGTGACATTTGCATTGATGAGCTCCATCGTGGTGGTGGCAGTGTCATGAAGGTGAGATGGTGCTGGAGAATGGTGACTCTTGTTCTGTTGGTGCACTGAGGGGACCAGTGGGTGGTCTCTCCAGGCCCATGGCTGAGCACTTAACAAGAAGGACTGCAAAGTTAAACTTTATTTCTTTATTCTCCTGCCTTTATGCTCTATGTTTTTCTGTGTTTTAAGATGGCGCTGGAGAGTGTGGCACTGTATAACACTTTTCACTATATATTATAACAAAATGCATGTAATAATAAATAAATCAAACCAAATCAAATGTTTTCTTTTTGATTCAGCTCTCACTTTCTCTTGTCATCTAAGGTTCCCAAATCTTGCCATTCCTATCCTTCATTTTCACAGGAACATGCTGGTGCTGAACTCTAATCAACTAGCCTTTAAAAGATTCCTACATGCCAGATGTGGATATAACCTCAGACAGCCGCCCCCAATCTATATCCCCTAGATCCTGCCTTAAATGATAGTTAGTCTTCCCCTAATTTACTACTTTCACCCAAGAATTACTCTTATCCTTATCTATAAGTAACTTAAAACAACAGAATTATGGTCGTTGTTCCTGAAATGCTCCCCCACCGAAATTTTGATCACCTGGCCAGGCCCAATACCAGGTCTACTGTGACCACTTCCCTTGTTGGACTATTTACATATTGTTTCCAAAAACTATCTTGATACACCTAACAAATTTGCCCCCATCCAAGACCCTGGCACTGAACGAGTTCCAGTCAATATAGGGGAAATTAAAATCACTTACCAAAACAACACTGCTCTTTTTATATTTTTCCATAATCTGTCCATATCTGTTCCTCTATCACCCACTGACTGTTGGGAGGCCTGTACTACAATCCCATCAAAGTGATTGCACTCTTCCTAATCCTGAGCTCTACCCATATGGCCTCACTGGATGAGCCCTCCAAGGTGTCCTCCCACAGTACAGCTTTGATATTCTCCTTAATCAGTAACACAACTCCCCCACCTCTTCTATGTCCCTCTCTATCATGCCTGAAACATTTAAATCCCAGAACATTAGCTGCCAGTATTATTCTTCTCTCAACCAGTCACTGTACTAGCTACAACATCATTACTATATGTACTAATACAAGCTCTAGCTTCATCTGCCTTACCTGTCATACTCCTCACATTAAAACAGATTGAGGGTGACCTTGGGTATTTATCCTCCTGATCACCCCCAGGTTTGGACTGACTGACACCGTTCCTCAGGTATTTATCCTGTTGCTCACCTCCAGGTTTGCACTGACTGACCCTGCTCCTCAGGTATTTATCCTGTGGTTCACCTCCAGGTTTTCTCTGACTGACCCCACTCCTCAGGTATTTATCGAACTGCCACTGCTGCTGTTTATGCCCAGGTTCACTTTCCTTCACTGTTACTGCTGCTGTCACTGTTTGGACTGGACTGAGGGCATAATTTCTGAATAGGTGGTCACCTATTTAAAATAGAGATGGGGAGGAATTCCATCTCTCAGAGAACAATGAATCTGTGGAATTCTTCACTGCAGACAGCTGTTGAGGCTGGGTCATTAAGTATATTTAAGGCTAAAATAGATTTTTAATCCGCATGGGAATGAAAGGTAGGAAATTACAGTTGAGAATTATCAGATCAGCCATGATCTCATTGAATGGCAGCGTAGATACTATGGGCTGAATGGCCTACTTCTACTTCTATGTCTTTTGGTCTTATGGTCTTGGCATTATCAATAGAGGTAAGTGTCCCAAAGCTAGGACACTGCTAAATATTCATCAGTCATTGAATCAGGCTCATCTTGAGTATTGTACACAAATTTGGGTCCCACACTTTAGAAAAGATATCAATTACATGCAAAGGATGTAGAAAGATTTGCTAGAATTTTACCAGGGATAAGGGCATCATTTATATGGAGACATTGGAAATGTTGGGATTCTTCTTGCTACAGAGGAATATAGGAGGATGATCGATAGGGAAGTTCAAAATCGCGAGGTGTCCACTTGAAATAAAGAAACTGTTCTCATTAATGGAAATTTGAAATAAGTTTCAGCTGAGTAACTGACAAGAAATTGTTTCCTGTGGCTGAAGAGTCAGTAATCTCAGGACACAGAGTGAAGGAGATTGCAAACTAAAGGGACATGACATGAGGAAGCAAGTTGTGATCTGGAACACACTGCCTGAAAGAATGGTGAAAGAAGATTCAACTGTAACTTACAAAAGGAAATAGATAAATACTTGAAGGAAAATTTAAGAAGCTGTGGCAAAAGAGCAAGGGAATATGCACGTGTAAAATGGGCTGAATGGTCTTAGAGTCATAGAGTCATGCAGCATGGAAACAGACCCTTCAGTCCAACCAGACCATACTGAACATAATCCCAAACTAAACTAAGTCCTACCTGCCTGCTCCTGGCCTATTTCCCTCCAAACCTTTCCTATTCATATAGCCATCCAAAGGTCTTTTAAACATTATGATGTGAAAGTGCCGGTGTTGGACTGGGGTGGACACAGTCAGAAATCACACGACACCACATTATAATCCAACAGGTTTATATGAAAACACAAGCTTTCGGAGCCTCGCTCCTTCTTCAGGTGTTAGTGAGAGAGGTAGTATCAGACACAGAATTTATAAGTAAAAGATGAAAGGGTCACACAACTGATGAGAATGTTTTAAACAAACCTAAGATGCTGTTAAATCTTTAATCAGTTAGAAGGTTTTAATTGATTAAAACATTTATGTGAATCCCCAAATCCCTTTGAAGTCACTGACCTGAGAGAACTAAAAGTTTCCAGTGTAAAGAAAAGGTGACATTTTAGGTCAGACAATGCATGTTAGGTGTGAGGCCTTGCTTAGAATCTGTCTGTGTTTTGGTTTAGTCAGACTGATTTTATTTCTAAAGTAGGAACATATAAAACACCATATTGATGGACTGTCTATAAATTGTGTGCTTTTTGAATAAAAGAATTAATTCGCGAATACAAATTCACCTCATAGATTCACATATGTGTACGCACGTATGTGTGTGTGCATGCGTGCACGTGTGAGAGAGCGTCGGTGAGAGTGTGTGGGTGTGTGGGGGGCTGGAGAGAGAGACAGTATGTGTCTGTGAGGGACAGAGAGAGACTTAACTTTTAAACATTGTAATTGTATCCATATCCACCACTTCATCAGGAAGTTCATTCCACATGTTAACCACCCTCTGTGTAAAATATTTGCATTATATCTTGTTTAAATCTCCCTCCTCTTACCATTAAAATGAGCCCCTAGTCCAGAAATTTCCCATCTTAGCGAAAAGACAACTACATCAACTCTATCTATACCTCTCATTATTTTATAAACTTATATCAGATCACCTCTCAACCTCCTACGCTCCAGTGAAAAAAATCCCAGCTCACCCAGCCTTTCCTTAAAACTCATATCTTCTTTACTCGGCAACATCCTGGTAAATCTCTTCTGAAACCTCCTCAGACTTGGTAATATCCTTCTTATAACTGGGCAACTAGACACAGTACTCCAGAAGAGGCCTCACCAATGTTCTGTACAACCTCAACATAACGTCCCAACTCCTATACTCAAAGGACTGAGCAATGAAAGCAAGCATACCAAATGCCTTTCTAACCATCCTGTCTGTAAATGATGCAAGCTGTAAAGAATTATGTACCTGCACCCCGGTCCCTCTCTTCCAAAACACTACCCAAGGCCCTACCATTAACTGTTCAAGCCCTACCCTTGTTTATTGTACCAAAATGCAATCCCTCGCATTTGTCCAGTTTGATCTCAATCTGCCATTTTTCAGCCCATTGACCCAACTGATCAAGATTGCTTTGTAATCTTAAACAACCCTCTTCACTGTCTACAACGCCACCAATTTTGGTGTCATCCGTAAACTTACTAACCATACCTTCTATATTTTCATTCAAATAAATGACAAACAAAACAGGACCCAGAACCGATCCCTTTGGAACATAGCTAGTCACAGGCCTCCAGTATGAAAAGCAACTCTCCACCATTATTCTCTGTCTCCTACTGATAACCCAATTATGTATCCAATTGGCAAGCTCACCCTGAATCCCATGTGACCAAACTTTACGAATTAGTCTACCATGCAGAACCTTGTCAATGGCTTTACTAAAATCCAAATAGACACAATCTACTGCTCAGCCATCATCAACCTTTTTGGCAACTTGCTCAAAAACTCAAGTTTGTGAGATATGATTTTCCTCACACAAAACCATGCTGACTATCACTAATCAATTTTTGCCTCTCTAAATATCCATAAATCCTATCTTTTCTCATCACCTCCAACAATTTACCCACAACCAAAATCAGACTCACAGGTCTACAATTCCCCGGTTTCTCCTCACAACCTTTCTTAAACAAAGCTACAACGTTCAGCCCTCTCCAGTCATCAGGCACCTCACCCGTAGTTATAGATGATGCAATCCAAGGGGTCTCATAATTTCCTCCCTTACTTCCCACGACATTCTGGGATACATTAGATCAGGTCCTGGAGATTTATCCACATTCATATTCTCTAAGACCTCCTGAACTTCCTCTTCTGTAATGTGAGCTGTTTTTAAAACATCAAAGTTTATTTCAATGCATTCTCTCGACTCCATTCTATAGAGTATCATTCTACGATTAGTGTAAGGCAATATACATTATCATTAATAGCATAATATCAGAATGAAGGGCTTGCTGTTTAAAAAGATATAATAGTTTATAGAAGAATACTGTAAACGTAAGAAGTAGATATATAACTACTAGTGAGTGGATATTCCAGGGATTCTACTGCTGTTTCACCATAACATGGCACTGTGTCCCACATATCAATAGGAATCAATAATTGTAACTTTAAATTAATCACTTTTAAATCTCCTCTTGAGTACGCAAGGCTATAACCATTTAGGCATTCAAAACCATTTTGGACTGCATGTATATTAGATAGTGTTTGAAGAAACCCTCGCAGTTCTGGGCTGGAATTCAAATCTGCTTACGTATTGCTTATACGTGGTAAGCCGTTTTCATTGCTTCTCCACAGTAGTCGGTTTCTGACAGTGTTAAAGAAGGAGACAATGCAATACCCTCACTGAAGAACTCCCTTTCTCCGGAGAACTTTTGTCCAGACTACTCAGGCCTATGGCTCCAGGGATTCACCTGCTCAGTTGGTCTGGCAGCATTTGTAAAGGGAAAAACAGAGTTCTGAGGAAGGGTCACTGGACCTGGAATGTTAACTCTGTTTCTTCCCTCACAGATGTTGCCAGACCTGCTGAGGTTTTCCAGCAACTTCTGTTTTTGTTCCTGATTTACAGCATTAGCAGTTCTTTTGGTTTTTATTCACCTGCTCAGTTGCCTGGTGACCCACAAATCATGAAGCCTGACAGACATCATCTTCAAGGTGAGCAATTTATGATGATGATGATGATGCCTTGGAAGTACTTTAAAACAGAGTAACAAAGAATCTTGGAACGGTTACAGAAAGGAAGGCCATTTAACCTTAAAACCATAAGATCTCGGAGCATAATTTGGCTATTTGAACTATCAAGTCTGTTCCACCATTCGATCACGGCTGATATGTTTCTCTACACTATTGTCCTGGCTTCTCCCTGTAACCCTTAATCCACTTACTAATCAAGAACCTATTTATCTCTGTCTTAAGTACACCCAATGACTTGGCCTCCATAGCCTTCTGTGACAATGGGTTCCACAGATTCACCACCCTCCGGCTGAAGACATTTCTCCTCAGCTCAGTTCTGAAGGATTGTCCCTTCACTCTGAAGCTGGGCTTTTGGGTCCTGGTCTCTCCGGCTTGTGGAAACATCTTCTCCATGTCCACTCTATCCAGGCCTCTCAGTATTCTGTAAGTTTCAATCAGATACCCTCTCAACCTTCCAAACGCAATCGAGTACAGACCCAGAGTTCTCAACCGCTCCTCCTCTGACAAGTCTTTCATCACTGGGATCATTCTTATAAACGTCCTCTGGACCCCCTCCAATGTCAGCACATCCTTCCTTAAATACAGAGCCCAAAACTGCTCACAATATTCCAAACGTGGTCTGACCAGAGCCTTATACAGCGTCAGCAGTGCATCCCTGCACTTGTATTCTCGCTGTCTCAAAATGAATGCTAACGTTGCATTTGCCTTCCTAACTGCCAACTGAACCTGCATGTTAACCTTAATAGAATCCTCAACTCCTAAGTCCCTTTGTACTTCAGATTTCTGAAGCCTTTCCCCTTTAGAAAATTGTCTCTATCTCTATTCTTACTACCAAAAGGGGAAGTTAATTGAGTTTTTGAGGAGATTACGAAGGTGATTGATTAGGGAAAAGCGGTTGATGTTGTCTACATGGACTGCAGTAAAGCCTTTGACTAGGTCCCTCATTGGCGGACTAATACAAAAGGTGAGGTCCCATGGTATCGGGGTGAGCTGGCAAGATGGATACAGAACTGGTTTAATCATAGGAGACAGATGGTAGCGGTGGAAGGATGCTTTTCGGAATGAAGTATTGTGACTAGTGGTGTTTCACAGGGAACAGTGCTGGGACATCTGCTGTTCGTGATCTACTTAAACAATTTGGAGGAAAATGTAGCTGGTTTAGTTAGTAAGTTTGGGTATGATACAAAGATTGGTGGAGTTGCGGATAGTGAGCAGGATTGTCAGAGGATACAGGAGGATATAGATCAGTTGGAGGCATGGACAGAAACAAGGCAGATAGAGTTTAACCTGGACAAATGTGAGGTGATGCATTTTGGAAAGTCAAGGTGAAAATTATATAGTGAATGGCGGAACCCTTAGGAGTACTGATACACAGCGAGATCTGGGTGTGCAGGTCCACAGATCACTGAAGGTGGCAGTGCAGTTATGAGGTAGTAAAAAGAGCCTATGGCATGCTTGCCTTCATTGGAAGGGATGTTGTGTATAAGGATAGACAAGTTATGCTGCAGCTTTAAAGAATTTTAGTTAGTCCACATTTGGAATATTGCGTACAGTTCTGGTCACCACACTACCAGAAGAATGTGGATGCTTTGGAGACGGTACAGAAAGGGTTTACCAGGATGTAGCCTGGTATGGGGGATTTTAGCGATGGTTGGATAGGGTAAGAAAGGTTGGATAGACTGGGTTTGTTTTCACTGGAACGCAGGAGGTTGAGGGGGTCATGATAGAAGTTTATAAGATTGTGAATGGCATCAATAAAGTGGAAAGCATGAGGCTTTTTCCCAGGGTAGCGGGGTCAATTGCTAGGGGACACAGGTTCAAGGTGCGAGGGGTGGAAGTTTAAAAGAGATGTGCAAGGTAGGTTTTTCACACAAAGGGTGGTGAGTGCCTGGAACATGTTGCCAGAGGAGGTGGTGGAAGTAGTCAAAGTAGCAACATTCAAGAAGCACCTGGACAAATACATGAATAGGAAGGGAATAGAAGGATACGGATCATGTAAGTGAAGACTGTTTTAATATGGAAGGGCAAAGTGCATCCGTGCAGGCTTAGAGGGCCGAAGGGCCTGTTCCTATGCTGTATTGTTCCTTGTTCTTTGTTCTTCAAAGTGCATAACTTCACATTTTCCCACATTGTATTCCATATGCCACTTCTTTGCCTACTGTCCTAGCCTGTCCAAGTACTTCTGTAGCCTTCCCACTCCCTCAACACTGCCTGTCCTTCCACCCATCTTTGTGTCATCTGCAAACTTAGAACAATGCCATCTGTTCCTTTGTTCAGACTGTTAATGTATAACATAAATAGTTGTGATTCCAACACTGACCCCCTGTGGAACTCCACTAGTCACCGGCTGCCATCCTGTAAAGAAAAACCTCTTTTTCCTCACTTTCAGCCTTCTGCCAGTCAGTCAGTCCTCTATCCATGCCAGCACCTTACCCCCAACACCATGGGGTCTTATTTTATTTAGCAGCCTCCTGAATAGCACCCAGTCAAAGACCTTCTAGAAATCCAAGAAGATCATGTCGACCAGCTCTCCTCTGTCTAACTTGCTCATTCCCTGCTCAAAGAATACTAACAGATCTTTGAGGCATGATCACCCCTTGACAAAACCATGCTGACTCAGCCCTGTTTTATCATGGACTTCCAAATACTTCACCATCTCATCCTTACCCTGACTCCAAAATCACACCAACAACCAAGGTTAGATTAAGCAGTCCAAAATTTCCCATCTTCTAGCTCCCCCACTTCTTAAACAGGGGTGTTAAATTCACTATTTTCCAGTCCTCTGGGATCTTGCCTGACTCCAGTGATTCCTGAAAGATCACCACCAATGCCTCCACAATTTCCTCCGTCATCTCTTTCAGAACCCTGTCCATCCTGTCTGGGTGATTTATCTACCTTCTGACCATCCAGCTTCGCCAGCACCTTCTCCTTTGTATCAGTGCTAGTTCTGTGCATGATCAACTTAACTGGTTTCTCTGGCCCCCAGCATTTTCCAGTAACCCTTCAATTTTTTTTCAGATGATTGCCCATTTCCCTTTTGAAAGCCACAGTTGAATCTTCCTGTACCAAACTTTTAAACAGTACATTCCAGATTTTAACTACTAGCATGCTTAGGACACTCTACGAATGGATTTTACTACTGCATTGACTGGCCAGATGAGGTCATTAAATTTCTTTCCGTTTATTTCTGCATGAATTCTGCGGGGCAGCAGCATTAAATTCAATTACTTCTTCTTTCCCTTCTCCATGTGCTGTGCTTCATGGGGCTTGACAATGAGATCTCTCTCACTTAACTCCTTTAATTGGATAAACCGGATATTCTCTGGCATCTTACACTTCTGATAGACAATGTTTTTGAAAATATGTTTTCCTGCTCTCAAAACCTGTAAATCGCTATACCTGATGTTTTAAGCTTTGGAGGTATCAGATTTCCAGCCTTCAATTGGGAAGCTCTGAATGACAAACATTTCCTCTGCAGGAAGTGCATTCACTTCGGTGAACAGAGTTCTGAAAACCACAAGATTTTAATGTTGAAGAATAACCTTGAGAGTTTCCCTGCATTGTTTTCCTTCTAGTCAAGTATGTTAGCACTTGTCCACTACACATTACCACTACAACGCCATCTGCCGAGAGAAATTAGCTAAAGAAGCAATGCAAGGTGAGAACAACTTTTATACGGTGAGGTGATTAAATTCTGAAATGCACTGTCTGAGAGCATTGTTTAATTTGATTTTCAAAAGCTCCAATCTGAAGAGAAAAAGTATACTACTATGGGGAAAATAAGGTAGAGTGATATAGGGCAAATTGCTCTTGCAGAGAGCTAGCACTGGTGCAATGGGACAAGTGGCTTTGTTTTGTGTTGGAACTATTCAATGATTCAAATACAGTGGCTTCTGGTACATTTTTTGGGACTGGAAGCCCTTGATGATGTTTGTCATGTCTGATGTATGCTAAATTTTTATCTGCTGACAGTAGTCACCCTAGTTTCAGTCCAGGAGTGAGGAGGTTAATTTTCTGTACCCCATATGTCAATATGAACAAGCAGGAACTGGGACTGAATGGTTTATCCAATCCACAAGCACAGCATTGACTGGTTATCTGGCTTATTTTTACATTTAATTCAAATGCTAAATACAGCAAAGTGATGGAAAGAATTGGCATCTATGAGCAATCAAGCAGCACTTACTCAGCAAATAATCTCATCACCAATCCTCAGTCTGGGTTCCGAGAGATCTTCTCATCTCTAAATCTCATTTCAACCTAGAAAAACAGTTGGTTTCCAAAGTTGTGGTGAAAATCTGTAACAAAGCAATTTCCAATGAATGTGGCACCAAGAAACCTTGGTACAACTGAAGTCAATCGAAATCAAAGCTGGGTGGTGGTGGGGGAATCTTTCTCTTCAGTCATCTATGTAAGACAAAGGTTGTGATTATTGGAACCAATAATCTGAGACATTAAATATTACTCCAGAAGTATCATTGATCTATTTATCTTCAGCTGCTTTATCAATGACCTTGCCTCCATCCAAAAATTAAAGTACAATTGTTCACAGCTGATTGTAATATTTAGCTCCATTCACAATTCCACTGCCAAAAGGCAGCAGTCTATATCTATATGCTAGAATCATCTGGGACCTGGGCAGCATTCACACTTAAGCTGATACACACAAGGAACATTTTCACTACACAAGTACCAGACGATGAACATCACCACCAAGTGGCAGTGTATGCACATTCCCTTGACTCACTTCCTGGTTTCCCAAAGATCTGTTGCCACTTACACCCCCCATCAGGAATATAGCAGGACACTCTCCAATTGTCTAGTTTGATTCAGTTGCAGCAATAGTCAAGAAACTCGTCACTGTCTAGAACAAATTAGTGTGCTTGATTAGCACCTCATTAGCAGACTTAAACATCCACTCCTTCCACTATCACATACCATGCTGCAGCATGAGCCATCCATGGGATCCACTACAACAACCCATCAAGGCTTTTTCGTATCATTTCACAGCATGTAATGTACACCACCTAGAAAGAGTGCATGGGACAACCATCCTTTCCAAGTTGCACACTATCCCAGCACCAATCTTTCAGAAAAATAAAAGTAAAATACTGTGGATGCTGGAGATAGGAAATGTCAGAGAAGCTCAGCAACCCTGCTAATATGTGGGGATAAAGAAACAGAGTTAACATTTTGAGTCCAATATAACTCTTCTTTGGAACCATGCTTTTATTATTGCTATAGCAAAATGATTGAATTGCCCTACCTAACAGTATTCTAAGAATACCTTTACTATTCAGACTGCAGAAGGTCAAGGAAAAAATCCCTCCACCACCTCCACATGGAGAGGTAGGGATGAAAAAGGAACATTGGTGTTGAAAGTATCCAAAGAATGATAGCATTTAGATACCTTGGACTGCATCTTCATAATTTCTTGAAAGTGGAGTCGCAGGTAGATGGGCTAGTGAAGAAGGTGTTTGATATGCTTGCCTTTATTGGTCAGCGCATTGAGGATAGGAGTTGGGAGGTCAGAGGCCACAATTGGAATATTGCGTGAAATTTGGGTCTCCCAGCTGTAGGAAAGATGTTGTGAAACTTGAAAGGGTCCAGAAGCGTCCCTATATGATTGATCGCAAGCCTAGAATTTCCTAGCCTGAGGGGCAGCTGGAGTTGCTGTTGAGAATCAGGGACGGTGAGAGTTTCCTGGATCATACTTTCCAGGAGGTTGTCACCCCACAGGCAGTAAGAATTTAAAATTGTGGGTGGGTTACCGTCTGGAAGAGGAGGAAGTACAGGAGTCTGGGGGTGTATGTCATTCTCAAACTGGATCTCAACTTTAGACTCTATGTCTCTATATCTAACTCTATGACTCTATAAGTTTAAGCATTTTATATGTGTTGCCATTTGTAATTTCTGTTACTCTATGATATCAAAGTGAAACTTCATAGAGGTCAATTATGTGTTTCTTGCACGGAACAGTTTCCATGCAGAAGATGCAAAAGGTAACTTATCTCAAATATGTATTTGTGAATCAACCATTAGTGAGGGCAAAAAGTATCCTATCTCAGCACACATCTGTGATTTAAATGTGAGCAAGATGAGCTTACTGCATGATTTCCTTTATCGTTCTAAAGCAAATTGCTCAGGTCCCTGAATGCCCAGCATTGCAGTGTGTTTTTTTTAGATTGTGCTCAACAAATTATCTTAGAGATCTATGAACAGCATTATGCGTCAACATATAACTGGACTCAGAATTTTTCTGCTTGTAGAATTGTTCTGATCTGTGTTTCAGTTTCACTCAAAAGATCATTATAAACATCTATTTAGTAATGTCAATTTGCTGACATGACTGCAGAATATTACGTTAGGCACTAACCTTCCATGTTCCTAACCTTCCATGTTAGGAACATGGAAGGTTAGTGCCTAATGTAATATTCTGACACCAGGTTATAGTTCAACAGGTTTATTTGAAAACATATGCTTTCAGGGCCTTGCTCCTTCTTCAGGCTCTAAAAGCTTCTGTTTTTACATAAACCTGTTGGACTATAACCTGGTGTCATGTGATTTCTGACCTTGTCCATCCCAGTCCAACAGCAGCATGTCTATATCATTAGTAAGAACGAATCAAAGTTTCTGTGTGAAGAATTATCTTCTTAGCAATTTATTTCTGAACTCACATCATTCTGAAAATTCACTGAACATTCGATGTACTCCACAACAGAGACTCACTGCTTGCAATTTATGGGCTTTGTGGGGCTTCACAGGAGACTTGTGCCTTGAGGGGCTATGTGTTTAGGAAGTTTCTCTATATGATTGATCTCAAGCCTAGAATTTCCTAGCCTGAAGGGCAGGCTGAAGTCACTGTGAAGCATCAGGGAGAGTGAGAGTTCCCTAGATCATACTTTCCAGGAATTTGTTACCCCACAGGCAGTCCGAATTTAAGATTGTGGATGGGTTACCATCCGGAAGATTAGGAAGTACAGGAGTCTGGGGGTGTATGTCATTCTCAAACTGGATCTCAACATTAGGGAGGACTGGGACTGACGACAGACTGAAAGAGTGCAATCCAAACCTTGGCACCAATGGATAAGCAATGCACAGGAGGGAGCAGCAAAGAGTAGCAATGTGCTCATCATTGGCTTGGGGATAGGCTGGCATTTTTGTAACCATGAACAAAAACAAAGTTGCTGGAAAAGCTCAGCAGGTCTGGCAGCATCTGTGGAGGAGAAAACAGAGTTAACGTTTCGGGTCCGGTTCTGAGGAAGGGTCACCGGACCCAAAACGATAACTCTGTTTTCCCCTCCACAGATGCTGCCAGACCTGCTGAGTTTTTCCAGCAACTTTGTTTTTGTTCCTGATTTACAGCATCCGCAGTTCTTTTGGTTTTTATCTTTGTAACCATCTTTGTGGGTCCCACATGAAATGTTGCCTCCCTAGTGCAAGGTTAAGGCACCCCATAAATAGTGCAACATTTTCTACAGGGACGAAGGAAAGAAGTAGAAATAACAGTACACATTGATATCAACAATTTGGAGAGTGCAGGTATTGAGGTCGTATGATCAGATTATCAGAAGCAAAGGAAGAAGTGAATGAGTAGAATCACAAAGGCAACTTCCTCCCAGGTCATTCCCAGTGCCTTGCACTGGTGAGAGTGCATATAGCAACATAGAATGGATCAATGTTTAGTCTTAAGTAAGGTGTAGGAAGGAGGGCTTCCAATTCTAGGTCAATGGGATGCTTTTGAGTGCAGTAGGCACCCATTTTAAGAGGACAAGTTACAACTCCAAGGCATCTCTGCAGGAGTTCCTCAGGATAATCTCCTAGGCTCAAGCATCTTCATCAGTGACCTTCCCTCCATCATAAGATTACGAGTGGGGACGTTAGCCAGTGATTGCACAATGTTCAGTACCATTCATGACTCAACAGATAGTGAAGCAGTCCATGTTCAAACTTGGACAATATCCAGGCTTCAGCTGAAAAGCAGTGAGTGAACATTGTGCTGTACAAATGCTAGGCCATCGCCATCTCCAATAAGGGGCAATCTAACCACTGCCCCTTCACATTCATTGGTATTACCGTCACTGAATCTCACAGTATCGGTATTCAGTGGGCATTGGGGGGGGAGGGTATGACTGACCAGAAAGTGAATTGGACTTGCCACATAAATACAA
>JAHRHZ010000263.1:25092110-25137240 GCA_024137785.1 Ginglymostoma cirratum | reverse complement strand
TCTCATACACTGCAGGCATGGATGCCCCGAGGCATGGTATATTGGCGAGGCCATGCAGACAACGGATGACAACGGATAAATGGACACTGCGCAACAATTGCCAGACAGGAATGTTCCCTCCCAGTCAGAGAACACTCAGAGAAGGGCATTCAGCCTTTGATCTTCGGGTAAGAGTCCTCCAAGGCAGCCTTCGAGATATACAACAACACAGAATCGCCGAGCAGAAACCGATAGGTAAGTTCCATACCCATGAAGATGGCCTCAACCATGATCTTGGGTTCATGTCGTGCTGCAGGTGACCCCACTACATTATTCAGTATCTGTAAAATCTTCCATAATTTCCTGTTCTGACAGCATCACCTTGATAAATTATTATGATCTATCTTAATTAATTTGTATAGGTTTAAATTACTTATACACACACATTCATATACACTCTCTTTCTCACTCACACACACACAAATCTAAGGAGTGAATCGTTTCATCCAAGATGCTTGTTAATTTGCAGATACATTCTATTTTGTTTAAAATAAACATACAATTTGTAATCACAGTCAGTCAGTGTGGCACCTTATAAATTCCAGCTTTTGGAATAAAACTAACCTCATTCAAGGTTAAAATTCAGACAGGTTCTGAACAAAACCTCACACTTACTATTCAGTGTCTGACTTGAGATGTCACCTTTTGTATATTCCTATGGCTCTGCCTGATTGTCATGACAGCACAGCACTGACATTGATTTTATAAACAGTTTACACATTGTCTAACACTCTTGGTCATCTGCAGAGACTTATTATCTGACACTCCACTCACACCAGTTGTATGATCTTTTGATCTCTCTGCCTATAAATTCTGTGTCCTGCTCTCACTGCACCTGACGAAGGGGCTGCACTCCAAAAGCTTGTGTAATTCCAAATAAACCTGTTGGACTATAACCTGGTGTCATGTGACTTCTGACTTTGTTCACCCCAGTCCAACACAGGCACCTCCACATCTGCACCTTCTCGGCAGCTGTCACACTTATCCTGCACTCTCTTCTACCCTGATACGCTGGTATAGTACAATCTGCCTGTAAAGCATGTAAGACAACACTTTTCACTGTACCTTGGTACATGCGACAGTGATAAATTAAATCAAAAAGTATTGAAATGCTATAGTTGCAGATAATCAGTAACACCACATTTCATGGTGAAGCATGGCGACAAACATCAACTATTTGTAAAGGAATCCTCACTGAAGATTAGGCAACCCTAGATCATAAAGCATGCAGATGGCCCAACATGTTTGACGATATATAATGCTGTCCTCAACTTCTTGATTAACCATGGTTGGCTTATCCTCTTCCTGAATCATTTTTAAACCTATCAAGATGTTAGCTACAGGGACAAAAACAAAGTTGCTGGAAAAGCTCAGCAGGTCTGGCAGCATCTGAGAAGGAGAAAACAGAGTTAATGTTTCGGGTCCAGTGACCCTTCCTCAGAGTCATCCTTTACTATCTGGGCTATCCGTATTCTTTTGTCATTCTATTGGTATTTCCAAAATACTGTAGATCTTGGAATATTTATTTCCCAACCCTGGTCACTTGTAACCAATGAATAAATCTAAATCTCTTTGAGGCACTAGTTCATTTATCTTATCAGGAATACTTTGCAATGATAAAGAATATGCACATTGAACTTATTACTTCTGCTCACCTTCAATGGCCAAGGTAATGTTTCGCCTGTGTTAATCTATTTGTCTATAAATATATCTCAAACTAATTGACAGATTTCAATTAAATTTAATATACAAATAAGGTAATATCCAAAGAACTATTTGTTTTTGGTGAAGATACAAATCTGGATCCTGGGATTTTAAGGATTCATGCATATTAGGGGATTGATTGAATTGGTTTGGTTGTTTTTAAAAGAATGTTGAGTATTGTTTTACTTAGAATGCTGACTGTTTTAGTCTTGTGGATTGCCTCAGCTCCTGTTGTAAAACCTGTCATAGATCACAAAATATGAGCAGTTTTCAGAGCAGGTTGACGGATGTGAGGAATAGCTTGAAAATCGCTCCACAGCAAGATGGAAGCTTTTAATAACAAGTTTCTTATGTTAGCTTTGCAGTAAAGGGATATCAGCTAGACAGGTAAAAGCCCCAAGGAAGAGGTGCATAATAGTAATAATATCAAGTTAAAAGCATGCTGGAGGTATGGCCTCTACTGAATGCCCACCACTTATTTCATTCAGCAGTACACGTTTTCCTGGACATGCAGTAAAGTAATAACAGACAGTAAACCCAAAAGCACCAGTACTAGACCCCTCCAAAGAAACACCTTCTGCATGACTGCAACAGATGGCAACCAGAGCTCAGCTGATTTTAAATTTAAGCTGGGGGCAAACTTACAGACCATTTCTTCTGGATGCTGTGCCTAAAAGGCATTTGCAGAATGTTCCAAAGGAAAACAGGACTTATCACATCCTACTCTCCTTCCATTTGCTTAGGCTGACCTTGCTTACATCTGATACAGATGCAGTCCAACCCTCAGGAAATTTTGGGACAGTACATTAAGGACTCTGGCTCAGCTTGTGACTGGTCTCAAAAACGTTTTCCCTTTCCTGTGCCCGAGACATTGAGCATTTCTAAGGTACAAAGAATGATTAGTCCATGTCTTATCAGTATAAGGCAATCTTCAATATTTCAAGTTATCATTTAGTCTTGATCACTCTAGTTGACCATAATTACATTATTTTCATTTCCAAATCTGTATTGATTTACAACACACTCTAAACAAAGTATCGGGATGCACCAGTCCAGGATTTCTGGCATTGACCAGATATGGGGAAGTTCCTAATATAAAGAAGTGGTACTCTTGCTATTAAAGGCTTAAATTTTACATCTGTCAGCTTCCCGTCTACCCACCCTGGGTTAACTGCACCAATTCATAACCTCAACATTGTCTTTGACACACTGCCACATCTACAACCCACCAATTAAACTTCTTCAAACAACACAAAAATGCTCATTTATACCTTGTCTTATTTCAATTACCCATCCTAAATCCCTAGCACTCCTGCTCTGCACATCAGATAAACTTTATTCTCTATTCCACTAGTGACTTTTATTTGAGCCAACTGTGTGTTTTGCAAGGAGGGTTCCAGAATGCAAGATATCATGTTAAATTAATACCAGAATGCTGGATTAGACACATTTAGACTACTGACCACCTGAAGGTTAGGCAAATTGAAATAAGTTTATTGTTTGGTCACATGACCAGCACAACATTTTTATTGAAAGTACAAAGACCAAACAGCTAATAACTTTCAAAGTCAGAGGAACTAAAACTAAATACACCACAAATAATTTTGCACGAGCACTGGAAAGTATATAAAGTACTCTGGGCTACTAAGAGTCCACTAAAATTGTTATTTGCTTTGTCTTGTGTTGATGGTCTGGCTCGAGTAATATTCTACTAGTGTAATTCTCAGCATAATATGCATGGCTTATACAGACTTCAAACATTAAGAACAGTAAACTTTATTAGATATCAAAACATCCCTTAAATAAATCAGTTTAACTTTGTGGCCACTTAACAAAACATATCCATATCTTAGAGCTTCCAGCACGAATTTCTACATTGAACTTTCAAAACCCATGAAACAACATTTGCACCATACAAAATGAAATAAATCAGGAACTACAAACGTTGGAGCTCTGAAAGAAAATCTAAAAAGCTGAAAAAACACCATCCATGAAGAGAAAACCAGTTGATGTGTTGGATAGAACCCTGAAGAAGGCTCCTGCCCACAAGATTAATAACGATCTTCTCTCCACAGATCCTAATTGGCCTGTTTGTCTCAAGCATCTTGTCTTTTTTCCAAACTTATCACAATAGTGACTGAATTTATTTCAAAAACGTCACCCTTATTTACATGATATGCTAATTTAAATTGCAAGTCTAACTCCCTTCACAACTTTAACTGAAAGAACTATCATCTGCAGCAATTATAAACCATATTGCATGACTGGCAAATATTTCTCATTACATTTTTCCATTTAAGTAAAAAGTACACGTGACGGAGAATGTATAGAATAAGAATCTAATGAATGAATTTAGATGATAGGAACAACAATCCAAACTGCAGTGGATTATAGCTGACATCAGATGGCATTACAGACTTGAAATTATTCCAATAGATCAATTGCTTCATGCTAATGAACTTAGTCAATCTTTTCAGTAAACTGTTAATTTGATTTTACTCAATTTTGTTAGTCTGTCTGTAATAACATTTTCAAAATATTTGAAATACAATCATTGCAAATGATTTAAATATTTGTAGTTTACAAAGAATAAGGGTTAACAAATTGCACTTCAAATTCATTTTAACAAAAATATGGTATTCACAAATAAAGTACTGACCGCAAATTGAACTCCATTTGTCAAGAACAACATCTGGTTTACTTTTTTGTTTTAAACAGGATGTCAGCAACATGTATTAAACATGCATTACCAACATTTTATTCAGTAGTGTCACTGCAACCTCACATCTCGCAAATACCACAAACTACCTGAAACATTACATTCACAGAATGCATTAACCATTCATTTGACTCAAAATTTAAAAAAACCTTTTTTAAACATGCAAGAAACTGGACACAATTTGTTCTAAATTATAGGAGACAATATTTTCTCATTGCTTTATCAAAATGACCATTTCCTAGCAGTTTTCAAAAAGATTTTCATCAAAGTTAGGCAATTCATCGTGATCTCCCGTTAAAGAGTTAAGAGTGGACGTGGACAATAAATCTACTAACATTTCCTCCTTTGTGGGGCTCTCGTAAACTGGTGATATGTGGTCACCACTAACAGTCCTTGGAGCTGTGGTACAGTCATTACTTGGTTTACAGTTTGCTGCTCTTCCACAAAGCCATGAATCACTACTTTGCACATAATTAGATGTAGTAGCAGTTGTAGCTGGGGTGAAAAGTTCTGCAAGTAATTCATCATGGTCTGGGCTACTATTCAATGAAGCACTTGAACTGGCTGTATAAACTGACTTATCATTTTCAACGCCAAGCTCACGCCAAAGTTCATTCAATACATCATCGTACAATGCGCTTCCATTGTTTGCAACATTTAACTGTCCCTCAAGACTAGAAGGACTAGCATATACATTATCAAATTCACCCAACTGCTTAATCTTCATTAGCTGGTCAAGCGAACTTAGCTGATCTTTTTTGTCTTTAAGTTTTTTGAGCAACTTGAGACGAAGACTATGAGCTTTTGAGCTGGCATAATTCAGTTCTGTTTGCTTGTTTGAGCTGGAGCACTGACTCTTCATATTACAAGCCTTTGTTTCACATTTTGAGAGATCGGTACATTTTGATGAATTAAGAAATGTTTTGTTTAATGTATGGATACCAGAAGGGGCTGTCTTAGGCAACAACACTTTGCAGTTCTCCTTCAGGTTACCTGAATTTTGAGGCAAATAGTTGTCATTTTGTATACAAGCAGCATTAGGGATGTTTGAATCTTGAGAGACAGATAATTCTTTGACGCTCTGTGCACGTTTTGAGGAATATTTGGTCTTGAAACCATCAAAATGCTCCTTTACAGGGTACTTTAGATCAAACGTTTTTAATGAAACATTGCCTTTGGGAGCATTTTTAACTTCATTCCGAGGCAATATTCTAGGTTGATTGCTTGCCAGCGTTGAAAGGTGACGGTTGAACAAGTTCCTCGTCCAACCTACAACAAAGCTTCTTTTAGCTGCTACAGGTTGAGAAATATCAGCCGATGACCCATTTACAGTAGACTTTTTCAAGATCTCAGAGACTGGGATTTTGGTGTGATCTTCCTTTTGTACTTTTGCCTTCGACAGTGTAGACATTTCTGAACAATCGGATGCAGTTTTTCTTTCGTGAGTAGGACAGGCATTTGAACTTGTTAAATTATCTTTTCGTAATACTGCAGATGAGGCACCAGCTACAGCAATTTCTTGTAGCTGAGATGGTCTAGGTGGCCATGAAGATGCTTTGGATTCTAAAACATTTTTTTGAGGCATGTCAGCTTCTATGACAGTTGCCCGGTTTATTTGTTGGAAAATGTCCTTAGAATACTGTGTATCAATACAGGATTGTACGGATACATCATGGTCAGCAGGCCCCACAAGAGGTGAATTCTGTAGAGTTTTCTGCTGATTCTGCAAATCGTCTTGTTCAGCACTTGATGTGAAATGTGAATTCTCAACTGGGTTCCCCTCATTGTCTACTTTAACTTCCACAAGATTCAGCGTTACCACTGCATCATCTGTCAAATGTTCCAAACCTGAAAGCAAGTTATTATTTGAAGTGCCTTGTTCACCTGCCTTTACACAGTTTGCATTAGGTATAATCGCTGGATGTACACTGATCATTGGTTTCTTGACTGAACTTAACTGAACAGGACTATTTAATGATGTTTCACAGAGCTGCTGTGACACAGAGGTAGTGGCATTGCTTGTCAAGGTTGGGACAGTTGTAGAGGTTGAATAACTAAATGAAAACATGTTGCTGCTTTGTGTTGGATTTTCAAGGCCAATCTTTTCCCAGATGACAATGTGAATTTCATTCGCAGGAACATTTAAAACTGAATGCCGACAACTATTAGAACCTTTCAAGTCATCACATTCAAGCCATGACCCTGCAAGACAAGACCAAAAATAAAGTTGAGTACAGCTACTTAAAAAGTCTTTTGTTAAAAAAAACTTGGTTAACTGACTGGAAAGTATGTAATTAAATATCAAACCAGCCTTTAACAATACAGTATTCACTCAGAATTATTACTAATCCAAGACCTTAACAACAATTTGTACACCAGCTCATTATCTGTCACATTTCCTTCTAAACTTCTGTTCTGAAGCCACATGCTAGCAGCATGGGAATCAGAAATATAGAATTTTCTTAGGAATGTGAAATATAAATGAATACCCTGATCCTTTATGCAAAAATCAAACTGTAAGACTTTCTAGAATAAAAATCCTTTTAAACTCAGTCTATAAAATTTTGATATTTTATAAGTAGGATCATTTAAATAGGCTCAGCATTAAGCTTGCTGTGGGAAGGTGGGGGGAGAGGGGGAGAACTGGCATGCGGAGAAGAGGGAAAAGTGGGGGTTTATGAAGGGGTTGAAGAAAGTAGGAGAGTTAAAAGTTGAAGGGTGGGGTGAAGCATGATAGGGGTGATGGTGCCATCCACCCACCTCCTCAAGGCCACTGTCCTCAATCACTCCCATCCCCTTCACTACCTTACCACACCTTTCCCCCACAGTTGATCCTTCCTGCTGAACTCTGTTTCAATGGTGCTCTTTTCTGCCTGTGCACAGTTCCTTTGTACGTGACACCACTGGAGTTCTATGTGATGCGTGGTGCTTCTGGAATTGTGCATATGTGCATTTCCACATTGATACCCGTGAGCAGTTACAAGAGACATTGTGTGTCAGCAGACATTAGCTTACAAGTTAGTCCCACAGCCTTACCTTTTCCCCATAAACCTGCATATCAGCCTTCTTTGAGTATACATCCAAATGCTTTTCAAAAACTCCACTGAAATTTGATTTCACCATGCTTTCAGATATGGTTTTCAAGATCTTAAACTAACCATTTGATATCTAGCTCTTCTCACAATTATTTCAAATTTATTATTTGTAGTCTTCCATTTGTCAGAGTTAATAAAGAAATGGAAAAGGTAAACCTGTCAATAAGCCTATTTCTTAAAGGGATCAACATACAATTTACAGAACTTTCTTTCGCCCTGTAGAAATGTTTATTCCAACTGGTTCAGGTTGTGAAGAATGTATCTTGATTATCTGATCAACGTCCCAGATTACGTAATTCACTGGACAATTCATTTCCAGAGGAGAACACTACATTTAGCATTTCTCTTTTGCCTCACTATTTCCACTATCCAAAGAGCGAGCTTTCTTCCCCCCACCCCACCGAATACTAGGTAGCATCTAGGTCCTGTAAGTGTTGCATGAACCTGGTTAATCTTCAACATACAAGAACACATTCAATTCCAGAAGGCTTATCACTAATAAGTGGAGCCCTCAGGTCAATTTTTTCTCTTAATTTACCAATAGGTAACTCAACAAAAAGTGAGTGCCAATGGCAATAATGTTAACTAAAGTAAATTGTACACTTATGTTTAAAACTCATTTTATAATTCAAATTTTGAAAATTGATCACCTAGGTTAAAGTTTGTATTTTCAACTCACTGAGATGGCATATTAGATTATTTGTTTAAACAGAATTGACAAATAATCGGCAAGCTTAATTTTGGAATGTAAATCCAATCTGAAAAAGTAGTGGAGGGCAAGAAAGGAATGAGACAGAATAAAAGAAACGTACCTGACAGGCTTCCTTGCACTTAATTTCCTTGAAATGCTGGGAGGAGCAATTCTCCACTGAACATTTAAATTGGTCACTGTTGAAGGGACATCTACGCGTGTGCTCAGATATATGTACAGCTTTCGTCTGGGCAGGATATCTGAAAGCTTCAGGCCTGGCAGATACCAAGCAATGCTAGATCCCAAATTATGGCTACTGACCCCAAGTCTAGCCAGTTTGCAGTAAATGACACTTTCCTAGCTTGCCAACATTATCATTTCAAGCGCCAACCGAAAAGCAATTCAACCCTTGCTAGGATTCTTAGCAAACAAAGCTAGTCAAAATATTGAAATTTAATGGCTGAAAAGGCAATACATACCATCAGAATTTTGGATCCATGTCACAAAGTGTTTCACAGCTTGCAAATACTGAATAATAGTACAGATTTTGTATGAGTTGCCTTGAAAGTCAAATCTGTAAATGTCCAAGTCTGCATGTGGTAAACCATCGACAAAATGTAGCATATATATTGATGACACACTAGGAGAAACAGAATTTTATTTTAGTAGTTCCAAACACAAGTTCCAATCATTATTCGATATAAATAAATATCCACGAACAGTGTACCTACCGATCTAAAAGCATTTTCCTTTTTTGATCTTTATCTTGACATTTATTGCAGGTTGCTTTATGAACAGCATTCAGTGGGTGCCAATCTGAAACTATGTTTGTAAATGTAAGCAAGGTTTTCCGACATCTGTCATAAAAAAAAAATACAATTAGCATCACGTGCCAAGGTTTCAGTTCAGTAAAAATTTCTTCCATATATTTATATCTGAGTGCACACTGTACACTTGAATGTAATTTTCAGAGCAAAATAAACTGTCCACCTTTTAAGGGCTTCAGTTTGTAATGATGTAATGCATGCACAGTATTTCAACTTCATTTAGCCAGAGTAATATTTTGAAGGAGGGGCAATTAATTTAACTCTATGTCAAATAGAATTTGATTAGTCGCACTGTACAACTTTTATAAATTTAATATCCTCCTCTGAATTTAAATAATCTGGAACATCGATCAGATAATCAAGATGTCTTTCTTCACTACTTGAATCGATAGGAGTAAACATTTCTGCAGGGCTAAATAAAGTTGTGCAAATTGCATAACTTATTCCCCATGATTTTCCTCATTCCTTGAGATAAATTTTCAATATTCCTTTATGCCTTTTAAATTGGTCTTTGTTTATATACACTAGTGATTTGTGCACCTTGACACTTAAAATCCTTTTGTTCCTTCACAAATTCTTGTCACCCCCACATCAAAAGTATTCTGAACATTTTTTGCCTTGGAAACATAGTTGATTTTCCAGAATCCACTTCCTTGATCCCTACAATCCAGACAATTTCCAATCATGCTCAAGTTCAGGATTTTTTGCAATGGTATGCAAGATAATCCTGGAATGCTTTGTACACCTTGGCCTGTACTATGTCGTAACAGTCATAGAGTTCTATAGCACAGAAAGGCACTTTGGCCCACTGCTTCCATGACAGTCAAAAGCCACCACCTAACTATTTTAAATAAAAATTGAAAGAACTGCAGATGCTGTAAATCAGAGACAAAAATAGAAATTGCTGGAAGAGCTCAGCAACTCTGGCAGCATTTGTGAAGAGAAATCAGAGTTAGTGTTTCGGGTCCAGTGACCCTTCCTCAGAACTGGTTCTCACATCTCCTCTAAACCTCCTGCCCCTTATCTTAAATCTATGCCCTCTAATCATTAAACTCTATGTCAAGGAGAAAAGTTTATTCATGTCTACCTTACCTATACCCTTTAATTTTATACATCTCAATTATGTTCCCTCTCAATCTCCTCCGCTATAAGGAAACAACCGCAGTCCGTCCAATCTCCTTTCATAAACTCTTCAGTCCAGGCAACAATTCTCTAGTGCCATAACATCATTCCTATGACGTGGATTCCAGATTTGCACACAATGCTCTAGCCATGGCCTTACCAATATTTTATACAGGTCCAGCATAAATTCCCTGCTCTTAAACACTGTGCCTGGGCTAAAAAAAAGACAGGTATCCCAAATGCCTTCTTAACCATTTTATCCACCTGTATTGATGCACATGCACACCAAGGTCCCATCATTCATCATGCATTCCCCTGTCTTATGTATCCTGCCCAAGTCCATTATGTCACATTTATCCGGATTGAATTCCATTTGCCACTGACCAGCCCATCCACATTCTCCTGTAATCTAAGGCTATCTTCCTCACTACTTTCCCAAGTATGAAGGGTTTCAAGAATTGGGGGCACATTTTTAAGTTGAGAGGCAAAAGATTTAATTAAAAACAAGGAACAAATTTTTTTACATTTCTGAGGAAGTGGTGGACGTGGGTACAATTACAACATTTAAAAGACATGTGGATAAGTATATGAAGAGGAAAGGTTTGAAGGGATATGGGCCAGGAGCAGGCAGGTAGGATGAGTTTAAGTTTGGAATTATGTTCAGCATGGACTGGTTGGACCAAAGGGTCTGTTTCCATGCTGTGTGACTATGTTCGAGATGCTATAACTGTCTATCTGTAAATGGAAAACACAAAGGGATAGTTGTTTTCCAGGACAAGAATTTATCAGTCTGGCATGCGCAAAGGCTTCTGTACAGTGGAACAGCCGGAGGAACAATGCACTGACTCAAAGAATTGCAGACACAAAGCATCTGCAGTTCCTACTATCTCTCAAAGAATTATCTAGATGGTTTATTCAAAACGGTGCATCTTACCTGTTTTAATTCCAAGGGTGCAGCCGTGAAGAAAAATACAAAATATTTTGAATTTAGATAAATTGCATACTATTGTCCAACAGATTAACCTTTAACTATTTAGGAGAAATTTTTAGAGAGAGGATAGGATTGTTAATCTGTGGAATTCTATTCTCTATAGTGGAGGATGTCTCATTGAATTCATTCAAGCCAGAGTTAGGTAGATCTATGACAGATGACAGTGTCAAGGGCAGCAGGAAAGCAGAATTGAGGTGATGATCACATCTGCCACAATATTATTGAATGGGGGAGGTGAAAATCTGAATGGTCTAATTCTGTTTCTAAATCTTTTGTAGTTCTTGTTACTGTTGGATTTGTCTAACATTAGTTAAGCAATCGATTAGATTCACATAAGGTTACAGAAAAAAATCAAACTGCATGAATTCTGATTTTACTCTTTCACTGTTTTGGCATTAACGAATGATAAAACTGAACGGTGTCACAATAGAGAATCAGACTAAAAATATTTTTGAATTTCTAAAATCCAAACATGTTTTCAGTAAAGAAATGGAGAAATGCTGAACATTCACATCCAAAACAGGGAAATGTGTGCTAATTAGAAGTTGGTCTGGTACCTAAATTGTGATTTAATATAATTAATGAAACTTCATTAAAAATACACTCACCTCTCCTCACATTTATAGCCACATGTCGTGCATTCAAAGCTCCAAATATATGATTGCATGAACAGCGCCTCAACGTTTGGATCCTGCCGTAGCAGTTGTGGAAAAGCAAAGACTGGGCTATCAGGGACTCCTGAAAGAGAGGAGAAAATGTATTAATGTATTATAGTAAAGACTAAATCCTCACAAGCTCCATGCTACATTCTAAATCTAATAACAGCCACTCTTCTTTTGGAGAGGGGGTGGAGGGCAAAGAAAGATTGGCATTTGAAAGAGGATTTCAGAGTATAGCTCGTTGTCAACAGGAGAGAAAAAGAATACAGACATAATCAGTGCAGATTGCCCTTATGGATATTGTGGTATCTGGTTATAGATCTGTTGTGCACTGATTGAAGTCTAGCACAAGTCATCTGTTGGAAACAACAGTAATTGCACAATTTAAGAATCTTCCCCACTGTTTTCAGTATGTTAATGCTAACATGATAACGGGTGACTGCTTAAACTTGCAGGTAACTAGGACTCTGATAGAAATTCAGGACATTTTGCTTTGAAATTCCTCTACCAAATGTTAGCAGTGGAGTTCAAAATGTTATTACCAAGGTATTCTGCTATCAACTGAAACTTCTTGAAAATTCACATTGGTAGTTTTTTTCCAAAAATAAAGTGTTATAACTTATTTGTTCATAGGAGGTGGGTGTTGCTGGTTAAGCCAGCATTTATTGGTCAACCTAATTGCAGTCAAGATGATGACAGTGGGCCATCTTCATGAATTGCTGCAGTCTTTGGGGTACAGATATGCTCACAGTGCTGTTAAGGATTGCCAGGATTTTGACTAAGCTACAGTGTTGGAATGGTGACGTATTTCCAAGTCAGGATGGCCCAGGGCTTGGAAGGGAATAATAAGGTCATAGCATTCCTCTGCATCTGCTGCCCTTACTTTTCTAAGTCAAATAGGTTATGGGTTTGGAAAATTCTGTTGAAGAAGTCTGGTGTTTCTTTGGTGCATCCTTACATTGTACACATGGCTACCACTGTGCAATGGTGGCAGATGGGATGAATGCTTAAAGTTGACATATGGTCAAGTGTGTTACTGATCAAGTGGGCTACCTTGTCCTAAATTGTGTTGGGTACTCATACTGGAAAGTAGAGTGTTTTCCATTAGACTCTTGACTTCTGACTTGTAGATAGTGGCTTTGGGAAATCAGGAAGTGAGTTACTGCAGAAAACCCAAATTCTAACCTTCGCCTGCAGTCACAGTACTTATATGACTGATTCAGATCAAATTCTGGTCAATGGTGGGCCTCACGCCCAGCCACCCCAATCATGTATGATGCAAAACATTGTACTATCATCAGTGAACATCCCAATTCCGAACCTTGCAACAGAGGGAAAGTCATTGATGAATAAGGCAGTTGAAAATAGTTGGACCTGCAACAGAGGAATATCTGCACCAATATCCTGGAACTTAGATGACTGACCTCCAACAATCACTTCTCAGCATAAAAGGAAGATGGTTATGATTCCAATGAATGGAGGTTTTCTAATTTCCATTTCTTTCTTAATGCCATTCTGGGTCAAATACTGCCTTAATGTTAAGCGCAGTCATTCTCACTACTGAGTTCACCTCGTGTCCATAATTGGACAAAAGCTGCAATGAGGGCAGGAGTACAGTGAATCTGACAGAACCTAACCTGAGCATTGGAACACAAGCTTTTGCTGTTTATTGATATTTCCATCATTTTATTGATGATCAGAAGTAGACGAATGGGTGGTAATTGACCAGGTTGGATTTGTTCTGTTTTTGTGGATACTAGTCGAAACAGTTGACACAATTAATGCTATAATGAACTAGTTAGGCATGATACACAACAGTATAATAGCTCCATCAATGTTCCTGAATTCAATGCAAACATACTCTGTTTTTGACCCCCTCAATGACATCTCTTTTAAGTGCTATTAGTTTCTTTGAGCGCAACTGCCAATCCTTCCCTTTTTTCTTTATTCCTTCCTTTTCTGAATACCTCGTAATGAGGGTACCGAGTTCCCAATTTTCCTCCCCTTCATTGATCCAAGTTTCTTTAATATGCACAGCAGTCAGACCTATCCAGAACCTGTAAACTGAAAACATCTACCACTGCACTGCTCCCGGTGTAAGTGAAAAGACAAAAAAAAACCAATGAATTCTAAGGAATGATCTAGCTTTAGTGGATCAACTACACAGGTGAAGAAAGACCATCATTTTACAGATGACAGCGTCATCGTTACTAAAAATCAAAGGAACTTGAAGATACAATTTAACCCACCATTGCGATCTGGACTTTTGATCTTCAGGATTGTGTTCCCCATCTGTATTTTTTCCCTACTTGTGTCAAACTGCTTACTTTATTTGTGACTGAGTGTGCATGCATGTTTATTTGGGGTGTTAAGTTGAATAGTCAAAGATCGGTTATTCTTTTTTTTCTCTGCCATCTGTTCAAAAGAAATGTGCACAATAAGTAGATATTTTCTATTAATCAATAAGCCTGATGTGAACTGCTCGTGTCCTGAATAGAAGTCAGTCAAATTCATTATTTAAAAAAAATTCACACTGTGACATGTGGGCATTGCTGGCTGGCCGGCCAACATTTACTGCCTGTCCCTAGTTGTCCTTGAGAGGGTTGTGAAATGCCTTCTTGAACTGGAGTCCAAAAGCTCTAGGTAGACCACAATGCTATTACAGAATAAACTCTGGGATTTTGACCTAATTGGATTTCACACGTTTTGTAATGGCTTGTGAACAGTGGAACATGAATATTGGGTCATAGAGGTGTATGGCATGGAAACAGACCCTTCGGTCCAACACGTCCATGCCGACTAGATATCCTAAATTGATCTAGTTCCATTTGTCAGCATTTAGCCCATTTCCCTCTAAACACTTCCTATTCATATACCCACTCAGATGCCTTTTAAATTGTATCAGTCTCCACCACTTCCTCTAGCAGCTCATTCCATACACGCAGCACCCTCTGTGTGAAAATGTTGCCCCTTAGGTCCCTTTATACCTTTCCCCTCTCAGCTTAAACTTATGTCCTCTAGTTTTGGACTCCCCTACCCTGGGGAAAATTGGCACACTCTTCCCAGTAAAGTCATGACAGGACTTTGTTCTAATCGAGTTTCTCCATCTCATGTTTGAACTTTGCAAACTTTCATTTTAGTGTTTCCAATTTCACTCTTTTTCTTCAACTGAGGATTCTAATCCCTACTGTAATTGACAGGGCCCTCGGCAGTGTCCATTCTATTTCTCGCATTTAACATCTCTCCAGATTACATAAATGGTATTCCCTTGTTCTCACCTCCCACATCAGAGGCTTCCATCTTCATTTCCATCTCTGCCATCTCCAGCACAATGCCACCACTGAACACTTTATCCGCGCATCCTGCCACATTCAATCTTCTGAAGGAACCATTCTCTCCATGACACCCTTGGCCATACCTTAGCTTCCCTTAAGACTTTTGTTTCCTAGTGCACCTTTGCATACAAGCACAGGAGATGCAACAGCCGCCATGTGTGTTCATTTCCTACAGTCAACACCCCAAACACTCCTCAGTTGAAAGTGATTTACTTGTGTTTCTTTCAATTCTGTATATTGTACATGCTGCATAGTATAGTCTTCCCTAAATGTGTTGGGGAGTAGAGGGAAATCAAACACATATTAGGTGACGGTTTTTGTGGAACACCACTCCACCAGTACAACCTTAAGCTCTCATTCACTTGTAATGTTAACTTCACACCTTGATCCTACTCTCACCTTACTACCCTTGATCTGCTGCAGTATTCTTAAGAAGCTCAATAGAAGCCAAAGACCAACATCTCACCTTTTGACCGAACACCTTTCCTATCGGCAGAGCTCAACACCGAGTCAGCAATTTTAAATTATATCCTTTAATACTGATTTTTGTTTGGATTTCTTTACTAGTTTGGAATTCTCTCTTTTTTTAAGTGTCCTTTGCTGTCAGACAGAAGTTATTCAGAATCTTGCCATTCTAATCATCAAGACATTTCCTGGTTCAATTACGATCTCGTTTCACCTGGCACCATGAAATTTTTTCTCATTTCACTTCAATTGGCTTTCACCGGAACATAAACCTTCTCTTTTCTTCTTTTCATCCCCTCGCCATTTACTAGTTCAAAACCTATTGCATTTCAACAGTTTCTACTTATGAAAGGTCACTGAGCTGAAATATCATTCTGGTTTCTCACTTGTTGCCACACCTGCTGAGTACCACCAGAATTTTTGCTTTTATTGCATTAGTAGCATGCCCATTTTCTGCAAATTAAACAAAATAAAAATCACTTCTGTAAAAAAAAAAGCTTATAAAGTTGTACAGTAAGTACAAGAATTACCCAATTCACATTTCAATTTCGGTTGAAGAAGCTGGAAGAGACTTTCTCGGACGTTGTTTAATATTAATTCGATACGACCGAGCGTTTTGGGGGGAATCTTCCATAAACCATTACCTGAAAATGTAAGAATAGTTCAGTAAAATGCAATTTGACAGTCCCCAACAGTGCAGCAATCAAGGGAATCTAAAATTCATGAAATTCTACTTCTATATTTGTGACATGAAACTGAAGTCAAACTTGAAGTGAAATAATTCAGAAGTCACAAGGAAACATTTACATGACTATGCAGCATAGTCTGGAGCTACTTTACACTAATACACATGGACAGACATCATGTAAAGATGGTGATGTAAATTTGATATTTGTTATCTCTACTCCAAACACACTTCTAGTTGGCATCCCACCTTCCATAAACAAACTGCTTTCCAAGTCCTAACTCAGAGCAAGTCCTGTTCAACACTACGCCCACTAAAGCAGAGCTTTTGGCCCTTCCTGTCTCATCGCCTCGAATTTTATTGGGGAGGCAATGGCCTAGTGGGATTTAGATGTTTCAGGAGGCAAGACAGAGGGGGACGTAGAAGAGGTGGGGGAGTTGTCTTACTGAAAAAGGAGAATATCACAATATACTGAGGGAGGTCACCTTGGACAGCTCATCCAGTGAGACTATATGGACAGAGCTCAGGAATACCAAAAGGTGCAATCACTTTGATGGGATGCTACTATAAGCCTCCCAGCAGCCAGCAAGTGATAGAAGAATGGATATGTCGACAGATTATGGAAGAATGTGAAAACGGCAGAGTTGTTGTGGTGGGTAATTTTAACTTCCCTATATTGACTGAGATTCACACAGCGCCAGGGGCTTGGCCGGCAGCGAATTTGTTAGATGTGTCCATGATGGTTTTTTTGAAATAATATGTAAATAATGCAACAAGGCAAGGGGCCATAGTAGGCCTAGCATTAGGGAATGAGCCCGGCCAGGTGATCCAAGTTTCAATGTGGGGGTGCATTTTGGGAACAGTTACTATAATTCTGTTAAGTTTGAAGTTACTCATGGATAAGGACAAGGACAACAGTAGGCCTTAGGTGAAGGTATTAAATTGGGGGAGGGCTAACTACCACAATGTTAGGCAGGAAATGGAGAATGCAGATTGGAGGGCGGCTGTTTAAGAGTAAATTCACATCTGGCATGTGGGAATCTTATAAAGTCCAGTCAATTAGAGTTCAGGACCAGCATGTTCCTGTGTAAACGAGGGATCAGGATGGCAAGATTTAGGAACCATGGATTATGAGAGAAAGTGAGAGCATAGTTGAAAAGAAAATGGAGGCACATGTAAAGTTTAGGAAACTGAACAGAGGCAGATACCTTGAAAAATACCATTAGGGCAGGAAAGAACTCAAACAAGGAATTAGGAGGGTTTAAAGTGCTGGTAAAGATCTGTAGTGCGGGATGTGGGCAAGGTTGTTCACTTGCTCACCGAGCTGGCTTGTTTTAGTTCAGATGTCACCATACTAGGTGACATCATCAGTGGAGCTTTGAATGGAGCGAACTTATTGTACTCCACTTGGAATTTATGCTGTCTGGTCTGTTATGGCGAGTAGTGTCATATGAACTAAAACAAACCCGCTCAGCAAGCAAGTCAACAACCTCAATTAGCAGGGCTAAAAGGGGGCATAAAATGTTTTTGCTAAACAGGATTAAGGACAATTTCAAGGCTGTTTATATATATAAAAGGAGCTCGAGGCCAGCTTTAGAGGGGGTAGGTCCACACAAGGACAAAGGAGGAATTTATGCGTAGACCTGGAGGAAGTGGATGAGATCCTTAACAAATACTTTGCATGAGTATTCACAAGGAGAAGGACATGGTGGATGGTGAGAGTCAGGAGGGGTGTGCTGATATTCTGGAGCATACCAATATAAAAAACAAAGGTGGTGTTGGGTGTTTTAAAAAGCATTAATATGGACAAGTCCCCAGGACTTGATGAGATTTATCCTAGAATATTGAGGGAGGCAGGTGAAGAAATTGCTGGGGCCTTGTATAAAATCTTTGTTTCTTCTTTAGTCTCAGGAGTGGTCCCTGTTCCTTTGTTTAAGAAGGGCAACAGGGATAATCCAGGAAACTTTAGACTGATATAACTTACCTAAGTGATATGCAAATTATTGGGGAAGATTCTTATGGGTAGATTTTACTGGAAAAAATTGACTTAGTAGCAATAGCATAGCTTTGTGTGGGGCAGCTTGCGTCTCACAAACTCAATTGACTTTGAGGAAGTGACAAAGATGACCGATGAAGGCAGGGTGGTAGATGTTGTTTATATGGACATTAGCAAGGCCTTTGACAAACTCTCTTGGCAGGTGATAGAAGGTGATGTCACATGAGAACCACATTGAACTGCTAAGTTGGATACAGAACAAGCTCAGTCATAAAAGACAGAGGCCTGGTTGTAAGATTGGAAATCTGTGATGAGTGATGTTCCACAGGGATCAGTGCTTGGAGCCATGTTGTTTATATTTATAAATAAATGATTTGGACGAGAATATAGGTGGCCTGATTACTAAGTTTGCAGACGAAACAAAGACTGGGGGAGCTACAGATAGCGAGGACGATTGCCAGAGAATACAGCAGGATACAGACAGTCTAGAGACTTGGGTAGAGAAATGGGAGATAGAGTTTAATCTGGACAAATGCGAGGTGATGCGTTTTGGGAGATCTGCTGCAGGAGCGGAGTATACAGTAAATGGCCAAACCCTTAATAGCATCAACATATAGAAGGATCTAGGTGTACAGAACAGTTCCCCGAAAATGGCAACAAAAGTGGATAAGGTGGTCAAGAAGGCATATGGCATGCTTGCCTTCATTGGTCAGGGCACAGAGTATAAAAATTAGCAAGCCATGTTGCAACTGCATAGAACTTTAGTTCAGCCACATTTGGAATGCTGTATACAGTTCTGGTTGCACACTACTAGAATGATGTGGTAGTTTTACAGACAGTACAGAAAAAGTTTTCCATGATGATGGAGGGTATTAGCTACAAGGACAGACTGAAAAAATTTGGTTTGTTTTCGCTTGAACATTGATGCATGATTGCAACCTAATAGATGTTTACAAAATTATAAGAGGCATGGATAGAATGGATAGTCAGTCTTTTTTTCCCCAAAGGTAGAAATATAAGTTACTAGGGGAAATAGACTAAGGAAAAAGGAGATAAGTTTATTTAAAAAAAAGCTTCTCCTTTAAATATTAGATGGTAAATGCATCGAATGCACTGCCAGAGGTGGTCGTGCAGGCAGATATAATAGCAATGTCTAAGAAGCATCTTGACAGATATACTGTATGAATAGACAGAGAATAGAAGGATACAGACAACATAAAGCCAAAAGCATTTGAGAGTGCAGTCTTGGTTGGGTAAAGGGCCTGTTCCTGTGCTATACTGTTCTTTGTTCTATGACAAGAAACAGGGAGAGTGAAAGCCCACATTCCAACTTTCCCTGCTTCGAAGAAAACAACCCATGCTTATCCAGCCTCTCTTCATAGCTAAAGTGCTCCATGCCAGGCAACATCCTAGCGAATCTCCTCTGCACCTCCTCCAGTTCAATCACAAATTCTCTACATGTAGATATCAGAACTGCACAAAGTATGTCAGTTGCAGCCTAACCAAAGCCCTGTTGAGATCCAACAAGACCTTCCTGCTCTTATAATTTATGCTTTGACTGATAAAGGCAAGTGTTGCGAATGCCTTAACTACCCTATTAATTGCCCTGCCACCTTCAGGAATTTGGACAAGCACCCTAGGATCCTCTTGTGCTCCTAAGCTTCCTCATGTTGCGCCATGCAAAGTACTCCGTCGTCTTGTTACTTCATCCAAAGTGCGTCACGTCACACTTATCAGGTTTTAAATCCTAACTGTCACTGACCTGCCCAAATCGTTATATTCTTCAGTAACCCACTAACTTCTTCCTCACCCAGCCAATCTTCGTGGTATCTGTAAATATATTCATCATCCCTCCCATTTTCTTATCTGCAACCACGAAAATAGCACCAGAAGAGTATTTGTCACCACAGTGCCCTGCATGAGTTGCAGAATATAAAAGTCTGGATGTCACAAACATCTGGTGAAGTGGATGCCAAAAAATGAGTATTTGAAAAATTGAGGTTTTTGGATTAGGGAATGAACTGCATGTTCCAGGTTTGACAAGTGTTCCCTGAAATCTGGGATTAGTGGCATATATAATTGGTAGGATTGATCAAAACTGCAAGAACAAATTGCTGCAGATGCTGGACTCTGCACTAAAAATAACACGCTGGAGATCACAGCGGGTCAAACAGTATCCATGGAGAGAGAGAGCAAGCTGACATTTAGTCTAGGTGACTCTTCATCACAGCAAATCGCCACCCTGTTTCAAAAATCTCTCAATTGATTCACTATCTCCTTTAATGTTAGAAGGAATGTAGAAACAACATCAAGAGTAGACCAATCAAGCTTGCTCTCCCATTCAGTATGATCATGGCTGAACTCAATCTTAATGCCATATTCCAGCTCGATCCTCATATCCCTCATTTGTCTAGAAATTGATTCCTTCTTTAAATTATTCAGTCACTTCGCCTCCTCTGCCTTTTGTAGTACAAAATTTTACAAGGTCACCACTCAGTGAAGAACTTTCTCCTCAATTCTCCTGGACTCTCTACCCCATTTCCCAGACTGTGATCCTCGTGTTAGACTGTCCCAGCCAGGGGAATATCACACAGGGTGGAGTTCTTCTTTGTAGGCATGAGAGAAGTTGAGTGCTGAGCGAAGGGAAAGTATCTGGCTGTGTCTAGTATTATGAGGTTGTGGAATCTTGTAAAGTTCAAGAGGTACTTTAAGTCTCATTATGGGAAACTCGTGCACAAAAGTACCGCAAGTGATCTTGTCAATTGAGAGCATTGGGGCCAGGATGTGATCAGCACACTGTGTTCAAGAGTTGGTCATCTCTGGATGCTGGAACATGGGATTTTTTTTTTGTGACAGGGTTTCTAAATCCTGAACGTTGCCAGGATCATTTACGGTATCTCCAGAGAATGAAGCAAAAAGGTCTCACACCAGCTCGAAAAATGAAAGATGCAGCAATTCTGGGAACCTGCAATTGGGTTAGGAAATGTAAGGCAATGCTTTTCAATTCAGCACCTTAACCTCTTCTCCCAAGATTTTAAAAATTCCACTAACCTGTTAAGTCATTGATTCCAACTAGGTCTATGGCTTTGGAGTATTTTCATTTTTGTTTTAAGGTTTTTGGCCAGACAACAGGGCACTACTTACTTCAAGTCAAACAAAGTCTATTCACTTTAGAATATTTTAGTCTACCATTACCCTTATTCTTGTAATCCACATGGTTTTCATCTCCTTGGAAATTCTCCTGCCTCATATTGTTCTACTTTCATAATTATCACCACCAAGGAAAGGCTACTAAAAAAAATTACTACAACTAAAATCTGAGAAGCCCTGAATGCCTGCATCCAAGCGTGTTAATAGTAGATGTATGGTTTTAACTTTACAAAATTCCTTGGATTCTGGAAAAGGTTCCATCAGATTGGAAAACAACAAATACAGATTTCACCATTCAACGAAAGTGGGTGACAGAAAAATAGGAAACTATCAATTAGTCAGCCTAAAATGATGGCAATTAGTGAGGAGGTCAGGGCAGAGTACTAAGAAAGTCTTATTCTAATAGGCAGTCAACAGTTTTGGGTGGGAAATCATGTTTGTTTATTAGAGGTCTTCGAGAAAGTAACCAAGTGAATAAAGAACCTGCATATGTGCTGCACTTAATTTCCCAAAGGTATCTGACACATTTACTACGCAAAGTAACAGCTCACAGTGTAGGGCGGGTCACGGTTTTACGGATAAAGGATTGGTTGATAAATAAGAAGCAGACAGTGGGGATAAACGGATCATCTTCAGATTGGCAAGCTCTAATGTTAGTAGAATGGAGTACCATATCAGTGTGGGACCTCAATTATTTAGGACTTATATCAATAACTCAGATGGAGGAACAAAATATGTGATTGTCTCACTAGCAAATTTAGCATAGGTGGGAAAGCAAGTTGTGAACAGAATATAAGGAGTCAGCAAAGGCATCTGGACAAGTTAGGTGAGTAAAGTATTGTGGGAAAATGCAAACTTGTCCACTTTGACAGGAAGAAATAGAAAAACAATCATTCCAATAGAGAAAGCGCAAAATTTGTTGGTGCTGAGGCAAAGTAGCCTGGGAAAGGAGTCACAAAAATTAGTACAGAGGTACAGGATAAAGACAGGCAAATGAAATGTTGCCATTTATTGCAAGGCAAATGGAATATAAAAGTAGTGATGTTTTGCTATAATTGCATATAGCACTGAAGAGATCAAAAGAGTATCATATGCAGTTTTTGTCTTCCTATTTAAGAAAGGATGCAAATGTATTAGAAGCAATTGAAAGGAGGTTCACCAAACTGATACCATAGTTGAAAGGATTATCTTATGAGGGAAGCTTAGACAGGTTGGGCCATATCGATTGGAGTTTAGAAAAACAAGTGAATACCTTATTGATACACGTAAAAGATTACGATGATTTAACAGGATGGATGCTAAAAAGAAGTCTATCTTTAAACAATAAACTCCAGCTAAGACGCAGGAGTTTGAAATATAGAACGATCTATGGTATTTCCCATTTAACTGCTTTCGCTTTAATTATTTGCTGCTTCACAATACACCAGGTATTCAGGGTACCTTCAAAAATCACATATATATATACACAAAGTTTGCTTTTTAAATAAGCCATTGTTTTAACTTAAAACATATGTATTGCAAACTGCCACCAGCAACAAATTCCTGCAAAGGATCAAACTGTCTTTTTGTGTGCTAGCTACCTCACTTGGTCACCTAGTCTCTTGGACCTTCTCCGAGATTTAATTTAAGTTAACAGAACAACAATCTAACCTTCATTCAATTAAATAATCAATTTTTGAATTGGACAATGTTGGCTTCCTTCGCCCTATATTTTACCAAAGCCCCAGCAGGGGTTCTAATCCACAGCATTTTGACAAGACTGCTTCGCTACTTTCTCTGAAATAGATACACAAGACAAAATTCTTGAAACACAATCTTCAACGAAATGAATTGATGGAAATATCTACTTCCAGTCTGCATTATTAGTAGTGACAGAAATTTGAAGTTTTTTTTGCAGGGAATGCTTCTCTTCTCCTAAAAAAGATATGGTCAGAGAACTCATGATATTGGCATGAGATGTAAATTATGATAGGGTTTTTGTTTGGACAGAATTAGTGTTTAAAGCAAGTGGTAATAAGTAAGCAACAATGCACGGCAGTGGTTGAGATACATAAGGAAATCATAAATGTTTAGGTATCATAATGTAACACAGAACACCAAGGATCAATTCCTACCTTTGCAACGGCTTTGGCAGTTAGATACCAGGTCACAGGCTTGATCATATTCTGTGTACAGTTTCTTAAATGGAGATTCCATTTCCGTCCCTAGATTAGGCATTAATTTTCTTAGCACTTTCAAGTGGACCAAAGCTGTCAATATGCAGTCTAGCCAGCAGAGAGCAGATGTATTCTTCCACTGAAGAAATAATTGTTCAACCTGTGACCCCACAATTGGAACTTCCAATTTAGTCTGACCAGAATGTTCAGATTCAGTCGGTGGTTCCTTTCTCTTGCCATATAACTGATCAGGTACCACAGGAACTGCCTTATCAGGGATAACAATGCCATTTTTTTCACTAGAATTAACTGTATTATGATTGCTTCCATTTTCTGAACAAGGGACAAAATTGTTTATTTTATTTAGGTCAGTTTCAACTGGTTGAAATGCTTCCTTGGGTACATCAGAAGATTCATTGAAACAGTCTTTATTATTATTACAATTAGAAGTTTTCTGTCGTTTCACGTTCCGCTTACGCAGAGGAACTAGTGCAACTGATCCAGATATGCTCTTCGTAGTATGAACTGACAGTCGAGACAAGGTAGGTGAAATGAGGATTTCATTCAATGGTTTACATCCCAAAGGAAAGACACACTAGAAAGAATTTTAAAATTGTTAAAAGCCGAAATATACAACAAATGCAAATATCACCTGTGTGTGTCTAATTTTATTCCTTAAAATCTTACTACAAATATATTAATCAGAGAGTTAGAAAACTGGATTGCTTTCCAAACTGCAGATCAATGGCATGTAGACTCTGCTGAGAGAGTGCAGGTGGAATGAATTACTAGGGTTGGCTAACAACGTTGAATAACCTCTGAATGTAATAATTAATTGCTCAGATTATTAACTACTTGATAATATGAAAAAATATTTCAGGAGAGATTCCTGAAAACTAATATACTGGCATCTAAACTTTCCCATACCTGTGGACTTTCACAAAGAAGAATGGATTCCTCTAAACTTATATAGTATCGGCGCAAAGTTTTATTTTCTCCTTTTGCAGCACAGGCAGGACAGTATTGCTCTTGACTGAGTGAGGTATTTTCAGAAAACTGCAGAGAAGGAAAATGGAGCAAGTTACCAGTCATGTATACAATTCCGGGTTTTTAAAAAATATTTAAACGGTTTTATACCATCCATCTGCTCATGACCAGATAGAAACTTAAAATACAATTTCAGATTTTTTTTTTCACCTTCAGTAGAGAAGATGAAAAGCACACTTAAGGACAGTTTTATGCTGAACAAGAATGAAAAAGAATACTGTTTTTGCCAAGTTTACTTTCATATTCAAGTTTTTGTTGGAGAATAAAACTCAGTGATCTCTGGTGCATGTTTCAGCACTACTCAGGAGTTAGATATTAGCATAACCATGTTTTCACTTCATATAAATCTTTCGCCATAGCACTTTGTGCAAGATTTCCGTGTCACTTTGAGTTTAGAATGCTCCTTTCTTCACCTTTTGAAGACAATAGATGTAAAATAATTTGAAAATATAATAAAATTTAGAACTTTGCTCAGTTTAGAGAGGAATAAACAGTTTTACTGACTTTTCCCAAATACCCCACCGTGTGGCTGGAAGATACATTTATATCAGTGCTTGGGCCACTCAGTGGCAAACCAGTCTTGGTCTTCTGTTTATCCGCCATGCTCAGCCAAAGGCTAACCTTTACCATCTCACCGGTGATTTGAAGTATACCATCAGGAACTTCTCAGAATACGCTGTTAAAATAAAAGTTGAAGATGTTGTTAGTGAATATTTAAAACCTTGATTTTTGCTAAATTGTGGGCAAACTGCAAACTTGTAACATACAACACCCATTGCTAGTATCATACTATAAACATACATCTAATAAGCTCAAAATTACATGTAGCTAACAATATTTTAAGCATCAATGCCAGATCAGGGAAACTGGTAGCTACCATCGGCTCACCAGTGTTAAATTGAGATTAATTTTACTGCTACTTTAAGGAGAGGTCTAGCTGAGTTCTTGCACAGTCAATAAAAATGATCTAACCATAGCATCTATCATTAGTTTTACTTGCACAAGAGACAACCTAAATACTTAAATTTAAAAATTAAACCTTAGTGAAGCATTGCACTTAAGAGCAGACAAAAAAACTATTTTGATTTTTTTTTTAAAAACAGCCTGATTGCAGAAAGTTCACACTGTGTTGAGTACAATTCTATACGTAATGCTTTTAAAGATATCTGTGCAAATATCTTTTCAAAATGGAGAAGAAAGCCTCAAATTAGCACGATTCAAAACTGAAAGGGAAGTAAAATATTAACAGGCTTGCCTCAACAGGGCAAGTCTGATACCCACCTAGCCTATGGCAATTAATTCCATGGCTTTCATAGTAGAACTGATGGTCTTTGAAATCAAAATCTTGAACATGTTTGAATAGATTTAAATGTGGGTGCAAGGGAACAGAAAAATCACAATCCACTGTTAGCACTTTCTTCTCAATAGCTACAACATATCTTGCTTCTTCCAAAGAAGGTCGGCAAAATTTTTTACAATTACTCCTTCATACTAAAGACAGAACACAATAATGTGTACTAATCTGTGTCAGTCTTGAGCTAATTGGATCACTACAGTGTGAAAGCAGGCTATTTGGCTCATTGAGTCCACACCAACCCATCCCCTACCCTATCCCTGTAATCCTGCATTTCCTATGGCTAATCCACCTAGCCCTGCATATCCCTGGACAGCAAAATGGCCAGTTCATTTAACCTGTACATCTTTGGACTGTTGGAGGAAATTGGATCACCTGGAGGAAACCCATGCAGACATGGGGTGAATGTGCAAATATCACCCAGACAGTTGCCAAAGGGTGGAATTGAACCCGGGTCCCTGGCGCGATGAGGGAGTAATGTTAACCACTAAGTCACCATGCCGCCCAATTGGTCAAAGTGTTGCTAAATTGGTAATGGCAGGAGAGTGAATTATCACAGAAGCGTTACGCTGCAGGAGGCAATGATTTAGCCAAAAGAGTCTACACTGGCTCTCCAAATAATCATCAGGACTCAGTGCCATTCTCCTACCTTTTCCTCAAACTACTATTCACTATTTAAAGGGAAACAATAATCCAATGAAATAAAATGAAATCCAATAACTATAATTAGGCAGGATTATTATGCAATGAATTCCATTAACAAGTGCACTTTTGGACATTGCCGAGAACAGGAGTAAATGTGTTCAAACAGTCTGATGACATTTGCTGTCTGACTTCACCCCAGTTAGGTACCACAATACTCGTACCTAATTAACAGAGTCAACATTTTCTAGATGCAAGTAGAAAATATGAGACGGGTGCAGAAAAGAGCAGAAAAATGAAGAATCTATGCGCAACTGCTTATCTTCTTAACTTTAATTCAACAATAAAGAAAACTTTGGACAAAATTAGAAGTATTAGTGCTCAGTGAAACTGAAACCTTGTAAGGTCAGGTCCAATGCTGAGTAAAAATACTTTTAAAAGTAAAAAGTAATTGTTTACAAATGGAAATCGATCATGTTAGAATTTTATAAATCACCAGTCAGGCTTCAGCAGGCACACTGAACAAATCAGAGCACCACATTTTGAGAAGGATGCAAAAGCCTTCGAAAGAGTACAGCAGAAGTTTACCAGAATATTACAAAGGATGAGAAACTTACATTATGCAAGTAAGTTGCTAATGTTGGGGCTTTTCTCCTTGGAACAGCAATGACAGAGGTCACCGTAGAGGTTTTGATGCAGTAGATACATAAAACTATTATTTCATAGAAGTGGGCCATAACCTGAAGTGACTGTTAAAATCATTTGCAAAAGATAGAGGTAAGATGAGAACTGTTTTCGGTGCATTGTTACCAGCTGGTACACTGAGTCTGAAACGACAGCGGCAGCTGACTCAATGAGCAAATGTGAGTTGGCCAGGTACTTGATGAAGTACTGACAGAGTTGTACATTGAAAGAAAATTGTGGAACTAAACATGGTGGCACTTTCAAAGTGCCAATATAAACATAATTGGTGAAACGCATCATTCTGTGCTGCAAGTTTCTAGGATTTTGATTCTACTCGGACATGCATGACACCATTGTGAATTTACCGTTTCCCACATCAAACCACATTCAAAATTATAATACAAAACATGGAACCATATTTCAAAGACCATCAATAGCTTATCACATTTTAAAAACCCTTCAATGATATCTATTTTGCCTTACATTTGTTGTAGACAGTTTATACTAGGATACGATTTTTAAAAGAAATATTGACACATTCGTAAAGGCCAATATTTTAAATAGGATTTCATTGAAAATTATGAGTAAAGCCAATACTATATAGGGTTCAAATTTACCGCCGAAAAGAATGTTCTAATATACTGACATTAGTAATTTATGCAGGAACTACACATCACTAAGATTGTATTACAACTGTAATTGTAATAACCAAAACTGAGTTTTAAAAATCACTCACCTTGTTTAAGAAATGCAATAATCTGTCATCTGTATCCTAATTCCATCCAATTGCAGTCAGAATACCAAATTGTGCTCCCACCGTTAGGTCAGATATCAAGGAACCACTAATCAACCCAACTTTTTGTTTTTTAAACCATAATGGGTACACTTTTGAGAAAACAAAGTTTTACACCGTACAGAAATGCCCAGTCAGCACACTGTAAAGAAAAATGTACAAGACCTCACACCAACCTCTACCTGTTCACCCTTGCTCCCTTGATTTGCTGTTATGTCCAACAGGCCTACTCTGAATATTTTAGATCCACAGGCCACATTTGAAGTTTTTAAAAAATTAACATCACTTTCAATTTTTTAAAATTCATTTACAGGATGAGGGCATCCATCCTTAATTGCCCAAAGGGTGCTGTGGGTCTGGAATTACATGTAGTGCAGACAAGGAACGGTTGGCAGTTTCCTTCCCCAAAGGACATTAGCAGGTCAGATGGGTTTTTCCAACAATCGACAATGGTTTCATGATCGTCAGACTCTTAATTCCAGGTTTTTACTGAATTCAAATTCCACCATCTGCTGTGGGGGATTTGAACCTGGGTCTCTGGATTAACGGTCCAGTGATAATACCCACTAGATCATTGCTTCCCCCATATTTAAAATTATTTTAAAATGGACTAGAAAGACAAGGCTGTTGAGCTATTTTATTTGAAAGATTTGTCATTTCTAAATTCAAAATTTTTATTTTGCCTCGGGGAAGGTTCTTCCACCAATAGGAAGCAAAATCTGAAGTCACAGATTTGGTAAACACTGTTAATGCTATTCAGGAAAAGAGTTTGTGTTGCAGGGCTCCAAGTGTAATATATAAAACAATAATTCAGACAAAGCACGGGTCAGTTTTATTAAAACATGACCCTAACCCTGCTCTAAAGATTTGCCGTAAAAACTGGCTGTTTGTAAACTAGTTAATATACACCCCTAGATTTTTTTTTAATTATAGACTTTGCAGCTCTAAAGAATGAAGACATCAAAAATATGTGCATTGAGAGAAGGTACCACAATTTCTACATATTTCAACTCGCCATGATATCATAAAGTGTTACAATACAACAAACAGCAAAGTCAGCAAAATAAATTTCAACGGGCAAAACACTCCTGAACAAGTATACATGCTCCAATCAGGCCAGAAGAAAGTGAACTAAAATTTAGCAGTGGAGGATTTTTAACAACGAAACTATTTTAATTAAAAAAAACCATTGTCTTAAAAATTTAGGTGAGTTTCTATGCTTCAGGACACTCATGCTACGGACCAAAAATTGTTCCAAACAGAACTCTGATACAAAATGAACTGCTCAAGTTGGTAATCAGAATTAGACTTCCCAAGGCCCTCTGCTTTAAAGTGGCAAATATCAACAGACAGCAATCGTGTAGAACACAACATGACCAACACAGAAAAGGAGATTAGTACAGTGTTATTAAGTTCTAAAGATGGCCAATCTTTGGGAATTGCAAATAAATTCCTTGCAAGCATACATCACAGAGCTGTTTACGATGCAGGAAGCGGCCATTTGGCCGATCATGTCTGCGCCAGATTGCAGAATGGATAAACATCTGCAGGCTACAATTATACGGTATACTGAAATACTAAATGTAATGGTATTGAATTAGAAATCTTTCTGCCAGATACTGGCAAATAATAGATCCTGAACTGTTTATATAGATTTAAAAAAATACTTTATGATTTTTGTTTTCAAAGATTAAAAATAGAAAAAAGCCTTTGTATGAGACACAAATATACAAATGTGAAAAATCCAGATACACTAAACCTTGTAGTTAGGCTATTTTTAGACTGACAATCATACCTCAGCCACAAGATCCAAGAACTCACATTCAATCATGGTCCATGCTGAATTTGCCAAAAATCAGCAAGTGATTAGGAAGGCATTTGAGATGATATATTTAATTGCAACACAAATAGAACATACAAGTAGGGATGCTTTGCATCAGATGTAGAGACCACTGGGAAAGCCACATCTGGAATACTGTATATAGTTGCAGTTTCCTTATTTAAAAAAAGAGTCAACAATGTCAGAGACATAGTTCAGAGAAGGTGTATGACTGATATTTTGATTGGGGACTCTCTTATGAGGAAAAGTTGGACCAGCTGGGCATGTAATCATTGCAGCTCAGAAAAATCAGAAGTGATTTTCTTGAAATGCAAGATCCTAAGAGGATCTCACAGGGTTGATTTTGAAAGAATGTTTCCCTGGGAGAGAGATCAGAACAAGGGAAAACTGGTTAAGTATAAGATTTCGTATTTAAGATGGAGAAGAGATGAATTGTCTTCTTCAGACATTGGGCATCAATGGAACTTTCTTTCACCAAAGAGCAAAGGGTCGTTTGAATACCTTTAAGGCTGATTTAGATAATATTCTTGATGAACAAGAGAGTCGATAGTTATCAAGGCTTGTGGAGTTCAGGCCACAGTCAGCTTTTTTTTATTCATTCACTGGAAGAGGGCATCGCTGGCTGGGCAGCATTTATTGTCCATCTCTAATTGCCCAGAGTCAACCACACTGCTGTGGGTCTGGAGTCACATGTAGGCCAGACCAGGTAAGGATGGCAGTTTCCCTCCCTAAAGGACATCAGTGAACCAGATGGGTTTTTCCAACAATCAATAATGGATTCATGGTCATCATTAGACTCTATTTCAGATATTTACTGAATTCAAATTCCACCATCTCCCGTGGCGGGATTCAAACCCACGTCCCCAGAACATGAGTTTCAGAGAAAGTAGGAACTGCAGATCCTGGAGAATCTGAGATAACAAGGTGTGGAGCTGGACGAACACAGCAGGCCAAGCAGCATCAGAGGATAGTAGGAACTGCAGATGCGATCTTCTGATGCTGCTTGGCCTGCTGTGTTCATCCAGCTCTACACCTTGTTATCTCAGTTTCCTCAGAACATTATCTGGGTCTCTGGATCAATGCCCCAGAAATAGTACCATTATTGCCTCCCAAATAAGATTAGTGGTGATAAGGCAAGAAGGGCCAAAAGCTCTACTCCTGCTCCTAATTCAAGTGTTCAAACTGGGTGGAACGAATTGGGTACATACAAAACTGGAAAAAAGGGTAGAAGCAATAATTACCATGTTTCATTTACTATCTAGTGATGCATATTGGAAAATTCCATGTGTAAATCAGCACTTGGCTGAGTTGGGCTGCCCTCTTGGTCCCTGAATCTTAATGGTTGGGTTCTTGCAACTAGATGACAGTAAAATAAGTTTAAAAAACAAGTGCAGGGGACCCTTTAGTATTTACATCCATTTATAAGTGAATCATAAGCTTACGGAAAGAGCAGGTATGGACACCAAATCTCAGAGTTTTGTAATAATGGTCTCCAGTTCTTTTTCAGATTTCAGGAAGTCCACTCTGCTAGACTTCAATGCAGGAAATAGTGGTGTTCCCCAGAAATCAGTGTTAGGATGAATGATATTCTTGACATCTATTAATAACCAGTTGTTGCATTGTTGGGGTACAATTCAAAGCTGATGATAAAAGCTTTGACATTTGTGAACTCAAAGCAGAATAATGATATCCCTCAAAAGGACATAGATCAACTGGTCGAACAAAAAGACATATGGCAGATGATTTTTTAAAATTCATTCATGGGACATGGGCTTCGTTGGCTGGGCCAGCATTTCTTGCACATTCCTAACCGCCCTTAAGAAGGTGGCGGCGAGCTGTTTTCTTGCATCGCTGCAGTCCATTTGGTGTAGATACAATCAAAATGCTATTAGCAACTGAGTTCTAAGATGTTTACCCAGCGACAGGAAAGAAACTGTATTATATAGTTCCAAGTAAGGACGGTGAGAAACTTGGAGGGGATCTTGTAGATAATGGTGTTCCCATGTATCTGCTGCCTTTGTATTTCTAGATGGTATGGGTTATGGGTCAATAAGGTGCTGTATAAGGAGCCTGGCTTCTCCAGTGCATCTTTTAGGTGGTACACACTGCTGCTACTGAGTGTCAGTGATGAAGGAAATTAGTTTTTGTGGATGTGGTGCCAATCATGTGGGATTCTTTGTCCTGGATGGCGTTAAGCTTCTTGGAGTGCTGTTAGAGCTGCACTCATCCAGGCAAGTAGAGAATCGGTCATCGTATTTCTGACTTGCATCGTGTACATGGTGGACAGACTTTCGGAAGTCGGGATGATGGAAGATTCCTAGCCACTGACCTGCTCTTCTAGCCACAGGATTTAAATGGCTTGTCCGTTCAGTTTCTGGTCAATGTTAACCTGCAGGATGTTGATGGTGCAGGATTGAGCAATAGTAACACCACAGCAACTAGGCTTACCATTAGATTCTCTCTTACTATGGTCATTACCTGGCACTTCTGTATCAGAAATGCTACCTGCTACTTGGCAGCTCAAGCTTGGATACAGTCCAGCTGCAATGTGGGTAATATAAAAGTATGCTTCTAAAGGGAGTGCAGAAGCAGAACGATATAGGAGTTTATGTGCACTCATCACTGAACCCATCAGGATAGTTTGGCAGAGAAGTTAATAAAGCATATTAAACCTGGACTTCATTAAGAACTGCTGTTCTGGAATCACTATGATTCAAGTAAAATTCCTGGAACAAAGACATTCAGTTACATGGATACATTGAAAACTAGGAGATTCTCCTCAAAGAGAAGCTTTATTGTTAGTTTGATGGAGCTCTTTGAGAAGGGCCAAGACAGAAAATATGGGGAGAAACCCATTGCTGGCAGATGGGTTGCAGATCACAGAGCACAAATTCAAAGTGGTTGGGCAAAGAATCTACAATAATGAAGAAAATGTTTTACTACACAGAGTGATTAGGGTCTGGAATACATGCCCTTAGACTATGAAGACTGCGATGGAAATAAACTGAATTCAACCATCCGATGGAAAACTGGGGAAAAGGCAGTAACATGAATTGGCACGAACTTCAAGGTTTGAATGATCTCCTTCTGCACAGTGATCATTCTATGAGTCTGGTAGGAAATGTCGACACGCCACTGACCGGAACCGTGGCCCAAAGAAATAATTCCCAGCATTTACAAGGGAAGACATTCGGGAGTGGGGTGGGAGACGAGATCTGCGATGAAGTGAAATAATTCCCAAAGCTGGGCGAATACCTCAAAAATGACGGATACGCCACAGGGCCTGGTTTTAGCTCAAACACACACTACCTGAAGGCTGAGATAACAAGCATGGGGCTGGATGAACACAGCAGGTCAAGCAGCATCATAGGAGCAGGAAAACTTGACGTTTCGGGCCTAAACCCTTCATCAGAAAATGAAGGCTGAAGGCTGTTGCCCGGGAAACTGACCGTGTATGCCGGCGGGGGAGCGGATGGATGGGGAGCTGGGAGCAAACAGAGCCCCACATGAGCCCAGCAAACCGAGCCCAGGCTCCCCCTTCAGTCAGCCGGCCAGCCATCCCTCCATTAACCGAGCCGCTTCTATCAGGCCGAGTGGGCGTGAGAGCTCTGAACACATGGAGGCTTCACGTGAAACCGGCGCTAACCTGAGGAGCTGCTGCAGCCGCCGCCTTTCCCCCGCCTCTTCCTCCCTCGGTATCAGTGTCTGGGCCGCCGCCGCTTGTGCCGGTCTCGCGAGCCACTGTCCTCCCACTCCCGCCGCTTCACCAACGTCTCCTCAACGCTTGTTTTTTTTTCCGTCGGCCACTTCCGGTCCGACTGCAACCCCGCTCAAGATCGAACGTTCCCAGCGGCTGCCTGCTCCTGCACTTCAATGATATGACAGTCAGTCACAATATCAACATAAAAGTGCCGTACAACAAACGAGGGCCGTTTTAATTTTCGAATGAAAGTCCGTGTCTCGGCGCCCGTGTGGAAATTCTCCGTTTAACGAAAGTCTGTCATAACTATCACACTCTCATTTTCATCTGAATTTTCGTTTTCTCGGTGTGAACACCATACACGTGGCCTGCAAAAATAAGCGTGCTCACTGCGGTATTTACGTCATGATTTATGAATTCTACCAATTAAAATAATCAAATGCGCTTTGGCGTCCTCTAATCATAAGAGATTTATGTTCTTTCATCAACGAGGCATTGAAATATGGGCTACAGCAAAAACTGGTGGAAATCTGGAATTAAAAACATGATCCAGGATATTGTATTTTACTGTAACATGATCAGGAAGTCTGGCAACATTTGTTGGGGAAAAAAATCTCAGTTAAGGACTAGAGGCCGACCGTTCCAGCCAACCCTCACTGATCATGAGATAGTAGGAACTGCAGATGCTGGAGAATCTTAGATAACAAGGTGTAGAGCTGGATGAACACAGCAGGCCGAGCAGGAAGGCTGACGTTTCGAGCCTAAACCCTTCTTCAGAAATGGGGGAGGGGAAGGGGGTTCTGAAATAAATAGGGAGAGAGGGGGAGGCGGATAGAAGGTGGATAGAGGAGAAGATAGGTGGAGAGGAGACAGACAGGTCAAAGAGGCGGGAGTGGAGCCAGTAAAGATGAGTGTAGGTGGGGAGGTAGGGAGGAGATAGGTCAGTCCAGGGAAGATGGACAGGTCAAGGGGGTGGGATGAAGTTAGTAGGTAGGAGATGGGGCTGCGGCTTGAGGTGGGAGGAAGGACAGGTTAGGGAGGCGGGGACAAGCTGGGCTGGTTTTGGGATGCGGTTGGGGGAGGGGAGATTTTGAAGCTTGTGAAGTCCACGTTGATACCATTGGGCTGCAGGGTTCCCAAGCGGAATTTGAGTTGCTGTTTCTGCAACCTTCGGGTAGCATCGTTGTGGCACTGCAGGAGGGCCAGGATGGACATGTTGTCTGAGGAATGGAAGGGGGAGTTGAAATGGTTCGCGACTGGGAGGTGCAGTTGTTTAATGCAAACCAAGCGTAGGTGTTCTGCAAAGTGGTCCCCAAGCCTCTGCTTGGTTTCCCCGATGTAGAGGAGGCCACAACGGGAACAGCGGATGCAGTATACCACATTAGCAGATGTACAGGTGAACATCTGCTTGATGTGGAAAGTCTTCTTGGGGCCTGGGATGGGGGTGAGGGGGGAGGTGTAGGGGCAGGTGTAGGTGATCATGTCGTTGTTTTTAGTGATCTGTCGCTGATGCTGCAGGTCGTCTGGCTATGGCTAAGTCCAGAGGTGAAAGATGTGGAGATGCTGGTGTTGGACTGGGGTGGACAAAGTCAGAAATCACACCATACCAGTTTATAGTCCAACAGGTTTATTTGAAAACACAAGCTCTCGGACCCACAGTTCTTCAGGTGTTAGTGAGAGAGGTAGTATCAGACGCAGAATTTCTAAGTAAAAGATCAAAGGGTCACACCATTGATGATACCAAGGTCTGCAATGCCTTCAATAGAGCTGTAGATGGAGCACCATATGGTTACACTTGATTAAGGCTGTTTGTCCAAGGATGTTGCATCCTGTTTGTTTCAAGCGCTCATGCTTAGACCCACCAGTATGTCAACCCGATATTCTTCTTTAATGACTGCCTCGCAATGTTCAAATGTTACCCACAAGAAACTAGAGGGTTGGCAGAGGGACATGGAAGTTGACCCCAGAAAACATCAAGGAACTCAGAGTTACAAAGGTTGGATAACAGTGAACACCTCTTCAGTCCTCTGGTGGGATGCAATCAAGATAAAGATCAAGTAATTTGTTATTGTGAAAGATATTCAGAAGTTGAGAGAGAGAGAGAGAGGAAAGTGCCTCAATTCCAGAAAACATTCCAAAAATGCTCCTTCTGCAGGCAGTGGGATCAGTGTATATCAGGAACCTAACTCCCTGCCTCACAGTTCTCCAATATCTTCTGGTCCAAAGACTGGTCTGTGGAGCTTGTGTTTCTTTTTTCAAAAAGTGCACACAATCCTAGAATCAGGAGCCTGAACGAAGAAGATAGTTTGGTGATAACCTCATAGGCTGACACACTGGGATCAGCGAGTTATTCAATATTAGGTTGCACAGCAGAAAACCCACATACAGCACAGCCTCATTGGTTCTCCTATTCTCATTCTAGGAGATTTTATATGTCAGAAAAAGAGAGGGTTTGGATCATCTGCTTATTCTGAATGATTTGACAAAGGCAACAAGGTACTTGGCAAGTTTTGCTTTGGCTGCGTGAGGCTCAAACAACCTGGACGTGCTTATGGAAGCACACTTACAGCAAGCAGCACAATCAGTATCTTTCAAGAGAGGCACCGTCACCTTAATGCACAAGAAAAGGAGGGAGAAGGAAGAAATTCCAAATGGACGACTCATTTCGTTACAAAATTCGATCCAAGATTGTTACCAGGACAAGTCCATCAGGAAGAATGCAAGAAAAGGGGTGATAATCTCAGATGGTGAAGGCTTTCAGCTCAAGGCCTCCCTGAACATAGATCACGTTGCTGTGTTGTGCCCAAATCAGTCTGCAGATTGATGAGCATCTTTGACCATTTTGAGCCTGTCTTATGGCATGGAGTAAATGGCAGTACAGGTGAGGCCATGTTCTTAGGGAACTGGGTCGAATGATACCTTGTCTGTTTCATTGGCAGATCAGTTTACCTGAAGGTGCTGGGAATAAAGCTTGGAGAGGCCAAAGCATTCACAAAGAACTAGGACAATCATATAGCTATAGTTAACCAGTGACAGGGAACATTGGAGCGACACTTCAGAGATGAATGACATGACATACTCTTGATATCAGGGACCTAGTATGGTACCAAAGACCCCAAGAAAAACTGAAATCAGTGGAAATTGCGATTGGGGGACTGTCTGCTAGTCAAATCATACCTAGCAAAAAAAGAAGATTGTTACGTTGTTGGAGGTCAATCATATCAGTCCCAGGACATATCTGCATGACTTCCTCACAGTAGTTTCAGAGGCACAACCATCAATAACCTTCCCTCCATCATAGGGTTGGAAATAGGAAAGTTCACTGATGATTGCTCCACATTCAGCACCACTCTCAACTCCCAGATACTGAAGCAGTCTGTATCCATTTGCAGCGAGACTTGGATACATTCAGGCTTGGGCTGATAACTGGCAAAAAACATTCGCACCGTACAAGTGGCAGGCAATGACCTTCTTCAGAAAGAGAGAATCTGACCATTGCCCCTTGACATTACCATCACTGAATTCTACACTATAAACATACTGGGGGTTCCTCGTGACCAAATATTGAACTGGACTAGCCTTATAAATACAGTGGCTACAGGAGCCTTGAAATTCTTCAGCGATAAACTCACTTCTTGTCTCCCCAAAGCCTGTCTATCATCTATGAAGAATATGATAAAATACTTTGAACTTGACTAGAAGAATGCAAATCGGACCCTCAAGGAGCTTGACACCATTCAAGACAAAGCTTGATTGGCAATGTATCTGCTATCTTCAATGTTCATCCTTCTACCAGTGATGATTAGTGATAGCCATGTGTACCATCTAAAAGACACACTGCAGTAAATCACCTGAGCACTTTCAACAGTATCTTCCAAATCCACAAATTCTATCACCAAGAAGAACAAGGGCCACAAAGAGCGGGAGCATCACCATCTGCAGTTCCCTTGGGATCATACACCATCCTTCCTTTGAAGTATATAATTGTTCCTTCTCTGTTTCTGCGTCAAAATCCCTTACAGAGGAAACTCGTTCCCAAGAGCACTGGGGGTGTACCTATCACCATGGACTACAATGGTTCAAGATGTCAGCTCACCACCACCTTTTATAGGGTAATTAGGGATGGGCAAGATATGCTGGCTTAGCCATTAATGTCCACGTCAAACAAGAAACTAAAATGAAAGAGCCTAGACCTCAGCTATGAGAAACTCAGTTACTGTATGTGGCAAAAATCAGGCTCAAACTTGTTCCTGAAATATGCATTTTCAAGAAACATCGTGAAAGAGATGCAGTGGTATTTGTCAAGATTCATCCTTAAGATATGAATCTATACTCTGCAAACTGTTCCAGAGATGACACATTGAGATAAATACCTACTCCGGCTAGAACAAAATCAACGTCAACAAAGGACATTCTTCAGTATTCCAGTGCAAGGAGATATCCATGACCAAATGTTGCAAACTGGCACAGATCTGAAGGGTGTGATGAAGCTTAGAGTACCCAGAAAGGTACAGTTTGGACATTCTGCTATAGTACACCAAGAAGCTTTGGTAATTGTAAAACCCCTAGGGCTATATACACCCGGAAATAGATTTTTAAAAGTAAATGTAAATGCAATCTGCAATGTAGGTGGAGTGAGGTGCTGTTGAGGACCATGTACTATATTTAAATTTATTGATTTGTATTGCACTATGTAAGCTGCAACATTTGAATTGAATCAAATCTAAACAGGGATGAGGAAATTCCGCTATATGGAAAGTCTGCAAACCTGGAGCTGCTCCCCTTAGCGATGGGAAGAGTAAAGCCATCTGATATCAGGTTTTCAGAACCATGAGGGCTCTAGACAAGAGTTGATATAGAGCATAGAACAGTACACCCTTTGGTCCTCCATGTCTGTGTGTATCTGGGCTTCAACTACCTCTCCATTGTTCACAATGAGAGAAGGGTGGAAAGGCAAAGGACAACAATTTAACATGAAGAAGAAGCAACAGTGACAGTAGGTGAAACCTTTTTAAGCAGCAAGTGGTTAGCATCTGGACTGCATTACCTGACAGTATTGAGGAAGCAGCTGTAGTGGATGCTTTCAGAAGAGAATTAAATAATTATTTTCAGAGAAAATACATGCAGGGCTAGAGAAAAAAAAATGGTTTGGCAGGTGTTATGGACTAGACTAAATGCTTCAAATTTATCAAGGAGATATCTTAGATCCTAACTTTCAAGGCAAGTGTAAGGTGCTGTGTTCCAGATGTGATTCAATTGATCCATCACAAGGCTTTAAGCAAAACACACTTTATTCCTACAGCACAGTTAAAGTACAAACAAAAAATGAGGATTGGCATAATGTTAACTCTGTTGAAATACGTAATATAATAATGTGTTATTTAACTACCAATCATCAACTGTTCCAATATAGCAGTATCCCATAAACATGCCCTTGGCAAAGGCAAATTCAACAAAACAGATTTTCCTCATGTGCCATCTCCACTGCAGGCCAGGAGAAAGAAACACTGAAAGAAACAACCCAGCATCACAGAGGGACCTCAAGCTTTTTACTGTAGCAGAGAGAGAGAGAGAGCTGTATCTACCAGTGTCCAAAAGCCAACTCCAAGCCCCAGCTGAAAGCAAAACTAAAACCCTGGCTCCGTGTGAACGTGACTCCACAGACTCATGCTTCTTTTGTTTTACTTTTGAAAAAAACACTTAGGAAGCTCAGAGTTGTTTACCAATTGCTTTTGACACAAATATATTGTCACCATGGTGTCAACACCCCTCTTCAAGAGAAACAGGACAGAACATCTCTTAAAGGCACAGTATTGTCACCCACGTGTAGATGAGTTACTCTACCAGAGAGCGAGCAAAGATGCAATAGATCAAATGACTTTCCGTGTGTCATCATTTCTATGATTCTATTGCAATTTTGATGTACAAATTTAACGAATAAAGTATATTTTGGGAGAAAAAGGACCCTTCTGGGCAATCTTATTCTCCTAAATCCCGGAACTATACACTGTAAGTATCTCAACAACAGATTCAGTTTCCCCAGTAGATCGTCATGCTTATTCTGTACATCTGATGACTAAAGATAAATGCAGTTGGCCAGTTGGGAGATGCATTGGAATGTAGTTACAACTCCCACCATGGCTTTGTAATTACAATTCACAGAATTAGTTGGCAGCAGACTAAACATTCACAAAATGGCAATCCTAGTTGTCCAAAAGCACCTTAGAAATGTTTTATTAAGTTAAAGACCCTCATAAATACAAGAGGAATACATGGCCTGGAATCAGGTTCCACTCAAGATCTTGATCTAAAGGAGGTGTGTTTGTAATGTAGTCAAATCGGGTATCAACTGGTAAATCCTTCAAACGTTCTTAAGTGGGAAATGGTAAGAATGGGAGAGATCCCTGGTCAGTGACGAGATGGAAAGCAATTGGAGCTTCCACCATCTTTATCCATATCTCCAGGCCACAGTACGTGGCCAAAACATTTGGCTGGAGAGTTAGTAAGAACTGCCAATGCTGGAGTCGGAGATAGCACAGTGTGGAGCTGGAGGAACACAGCAGGCCAGGCAGCATCAGAGGAGTAGGAATGCTGATGTTTCGGGTCGGGACCCTTCTTCAGAAATGGGGGAGAGGGAAGGAAGCTCTCACATAATTAGAGGGGAGGGGTGGGGCTGGGGAAGGTAGATGGGATGGTGATAAGTGAGTGCAGGTAGGCAGTGGAGGGGATTGGTCAGTGAGGTGGGAGGAGCAGATAGCTGGGAGAGAAGACAAACAGGTCAAGGAGACGGCGATGAAAGGGGCTGGGGAAGGTAGGTGGGATGGCAATAGGTGACTGCAGGTAGGCAGTGGTGGGGATTGGTCAGTGAGGTGGGAGGACTGGCTAAGTGGGAGAGAAGACAGACAGGTCAAGGAAGTGGGGATGACAGGGAGGGTTGGTCATGGGATGAAGTCGGGGGCTGGGGAGATTTTGAAGCTAGTAAAGTCCACATTGAGACCGTTGGGTTGTAGGCTCCCAAGGTGGAATGTGAGGTGCTGCTCCTCTAGTTTCCGGGTGGCATCATTGTGACACTGAAGGAGGCCCAGGATGGACATGTCGCCCAGGGAGTCGGAGGGGGAGTTGAAGTGGTTCGCAACTGGAAGGTGTTATCGTTTGTTGCGAACAGAGCGCAGATGCTCTACAAAGCGGTCTCTGAGCCTCTGCTTGGTGTCACCAATGTAGAGCAGACCACTTCAGGAGCAGCGAATGCAATAGACCAGATTAGCGGATGTGCAGGTGGACATCTGTCTGATATGGAAGGTTTCTGTTGGTCCTTGAATGGAGGTGAAGGGAAGGTATAAGGGGAAGTGTAGCACTTCCTGCAGTTGCAGGGAAAGGTGCTGGGGGTGGTGGGGCTAGTGGGGAGTGTGGAGCAGACGAGGGAGATGCAGAGAGAGTGGTCCCTTCGGAAGGCAGATGGGGTGGGGAGGGAAATATATCCTTTGTTGAGGGGTCAGTTTGCAGGTGGCGGAGAATGATGCTTTGAATCTGGGGGTTAGTGGGGTGATATGTGAGGACAAGGGGGATTCTTCTTTGTTTTTGTTGCGGGGAGGGGGTGTGAGGACAGAGGAACAGGAAACGCAAGAGATGCAGTCGAGAGCGTTTTCGACCACTGGAGGGGAGAAGTTGCGGTCCTTGAAATATGAGGATTGGTGTGGATCAGATTGGTGCCAACAACATGGAGTTTGATTTCTCATTTTGTCTGGGGTGAATTCAGGTCTTGCCTTCTTGTCTCAACTGTGTTGGAGGTTGTAACACTTAGGGTTTGACCTACCTTTGGGGAGAGAACTGAAGAAGTGAAATCCTGCAATGAAGATACTTTTGGAAACTTTTAACGTAATTTAGTTTTTTATATATATAATATGAGAAACAAGGTTAATTTTGGTTTGAATGATAGTTCATACTTTATATTAACTGATAATTTGCAAACGTTGTTGGCAAGAGTAGTAAGAAAGCTAAACACAAACACAGCTGAGGTGGATAAGAAAGGCCAAGCCTTTATACTTTGTAATAGAATTTCAATGTTTACAGCAGCTGTCATTCTTTCTGTATAAACTGAGAATTCAAAACAGTTATTGTTGGTTGGGTTGCTGAGAAAACTCCAGTGCTCACTTTTGAATATTGCAATGTACCTATTCCATCCAACTGAATAGGTGCGCAAATGGAGAATTGGTTCATCAGATAAAGAGCACTTTCAGCATTAAAGTAACAATTGTCATATGGTAACACTTTCCCAACACTGAACTAACCATCCTTGCTTATGTGTCCAATGGGAATAGGGATTGAACACATGCCTCCTGGTAGAGATTCCAGCACTACACCAATGTTGGTGACCTGAATGAAAATGACACTATGATTTAAATGTTGATCGTAGTAACCTTTCATTCCTTGCAATACTTGGTAACTGTATTTCCCTGGTCATATCCTTCACCAAAAGAATTTTAATCTCTCTGTTCACAAAGTATGTCAGAAATTTTCTTGAGGAATTCACACTTCTGTGTATTTCAAGAATAGCCAGAAAGAGACACAGGAAAAAAACAAACAGGAAAGGTATAATTTACAGTAAATGCCCTATCAGGCTTTGAGAGCTTTGTGATTTTCAAAACTCAGTGATGGCATAATCACTTCTCAATGGGAAAATTGTGGGTTCAGAGAGTTGAGCACAAAATCTAGACTGACACTGTAGTGCAGTCCTGACAGAGGTGTTGTATGAGGTGGAAAAATACTGCCTCGTCTGCTCCTCTTGTTGGAGGTTGTAACATTTAATGACAATTGGTGAGTTCTCAACATCTTAGCTCATATTTATCCCTCAAGTAACAACACAATGATCTAGTCCATTAACTTACATGTGTTTTGGGGACTTTACCAGGTGCAAATTGGCTGCTGGATTTCTCTCAGTACAACGGTGACTATGTTTCAAAAGTACTTAATTATCTGTAAAATGCTTAGTTTTGTATTATGGAATTTGGATGGGTTCACCATGATGAATGCCATAAATTACCAATTTCCAAGGCTCCAAGGCTGTGAGTTAAGAACCATATATAAATTTAACAACATAATGCAGCTAGCATGGAGCCTCACATGATGGAATGCTGAGCTGTAAACATAATTCCAGAGAACCCCCAGTATACGAGTCTTATTAATTAATTAATTCATTAATTTAGCTGTGTGTCTTTGTTGGGCAGAATATGGGGAACTTTGCTTGATATTTGATCTGTGCTACACTGGTCTTGGGAGCGCTCAATCTTCACTTAGTGTAGTAAATTTCCCAATGTAGTAAACTAACATTGCCTACTTTGATTAATGCAAAGATTAACACCTTCACCTCTGAAAGTATCTGTCATTTGATAATCCTATCATCACGTTACAAAGTAATTGAGTTTGGTTTGGAAAATTGAGCAATTAATTATAGAATATAATAGATTGTATTCAGAAATATTATGTTCCATTTTATTTACTGTGTTTCTTAGATGCCCCCTTCATCTCTTGAAAGATCCAATTTTTGTTTTGGAGGGTTTGACAGGATTTAACATTTCTGCAAAACCTCCCCATCACACCTCTGCAACTGTTAACTTGCCAACGTATCTTAGCAGGCTATTTGGCCAAGAATGGAAGTAGAGCTAGACCCTGTCCTCAACCAATGCTAACAGATGTATAGTTTTCAGCACGAGTTATTCAACAATAACCAGGAGGTAATTCTCAATTTTCTCAGGGTTGCAAGGGGGAATGAGGAAAGTAGGGATTGTGGGTTGACAGCAGTTTGTATATTTTCAATTCCAAAAGCAATGGAAAAGAAAACGGAGCAAGATGTGTAACGTTGGGCCAATTTGCTGCTACTATTTTTCCACTCGTTGAAGCGCATTATATTTATCAAGAGTAAGGATCCAATTTCTCCCTCTGTAGATGATAAAGGCCAATTGTAGAATCCCACTTGCTGAGTTCGGCAAATTGAACACAGCCCTGGTTCTGAAAGAACAAAGAAAATTACAGCACAGGGACAGGCCCTTCGGCCCTCCAAGCCTGCGCCAATCCAGATCCTCTATCTAAACCTGTCGCCTATTTTCGAAGGAACTGTATCCCTCCACTCCCTGCCCATTCATGTATCTGAAAGAACAACTGCTTGTACAGTTCACTGTTCAAGAATTCAAAATTCTATTTGTACAGAACAGCATGGACTTGCTAACTTTGCAGACCAATGCGTTTAATGTTATAACTTTTTAGAAGATCATAATTGCCATCAAAAATGATGTTGGTACTATTTTGTGAGCTAGCGAATTAGTGTGTTGTACTGCAAGTGTGTCAAATCTTTTGACTTCATGGACCATTTAAATGCATGAAATGGAGCGGGGATCTTCCATGAAGATCTAAATCAATGTTTAAATATATTTAATATATTGTAAGTTATAAGTTTTGGTGCTGTCATGTTGGATTCGTCTAACAGAAAGGTAGCAGCACTCAGAAGATCCTTTCAGTTTAATGTTGGTCTTAAAGTTTAATTTTAATAATTATTTCCAAAAGTCTCATTCTTGTTTCCAAATCCTTATCTCTGGGATCTTCTCCAGCCTTACAGCTGTCCAAGATATCTGCTTTCAGCAGATTCAGGCCATGTGAGCTTTGCCAATTGGTGGTCATACATTCGGCTGTTAAGGCCCTAACAGAGGAATTCCCTCACGAAATTTTTCAGAGATGTTGTGCCGAACTTTTACCTGAAACCTAAGGTCTATCTAACCTCCACCCTACCTTATACTATCATCCATATGCCTATCTAACAGCCGCTTAAATGCCCCTAATGAGGCTGACTCCACTACCCTCTCTGGCAATGCATTCCACGGCCCTATCACTCTCTGAGTAAAGAACCAACCTCTGACATCTCCCCTATATCTACCTCCACTCACTTTAAAACTATGCCCCCTCGTAATAGCTACCTCCACCCTAGGAAAAAGTCTCTGGCTGTCCACTCTATCTATACCTCTGGTCATTTTGTACACCTCTATCAAGTCACCTCTCATCCTTCGTCGTTCTAAAGGAAAAGCCCTAGCTCTCTCAATCTTTCCTCGTAAGACCTTTCCTTCATTCCAGGCAACATCCTGGTAAATCTCCTCTGCACCTTTTCCAACACTTCCACATTTTTCCTGTAATGAGGCAACCAGAACTTGACACAGTACTCCAGATGTGGCCGAACCAGGCTTTTGTATAGCTGGAGCATAACTTCACGGCTCTTGAACTCAATCCCTCTATTAATGAAAGCTAACACACCATACGCCTTCTTAACAATTCTATCCACCTGGCAGCTTTCAGGGAACTGTGGACATGAACCCCAAGATCCCTCTGCTTCTCTACACTGCCAAGAATCTTTCCATTAACCCTGTATTCTGCTTTCAAGTTTGTCCTTACAAA
>JAHRHZ010000263.1:25077832-25091710 GCA_024137785.1 Ginglymostoma cirratum | reverse complement strand
GCTCCACACTGTGTTGTGTCTGTCACTCTGTATGATTTAGTTTTAGTAAGTATTTAGCAACTTATGATTTTTATGCCAAATCTCCTAACGTTTAAAAGACATTTGGATAAGCACAGGAATAAGAGATGTTTGGAGTGATATGGACCAAGTACAGGCAGGTGGGACTAGTTTAGTTTGGGACTATGGCCAGCATGGACTATTGAACCGAAAGATCTGTTTTTGTGCTGTATGACTCTATGACTCTTGTTTTAAAGTTTGTCCTTGGAACTATAGCTAATATTTGTAACTGACAATCTGTGAATTTAACATAAGAGCATAGGAAGTAAGGACAGGCATAGGCAACATTCTGCTTGGAGTCTGTCATTCAATGAGATTACGTTTTACATTATTCAGAAGAAGCACAAGACATCAATAGAACATTTTGTGATGCTTACTTGCTATAACATAACAAATTTAATTAAATGTTTCAACCTAAGATAAAATCCAAAGCTGTAATTACAAGTTCAGATCTGATGCTCTTCAGATGATGTGCAGTTTGTTATTTTGAATAGAATTAACTGATGTTATTAAAACATAGAGGCCTGACAAGCACAATCATTAACTTCTACATTTCAGAATGTAAATATCAGCAAAGGAGCAGCGCATCTGGTTTTAAATTGAGCATCAAAGCATATTCCTGGTACGTAATCTTTGTTGCAAAATTGGAATTAATTGTCTCAAAACATTTCCTTGCAAATTGAACATTGTTGCTAAAATGCTCATACAGAGTGGCTAAGATTCCACAGATTTCGCCAGAACAATTAGTGGCGTGTGAAGTGCATGTTTGAAAAATGAGTTTAATGACCAAAGAGGTGCATTATCAGTTCTTTTCTGTTTCGTTAGAGCGTGTAAGCTGCAAAACTCAGCTCTGCAGAACCCATTGTCTGTTTTTGCAAAGAAAATACTCTATTCATAAATTATCTACAAATGCATTACCAAATTGTACAAGTTGGACAAGAAATATAATAAAAATATCACTTTTCACATTTGAACATTGCACTTTTAGGTGCTTCCATACAAACGTGTTATGGACCAGACCAACCCCGTCAAAATATTTTAAGAAGATAGTTTAAAATCATAGAATCATGGAATCCCTACAGGGTGGAAACAGGCCCTTCGGCCCAACAAGTTTACACCGAACCTCAGAGCATCCCACCCAGACCCATCCCCCTGTAACCCACCAAATCTACACATCCCTGAACACTTAGGGCATTTTAGCATGGCCAATCCACCCAGCCTGCACATCTTTGGACTGTGGGAGGAACCCGGAGCACCCAGAGGAAACCCACGCAGACATGGGGAGAATGTGTAAACTCCACACAGACAGTCGCCTGAGGGTTGAATCGAACCCAGGTTCCTGGCGCTGTGAGGCAGCAGTGCTAACCACTGTGGATGCTAGCATTTTCTTATTTTAAAGGTAAATGTGAGGCTTTGCGTTCCAGATGCAATTCGATTGGTCAAACTACTGAATATTAAGCAAAACACACTTTATTTTTACACTACAGTTACAATACAAACAAAAAAAAAGAGAAGAATGGGCTTAACTGTAATTGAAATGCTTAATACAGTAATAGATGTATTCATTACTATTAATTAACTGCTCCGATATAGTAACATCCCATAAACACACCCTTGGCAAATGCAAATTCAGTGAAATAGATTGTCTCACATGTAATTCTAGCAGCCGGAAGAGAACTCCAACTTTTAGCTGTAACAGAGAGATGAAAAAGAGCTTCCACACCCAGCAACTGCAGAAAGCTTAAAACTAAAAATCCTGATTCTGTGGGAGCTTGATCCTACCCATTCAAGCTGCTTCTATTGTTCCAACTTTTAAAAAAAAGCAAAATTCTCAAGTTGTTTACTTAATGGCTTTGAGCAAACTGCTCGTCACCTCTGTCTCAACCTTTCTTCATAAAAAAAACCAGGACAAAATACACCTCTTAAAACCATTGTATTGTCACATATCCGAAATTGGAACATTTACTAAATATGACAAGAAATTATTTACATTCCCATACAAGCTATGAGGGTTCCCTAAGTTAACAGACCCTCAGGATATCATGGAAAAAAGACCTTAGACAGTGGCTTTTCCTTACTATGCCTTGGCAGTGGCTGCCTCATGCTTTAATGCACCCCTCAGCACGTAGTTCTAGAACTCAGAATGTAACAGTATATAACACTCTATTGAGAGCAACTCTTTGCACTGGAGAATCAAGAAGTTTTAGGCAGACCAAATAGTATCTTTCACCGAGTTGATGGTCCACCAGTCGCCAGCTGATGTTTGTCTCCGTATATGTGCCCCAGGGAACAGGCCATGGAGCACAAAGTCCTGCATAACAGAGCAGCTTAGGATGAGCTGCCTCATTTCTCTCCAGACCACTTTTGCAAAGGCACTTTCCAGAAGGAGAAGTACAGTGGTCTGCTCATCACCACAGCCATCCCAAGGGCAGCATGCAGTGGCATAGAGAATGGGGTGTGCATGCTTCTTATTTAGTACTTTGTTGTTTTGTATGCTATGTATGAAACTGGTATCTGCCCCACTCATACTCACTTCATCTTTGTGAGGGTGTTAACATTAGTATTGCAAGCGTGTTTCAGAAGTAGGCAGCATAGGCAAATAATGATGTCAGTCAGTATCTAACATTAATTTGATGTTAGTGCTCCTAATTTGAATCTTGCAGCTCCAGTCATTGTTCTTTCTTAAACATGTACAACTGAACATACAAGGAGCACCTTCCACCAGTTTGATTTAAAGAAACAATGTTCTTAAAGAAAAGACAAAGGGGAGAAGGAGGTCTCATTTATGCAGAATCTTACAGGAACACTATTTTTTCTGTCTACCTAGGCTAAAGTGGTTTGTGTGTATTGCCTTCAATTTACAAAGGTAATGCAAATGGAAATATATGCAATAACATTAATGAATTAATAATACAGATATAAGTTAATAGGTTTCTTTTAATAACTATTAACAATTACAGAATAATCAAATTTGGGAAAAATGTGTCAGCTTATTTGAATTTTAGAAGATCTGGACAAAATGCAAAAGGAATTGGAGTGGCCCTGATAATGAAGGATGGTATAAAAATTGTAGAGAGAAAGGAGCTTTGCTCAGAAAATCAAGATGTAAAAATACTTTGCATGGATTTAAGAAACAACAAGGGGAACAAAACACTGATGGGAGTAGTCTATGGACTATTTAACAGTAGTTACAATAGCAGGAAGAACATCAGTAAGGAAATTGGAAGTACACGAGATGTGTTATGTCACAAGCAGGAGGAGCGTTGATTGTTTCAGGTCCAGGGGGTGTCAGATTGTGTCAGGTCGAGGTGGGTGTCAGATGCCAAGCCGATTGACTGTCAAACTGTTGAATCAGGGTCTGGTGTCAGGTCAGAGTAAGGTTGGGATAGGGCCTTTCAGATCAGGGGATGCGGTTGGCAGGTTGAATGGGAGGTATTGGGCCTAGGAGTGTCAGTGGGTTGAAGTAGGGGCACGGCAGTGGTAAGCTAGGTTTTTAATTGTTTAACATTTTCTGGGCAACCATTAAGCTTCAACGAGTCAGAACTGTTGGATGTTTGTCACTTTAAATCTCCAACATTTTTGGAGGGTTCCAGACACAAAGAAATTACCCATCAAAATTTTAAAGTTTTTCCATTATCTTCTGGATAACAATGAGGAACCAGAATTTTCATAGATGTCCGCACATAAGTCATTGGACTTGAAACATTATTCATGTTTCTCTCTCCACAGATGCTGCCAGACTTGCTGAATTTCTCTGGTAATTTCTGTTTTTATTTCAGATGGCCAGCGTCCACAATATTTTCTTCAACAGAACTGTGGTTGATTTCTGTTGAGCCAAGGATTTTTTTAAGGATGTTGTCTCATCCCTTCCTGGGTAGTTCTGACTTCAAAATGCTACCTTATGGCCTTATACAGATCAGACATAATGGCTGCTGTTTAACATATGATGCATTGTTGCCCATTCAGAGCAAAGTGAAGCTTAGAGGAATGCCCTGTGGGGATTTCTTCCAGACCTTAATTTATCTAAGAAGATTAAGGATTCTCACACCCTTCAGGACCCATTGTATTTTCAAAGGGGTCATTGAATTCCAAATGGTTTTCTTCATGGTTGCTGTTGAGAAAGCACATCAGTCTGTCTGACTTTTTTAACGGAAGTGAATCAATGAGAAACTGCAATGTGACATCTGACAGCTTTTTTTTAGATATGCGGTGACTATTTTAAACAACGTGTTTATTATGAGTGCTATCATCAGGTAGAGAAACAAGTATGCATGCTCAGGAACACAGTGTTGGAGTGTTGGCACAACCCAGTAACAGAGCACAGGAGCTGCTGATGGTGCTACCGATATAATTGCAATAATTCTTACTGCTGCTGATTACCCATTTCAGCCGGTCTTCATCAGGTTCAGAGATAAAAGGTACTGCAGATGCTGGAGAATCCGAGATAACAAGTGTGGGGCTGGATGAACACAGCAGGTCAAGCAGCATCATAGGCGCAGGAAATCTTGACGTTTCGAGCCTAGACCCTTCATCAGGTTCAGGTCAGATTTCTTAATAACTTAAACAGGGATCTTAGCCAATCAAGGCTGTCCTTCCTTTTTAGCAGCCACTTCCTCCTTGCACCACCCTAGGCTGGATTGGCATGAGGAGCCAGAATGGAGTGTGAGAAGCAGCTGAGGCACCACTTTGTAATACAGTACCCCGAAATGTAGGAAATCCACATATGAGCTGGCATTGATGCCACTGAGCATGAAACATGATGACACCAACAGTGTATTCACAGATGAATCCTAAAGTCTATCATGACAAGCTGAGAATGCTGGCCCCATCTCTACATGCACCAGCAGTCAATTTATCAGACGTTTTGGTGCTTAGAGTAATATAACCCATTTTAAAAAATTCAAATTAGCCTCCTTCATAAAATGTGAAATATAATGACATACCTGTAATAGTACCCTGTTCCCCATTGCTATTTCTTCAGTCTCTTTCACTCAATCCCAAAGCCTGTCAGGAGTGTGATGGAATGCTATCTACTTTTCTGCGTGAGTACAGCTACAACAATGCTCAAGAAACTGGACAACATTCCAGAACAAAGAAGTCCGCTTGATTGGTACCCTATCCGCCACTTTAAATACTCATTCCTTCCACCACCACCGCACAATGGCAGCGGTGTGTACCATCCGCTCACAGTCACTCACCCAGGCTCCTCCAAAACCACAATTTCTATCAATTAGGTAGACAATGGTAGTAGATGCATGAGATTATCAACAAGTTTTCCTCCAAGCCATACACTGTCCTGGTTTAAACCAAATTTCTGTGCCTTCACTGTCTCTGGGTCAAAATTTTGGAGCTCCTTCTTTTCAACATGATGACTGTACCAACACCACATAGACTGCAGCAGTTTAGTAAAGTGACTCACCAGCAGTATGTCAAGGGCAAACAGGGATAGGTAATAAATTCTGAACTGGACAGTGCCCATATCCAATGAACAAACATACTTAAAAATAAATTATGATCATTATTTAGTGAATTCTAAAATCCTCTCAGTACAATTTTGACAGCCGTAGAAGCTTTTCCTCTCTTCCTTTAATCTAATGCTGCTATTAACTTTTATTGTTAACCATCACTTTTCCATGGAGTCTTTAATCCTAAAGATAATGTATATTTGTAGCAAATTATGCATTAATTCTTTAATTGTTTGTTGTTGTTTTTCTGCCATTGTATCTTTGAATGAGGTTCCCAAATCACCATAATGTGCTTACTCTCATACCTACATAGTTTGCTCTGTTCAGACTAAACTAAATTACTTGTGGAACTTAATAAGAGAATCTATCATGTTAAGAATCACTTTTTTTATAATTTGTCCATGGCCTAGAGACTCATTTACTACAAGGTTATTAATTAACTCTTTCTTAATTAACACTACTAGGTCTAAAATATCCTGCTCCTGTGTTGCCTTTTTTGACTCACTAACCTAAAACACTGTCTTGTATACGCCCCATGGACTTGTCCTCGACTGTATTACTGCTTAATTAATAACCCTCCCTTCCTTAGGTTCTCGAGTAGATTTGTAGCTCAGGTTGTGGATGGTGTGTTTGGTTCGCTCGCCGAGCTGGTTCGTTAGTTCACAGACATTTCATTACTCTGCTCGGTAACATCATCAGTGCAGCCTCTGATGAAACGCTGTTGTGTTTTCCTGCCTCTGGTGTCCATTGGAATTGGTTACCTCATTTCCATTTTTTCCTTCACAGTGGTGTATATATAGGGTCTAATTCTATGTGTTTATTGATGGCCTTCATGGAGGAGAACCAAGACTCTAGAAATTCCCATACCTGTCTCTGTTTGGCCTGTCCTAGGATCTTGATGTCCCAATCGAACTGATGGCTCTCCTTATCCGTGTAAACAGAGATAAGTGAGTATTGGTCATGTCTTTTTGTTGCTAGTTTGTGTTCATGTACCCTTGAAGCCAATTTCCTTCCTGTCTGTCAATGTAATGTTTGTTGCAGTCTTTGCTTGGGATCTTGTATATCACATTGGTTCTGTCCGTAGTGGGCAAGGGGTCTTTAGTTTGACTTAGCAGTTGGCGTAGGGTTGATGTAGGTTTGTGTGCCATTCTGATGCCCAATGGTCATAGGAGTCTTGTGGTCAGTTTGGATATGTTCTTGATGTATGGTAACGTGATGAGCGTGTCAGGGCATACTGGATCTTCCTGTTGTTGTTTGTGTGATAGGCATTGTTGAACCGAGCTGTTCGGGTATCCATTGTCCTTAAATTCTTGGTAGAGGTATTCTTCTTCGTTTTGGCATAGTTCCAGGTTGCTGCAGCGTGATGTGTTTGTTAAATAGTCTTTTTACGCAACTCCATTTGTGGGTGTCGGGGTGACTGTTCATGAAATTCAGGACTTGATTCGTGTGTGTGGTTTTTATGTGTACCTTTGTCAGAAATTCCCTGTTGGCCCTGAGTTCTACCATGATGTCCAGGAATAGGAAATGTTTGTTCTTTCCTTCTTCCTTAGTGAATTTGATGCCAGTTCAGTCCATTTGATGATGACGAAAGTGTTGTCCACATATCGGATTCATAGTTTAGGTTGGATCTGCAGAAGGGCTATGCTTTCAAGTCTCTACATCACCACTTCTGCTTTTAGTCCGGAGATAGGTGACCCCATGGGTGTCCTGTTGATTTGTTCATAAATTTGGCTGTTAAAGGTAAAATGGGTCGTGAGGCATAGGTCCAGTAACTCCAGCATGTTGTCTATGGAGATGGTGTCACTCGGGTCTTGTTCTTTCAGAAGTGCCACTCTCATATATATAGTAAATAAGATTCAGGAGTTATAGATGTAAATTGCCATGTGAAAATATAATGTTGTTGCAATAACAGAGACCTGGCTCTTGGAAGGGCAGGACTGGTGTTAAATATTCTGGGTACAAGTTGTTCAGAAAAAAATGAAAAAAGGAAGAAAGAAGCAGGGGTGGTGGTATTAGTTCAGGAGAGCTTTGCTGTACTGGAAAAAGAAGATGTCCCAGAGAGTCCAAGGGTAGAATCAACTTAGCTATAGGTAACGAACAAGAGAGGTCGAATTACTTACTTTCCTCGGTGTTGTCTGTAGACCACTACCTAATAGGAAGAATCTAGAGGAACAAACCCACAGGAAAATTATAGAAATGCCAACATTAATTGGGAACTTTAATTACTTGAATCTGGGCTAGGACGGTGTTGGGGTGAGGGCAATGAGAAACAAACGCTTTTAGATTGTGTCAAGAGAATTTCCTACAGCAGTATGTGTCCATTTCAACAAAGAAGAATCTATTGCTGAATCTAGTTCTTGAAAATGAGGAGGGCCAAGTAATAAACTGTCATTGTGAAACGTGTAGGAGCTGTGGTCTTTGATGGTGGAGAATGATGATGGTCAATCCAGAATAAGAAAAGAAAACAGCTGACTTCAATGGGGCAAGATTTTAATTGGGCTGGATGGACTGGAATGAAAGGTTGGTGGGAGAAACAGTAACTGACCAATGGGCTATCATCAAAGAGTAGACAGTTAGGGTGCAGTGAAGGTAAAAAAATCTAGAGCTCCCTGGATGACAAAAGAGATAGCAATTAAAATAAATAAGAAAGCGTGTGCTTCTTGCTGGTACAAGGTATGTGTTGGTTGCCAGTTTTTTGAGAATTGAGAACAAAGAGGAATAGAGAAAGTTTAGAGGAAAGATGAAAAAACAAAGAAGAGGAGCAAAAAAATGGTTATGACAAAAAAAAACTGGCAGCGAACATAAAGTGGATCCCAAAGTCTTCCATATGGCCTATCAATAGAATGTCAGAAGAAGAAGTGGGGGTAATTAATGAATATATACATGGAGACAGGGGACATGGTTGAGGTATTAATCTAATACTTTACATTTGTCTTTACCAAGAAAAGAGATACTACCCAAGGCATGGTGACAAAGGAGGAAACTGTCACAAGAAGGGTTCAAAACTGATAAGGAAAAAGTGTTTGATAGACAATTGGTACAGGTACGGGGATTAGATGACATGCATCAAGGATATTGAGAGTGGAAAATCGCAGATCTACCAGCCATAATATTTCAGTTGTCTCTAGACTCAGGGGATGTGCCAGAAGACTGGAGAATTGCAAATTGAGCTGTGGGGCTTAAAAATGCTGGTAAGGATAAGCCTAGCAAGACAGACCAGTCAGTTTAACACCAATGCAAGGGAAATTTCAAGAAACAATTATTTAGGATAGGATTAGTAGTCACGTTGAAAAAGATGGATTGGTTAGGAAGGATCTGCATGGGCATTTGAATGGGAAATCATTTTTAGTTAACTTTCTGGAATTTTAGAAGAGGTAGCTGAAAGAGATGATAAGCATAATGTTGATGTTTTTGATAGCTCACGGAATAAAACAGACAGTAGCAAAGTGGTTACAAATTTAGCTGAATGATAGAAAACAGGGTAGTGGTAGTGGTCAATGGATATTTTACGGACTGGAGTGGAGTTTCCCAAGGCTTGGTATTAAGACTCAATTTTCCTGATATATATTAATGTTAGATCTTGGTGTGCATGGGGATAGTTTCAAAGCTTGTGGATGATATGAAACTTGGAAGCATTATAAAATGTGAGGAATACAGTGTGTAGAACTTTAAACGGGCGTAGACAAGTTGGTAGAGTGGCAGATAGGTGAAAATGCAGTTCAATGCAGACAAGGATAAGGTGATGCATTTTGGCAGGAAGAACATAAACAAAACAAAATAAGGGGTAGAATTCCAAAGGGTTGTGGAGCAGAGGGACCAGGATATATACATACACTGGATGTGGCAGGACAGGTGGAGCCAGTAGTCAATTTAGCATGCAGTATCCTGGCTTTATTAATGTGGGCATGGAGTACAAGATCAGGGAGGTTATGAATTTGTATGAGACACTTGTTCACCCTCAGCTGGAGTTGAGAGTCACACAATAGGAATGATGTGAACATATTGTAGATTGCAGAAGAGATTTACAAGGCTCTAAGGATAAGAAACTTTAATTATGAGGACTAACTGGAATGGCTGGAGCTGTTCTCCTTGGCGAGAAGAAGGTATAATGAAGATCTGGTAGAAGTTTTCAAAATCATGAGGGGGCACGATAGAGTGGATAGGGAGAAACCTTTCCTATTCAAGAAATGAATCATAATGTTCATTTGGAAAGCTGGTGCAGACACAATTGGCCAAATAGCCTCCTTATGCAGTGTAACATTTCTGTGATGGTGTCCCCACAGAGATTGTAACAAACTTGTAGAAAGAACATAATGACAGTTGGAATAAATTGTGGAGAGATATTAAACTTGATAGAACAATTAAAAAGGTAGGTTTCTTTTTAATTAGTGAAAGATTGGAAAATGTTGGTATTCAGAGGGAACTTTTTTGTCCTTACACACAAGGCACGGCAAATTAACATGCAGTTCAGCAAGCAATTAGGAAAGCAAGTGATATGTTAAATGTTATCATAAAGGAGTCAAAGCATAAAAGTAAAACAACGTAGCCTTGATTTTCCAATCTTACAGGTTGCTTATCAGGCCCTTTTTTCATGCAATGAAGAAGTCCACATTTCTGCCAGAAGATTCTGATCAGTGCTCCTTCAGAAATGCAGAGCTGTGCTTCCATTCTGACAGTGCAGCTGCCTGTAGTACTGAACAGTCGAGGGAAGCCCAAACCATGGCTATTTTTAGCAGTATTCAGCTCTGACAAGTCCACCATCACAGACAGCCATTTTGACAGCTCCTGTGAAACAGCGAATATATAAGATAAGTGAGAGTCCCAGAAGGGTAGTGTGCAGGCTGTTTAAGCAGGTAGGGTGTCAGATATGTAGGATGCCAGGTTGGTATGTTCCAAGTGGGTAGGGAATAGGATGCAAAGGTGTAGGGTGCCAGGTACGTAATGTGACAGTGTGTAAGGTAGGAAGAGGGGCAGATATAAAATGGTGTGTTTAGGGTACGTTGGAGCACCAGGAGAAATTGGATCCTACAAGGGTTTGGGTGGTGGTTCTGGTCCCAAGATGAGGGTGATAGGGGGGTTTCAGATCTGATGGTGAGGGATGGGTTGCATTGGGTCAAGAGACATGGGCAGGAGGAACCAGATCCTGAGCAGGGGAGTTCAGACCTTGCAAATGGGTTTGGTGCAGGGCAGAGGAAAGCTAGACCATTGTGTGGATAAGGAGAATCAAGTCTGGAGTAGGTGAGGAGGGGCTGGGTCATGCAATGGGGGAAGGGATATTAGGTTTGTTTGACAATGTGATATGTTTGAATAACTTTATTCATTCATTCACACAATGTGGGCATTGCTGGCTGGGCCAGCATTTATTGCCTGTCCCTAATTGTCCTTAATAAGTAGAGTGTGAGCTGTCTTCTTGAACTCCTACAGTCCATGTGGTGTAGGTATACCCACAGTGCAGTTAGGGGAAGTAGTAGGATTTTGTTCCTGCAACAGTGAAGCAATGATGATATAATTCAATTCAGGTGGGAACCTGCAGATGGTGGTGTTCCCTTATTTCAGCTACAGTTGTCCTTCTAGGTAGAAGGTGATGTCTAAGGAGCCTTGGTGAGTTTCTGTGGTGCATCTTGTAGATGATACACATTTCTGCCACTATGCATCAATGATGGAGCGAGTGAATGTTGAAGTTAGTGGACAGGATGCCAACCAGTGGGTTGCTTTGCTTTGCCCTAGGTGAGAGTCAAGCTTCTTGAGTTTTGTTGGAGTGGCACTTGCCCAGGCAAATGGAGACTATTCCATCACACCCCCGATAGTGGACAGGTTTTGAGAAGTCAGGAGATGAGTTACTCATTATAGAATTCCTAACTTCTGACCTGCTTCCTGGTCACAGTATTTATCACGGCTGGTCCAGTTCAGATCCTGGTAACTAGTAATCCCCAGGATGTTGTTAGCAAGGGTTTCAAAGATGATAATGTCATTGAATGTCAAAAGGTGATGGTTGGATTCTCCCTGGTTGGAGATGGTCATTGCCTATCACTTGTGTCGCCCGAATGTTATTTGCAACTTATCGACCCACATCTGAGTGTTGTTCAGATTCTAAGCAAACCCATGGAGCTATGGAATGACAGGTTCTCTAGGTCCAGATAGACTTCACCCTAAGGTCTTAGATGAGGTGGCTAAAGAGGTGATAGATGCATTGGTGTTAATTTGCGAAAGCTTGCCAGATTCTGAAAAGGTTCCATCAGACTATAAAGTAGCAAATTTAACCCCATTCCAAAAATGGAGGGAGGAAGAAAAGAGAAAACAAAAGACCATTGGCTTGACATGGTCATGGGAAATATGTTAGAATTGATCATTACAGATATTACAGCTAGACAGTTAGGAGCACTCAATGTAATCAAGAAGAGTCAGCATGGTATTACCAAATGGAAATCATGCTTAACCAATTTATGGCAATTCTTTGAAGGAATAACATGTGTTGTGGATGTTCTGCTTAGGTTTCCAGAAGGCATTTGATAAGGTGCCACATGAAGAATAATGGTGGAAGGTAAAAACTCACAGTGTAATAGGTCACATTTTAGCATGGAAAGAAGATTGGCTGGCTGGCAGAATACAATAGAGGATGCATAATTGTCTCTTCGTCTGATTGGCATGTGTCAAGTTGGGTCCCACAGGCGTCTGTGCTGCAGTCTCAACATTTTATAATTTATGTTACTTACTTAGATGAGGGAAGCAAAGGTGTGGTAGGTAAGTTTGTAGATGAAACAAAGACAGGTAGGAATTTATGTTGCAAAGGAGACAATAAGTTTGTAAATGGGTATAGTTGAGTAAGTGGCAAAAATTTGGCAGATGGAGTATAATGTGGGAAAATGTGACATTGTTCACTTTAACAGAAAGAATAAAACAGCAAAATATTACTTAAAAGGAGAACGGTTGCAGAATTCCAAGTGCAGAGGCGTTCAAGTGTTCGAAACCATGACTCATAACTGTCAGTACGCGGATACAGCATGTAGTCAAGAAGGCAGATGCAATGCAATCACAAGAGGAATTGAACATAAAAGTAACAACTTTATGTGCCATTAAGCATAGGCTTTGGTGAAACTGCAAATTTAATATTGTGTGCAGTTTTGGTCTCTTAATTCAAGAAAGGATGTAAATGCATCAGAGGTGATTCAGAGGAGGTTTACTCTGAAGAGATTATAAACCGGAAAAAGTGCGTTTTATTATGAGGATCAGTTGACAGGCTGGACTTGATTCTACTGGAATTTAAACAGGAGGGACGACTTGAAGTATATAAGATCCTGAATGGTGGATGTGGAATTATGCTTCCTCTTGTGGATGAATCTGGAACTAGGGGTACTGTTTTAAAATTGGGGTCACCTTTTTCAGACAGATGAGGAGAAATGTTTCTCTCTCAGAGGCTGCAGTTTTGGAACTCCCTGCCTCAGAAGGTGGTGGAAGCAGGCCCAGTGTATATTTTTAAGGTGGAGATAGTTAGATGCTTGTTAGGCAGGAGAATTAAAAGTTATTGAGGGTAGAGGGGAGGACAAGATTGAAAACGAAAACGTAGCAACCATGATCTTATTAAATGGCAGAACACGTTTGAGGGACCAAATGGCCAACCTCAGCTCCTATTTCATACATTCGTATGCTCATTCTCCAATGACTGCGAAATCTAGTTTGGTGAGATAGTGGCCTTAATATTAACTGTGCCAATAAACTCCACTCTCACAAACAATGGAGTTTAGGAAAGACAGAATGACCACCACATGAAAATCAGATGTGTCACTGAGCAAGCCATTGTCACGTTGGTGCTTGCCTTCAGGTACCTGGATAGTTGAGGAGGTTTCTTAATTATGCTATAAGCAAGGTTTGTTAAGTTTAGTTCTTTATCCCTCAGTTTATTGGCATCAGAAGTGCTCCTTTCCCTCAAATGGTGCCTATGCTATGTACATACACCTGACGACACCCAGCTTTAGCTCACCACCACCTTTCTCAACTTCTCCACTGTTTCTCGTCTCATGTCGAATACGGGATGAACAGAAATTTCCTCCTATTAAATGTTAAGAACAAGAAATTTCCTCCAATTAAATATTAAGAACAAGAAGTTATTTTCTTTGATTGCTACCATAAATTTCACTCTCTCCCCACCTGCACCAATTCTCGCCCCAGCAACTGTCTGATACTGAACCAAAACTGTGCCAAATTTGACCCTGAGACCAACTTTTAATAAAACATCAGTGCTATCACTAATCAGAGATAAAAGGTACTGCAGATGCTGGAGAATCCGAGATAACAAGCATGGGGCTGGATGAACACAGCAGGTCAAGCAGCATCATAGGAGCTCCTATGATGCTGCTTG
>JAHRHZ010000263.1:25030906-25077432 GCA_024137785.1 Ginglymostoma cirratum | reverse complement strand
CAAGCAGCATCATAGGAGCTCCTATGATGCTGCTTGACCTGCTGTGTTCATCCAGCCCCATGCTTGTTATCTCGTGCTATCACTAAGACCGTCTATTTCCACCTTCACAACATTGCCACACTCTGCCCCTGCCTCTGCTTTGTTGCTGCTGAATTCCTCATGGATGCCTCTGTTACAGTCAGGTACGACTATAATAATGCACTCCTGCTTAGTCTCCCAAATTCAACTCTCCATGAATTAAAGGTCATTCAAAACTTTGCTGCATTGTCCTAGCTCACATTAAATCTCATTCACAAATCACACCTGTACAATGTTCCCTCTGATTTTCTTTCCGACTGTGCAGGTGTCTGAGGCCCATGCATGACTTCCAGAACCAGATGCCAATGCCACGATTCCCATGTGTGGAACCTTGGAGTGGCTAGGAACATTGCTCCTATACTTGTTGGTCTACACTAACCCCTTCTTAAGCAATGCTTTGATCTTAAAATTCATGCCCCTGTTTTCAAATCTCTCTATGTGCTAGCTCCTTCCTCACTCTGTAATCTCTGGTTCTATAGCCTTTCTAAACTGCTCAATTCTACTTCAGTTGAGTATCTCCAATTCTTAATCCCACCATCATTGATGGTTGTGTAAACAGCTGTACAAGCCACAGTGTTCCCACCATAAAACTCTCCAGTTCTTCGCATCGCTTTCCTTCATTAATATCCTTAAAACTTCCCACATTTACAAATGTTTGGCCAATTGATCTCACCCAGCGTTTGCCCTAAAGACCTATCTGAGAGCTACATCACAGATTGTATGGCAGTAATCAGAGCTCACTGGCTGACTGGAAACAGTGAGGGCACTGGTGGAATACTGTCATCTTCAATGAGGACAGCAGGTTTGTGCTTCATGGTGTGACTGCCACCTTTATGTGGACTCACCTCAGCTATTCCAGTGATCTGTTGGAGGACGCACCATTATGTGACATGCCTACAAAACCGAAAGTCAGTAATTGTCTCTCCCAAATCTGCTGACTGTTGGTTTACCTCTATAATGCTAACTATCCAACTAGTAACCTGAATTCAAGTGTAAATCTCTTTGCTTCAACACTTCGAAGGCATTACAGCCAACAGTATACTGTAGAGCCTGGTTGAGACTAAATAAGGACTTCCTTCTTCTTCTAAATATTCTTTTGTCTTATTTGAATTTCCATACATATAAATATACAAATTAGGAGCAGCAATAGATTACATGGCCACTCAAGTCTGGTCACCTATTTAATTAGATTATTGTTGATTAGCATTACTGTTTGAGCCTGTCCAACCTTTCCTCATAAAACAACCTGTCCAATCCAGATATTCATCAAGTAAACTTTCTCTGAACTGCTTCCAATACATTTACATTTTCCTAAATAAACAGACCAATATTGTACGCAGTCCTCTAGATGGGGTGTCACCAATGCCCTGTATAACTGATGTATAACTTCCCTACTTTCTTATTTAATTCTCCTCAAAATAAATGATAGTATTCTGTTAGCCTTCCAAATAACTTGCTGTACCTGCATACTAGTGTTTTATGATTCATACAGTAAGATGCACACATCCCTCTGTATCCCAGAGCTCTGCAATTACTTACCATTTATGGGTCAAGATCCTGGAATTCCCTCCCTAATAGCATTGTGGGTCAACCCACAGCAGGTGGGCTGCAGCGATTTAAGAATGCATCTTCACCACCACCTTCTCAAGGGCAACCAGGGACAGGCAATAAGTACTGGCCTGCCAGTGACACACGTGTTCCACAAAATGAATTTTTAAACAAACTTAGGCAATATGCATTGTTTCATTCTTCCTGCCAAATGGATAATTTCATATTTTCTCTCATTGTAATGCATTTATAGATGCTTGCCCATTCATACAACCTATCTGTGTCTTTTCATAGCCTCCTTATGTCCTCCTCTCAACTCACCTTCCTACCTACCTTTATCTCACCAGCAAATTTAGGTACATATCTCTGGTTTCTTTATCCAAGTCATTCATATGAATTATAGTAAGTTGAGGCCCTAAGACTGTTCCCTCTGGTGCACCATTCATTATATTTTGCCATCAAGAAAATGACCTATTTATGCTAACTTTCTGTTTCCTGTTAGCTGGTCACACTTCTATCCATACTAATACGTTACACCCCTACACCATGATCTTTTTGTTTCCACAGAAACCTTTGAGCTTCCTTGTTAGTTCCTCAAATAAGTCCAATAAATTGATTACACATGTTTTCCCTTTCACAAAACCATTTTGATTTTGCCTGAATCCTTGAATTGTTGTAATTACCCTACTATAGAAACTTCATTAATAGCTTCAAATACCTTCCCAATGATAGATGTTTAACAGACTGGCCTGTAGTTTCTTGCTTCTGTCTCCCTCTCTTTGTGAATAAAGGAATGTTTACTATTTTCCAGTCTAATACAACGTTCCTTGAATCTAGGGAATTTTGGAAATTTAAAACCAACGCATCAACTGTCTAACTAGCCATTTTTTTTCAACATAGGATAAAGTCCACCAGGGCTTGGAAACTTGTCAGGCTACATCTCCAACAATTTGGTCAGTAGCACTTCTCTCGAGATTGTAATTTTATTTTGCAGTCCTCCAATCTGAATTTTTCTCATTGGTGTAGTGATTGGAATGAGATCAGCCAGGTGGCCGTCTTAAACTATGAAAACTGAAAGAATTGCAAATGCTGTAAATCGTAAACAAAAACAGAAGTTTCTGGAAAAGCTCAGCAGGTCTGGCAGCATCTGTGAAGAGAAATCAGATTTAACGTTTCGGGTCGAGTAACCCAGTTCTGAGGAAGGGTCACTGGACTCAAAACATTAACTCTGATTTATCTTCACAGATGCTGCCAGACCTGCTGAGCTTTTCCAGCAACTTCTGTTTTTGGCTCTTAGAATATGAATTCCCCGATTGGGGCTGTTAACCTGGTTCAACCAGGGAGTCCTGGCCAGTTCTGAGCTATCTTCATCACTGTCATGTACTATGCAGGTGTAAATAAAGGGTGACTTGGTGACTGGATACCAGCCCTTTGTGGAATTATTTCAGATGGTGATGAGAGCAAAACAGGCCCTAGAAGAGATTAGCTCACAACAGTCATCTATGAATTGGGATAAGTGTTTCTGGTATCATGCTGCTATTTGGGAAGCTTGTCTCATTTGATCCTGCCGTTGAATACTGGGCCCAGTATGTGGAAAGAATGCATTATTTTTTCCGGGCAAATGATGTTAGGGCAGACGTAAAATAACAAGTAATTCTCCAGACAGCGTGTGGACCTGCAGCTTTTTCGGTTATTTAAAGTCTAACTTTCCCTGAGGCACCAAATACTAAAACCTCCCAAGAATTGACAGATTTAGCTAAGGAATATTATGAACCTAAGCCTCAGAATTAAGAAGCCTTAAAAAAGTCTCAGGTTAAGATGACTGGCAGAAGCACGTGGTTTTGGTTTAACTCTATGTGTAAGAATGATAGGGTGGCAATGGTAGGAGATTTTAACTTTCCAAACATAGACTGGGACTGCCATAATGTTAAAGGCTGGGATGGAGAGAAAACGTTAAGTGTGTACAAGAAAATTTTCATATTCAGTATGTGGATGTACCTACTAGAGAAGGAGCAAAACTTGATCTTCTTTTGGGAAATAAGTCAGGGCAAGTAACTGACGTGACAGTAGAGTAGCACTTTGGGTTCAGTGATCATAATTCTGTTAGTTTTAAAATAGTCATGGGAAAGGATAGACCTGATTTAAACGTTAAAATTCTAAATTAGAGAAAGGCAAATTTTGACGGTATTAGGCAAGAACTTCCAAAAGTTGATTGGTGGCTATTATTCAAGGTAAAGAGATAGCTGGAAAATGGGAAGCCTTCACAAATGAGATAACGTGAGTCCAGAGACAGTTTGTTTCAGTTAGGGTGAAGGGTAAGGTTGGTAGGTGTATGGAAGGCTGGATGACGAGAGAAAGTGAGGTTCTGGTCAGGAAAAAGAAGGAAGCAAATGTCAGGTTTTGACAGCAGGGATCGAATGAATCCTTAGAAGAGTATAAGCGCTGTAGGAGTATAGTCAACAGGGAAATCAGGAGGGCAGATAGGCTTAAGGAGACTCCCAAGTGATTCTACAAATACCTTAAGGACAAATGAGTAACTGGGGAGAATAGGTCTCCTTAACAACCAGCAAGGCCACCTATGTGTGGAACCGCAGGAGATGGGGGAGATGCTAAATGAGTATTTTGCATCAATATTGGAAGCTAGTGAACTTGGGGGAATAAATAGCAATATTTTGAAAATTGTCTATATTACAGGTTCTGGATCTCTTAAAATGCATAAAGGTGGATAAATCCCCAGGACCTGATCAGGTGTACCCCAGAACTTTGTGCGAAGCTAAGATAGTGTTGTTGGGCCCCTTGCTGAGATACTTGCATCATCAATTGCCATGAATGAGGTGGCAGAAGACTGTGGGATGGCTAATGGGGTGCCATTATTTAAGAATGGTGGTAAGGAGAAGCCAGGGAATGATAGACTGGTGAGCCTAACATCAGTGATTGGCAAGTTGTTGGAGGGGATTCTGAGGGACAGGATTTATATGTATTTGGAAAGGCGAGCACTGATTAGGGATAGTCTACATGGCTTTGTACATGGGAAATCATGTCTCATAATGAGGATTGATGAAGGCAGAGTTGCGGATGTGGTCTGTATGGATTTCAGTAAGGCGTTTGGCAAGGTTCCACATGGGAGACTGGTTAACATAGTTACATCACGTGGAATACAAGGAGAATTAGCCATTTGAATACATAACTAGCTCAACTAGAGACAGAGCGTGGTGGAGGGTTGCTTTTCAGACTGGAGACCTGTGACCAGCGGTGTGCTGCAAGGATCGGTGCTGGGTCCACTGCTTTTTGTCATTTATGTAAATGATTTGGATGTGCATATAGAAGATATGGTTAGTAAGTTTGCCGACGACAACAAAATTAGTGGTGTAGTGGAGAACCAAGAAAGTTATCTCAGAATACAACGGGACCTTGATCAGATGGGCCAAGGAGTGGCAGATGGAGTTTAATTTAGTTAAATGCAAGGTGCTGTATCTTGGTAAGGTAAATCAAGACAGGACTTTTACACTTAATGGTAAGGTCCTGAGGAGTGTTGCTGAACAAAGAGACCTTGGAGTGCAGGTTCATAGTTTCTTGAAAGTGGAGTCTCAGGTCGACAGGATAGTTTGGTACACTTGCCTTTATTGGTCAGTGCATTGAGTATAGGAGTTGGGATGTCATATTGTGGCTGTACAGGACTTTGGTTAAACTTCTTTTGGAATACAGCATTTAATTCTAGTCTCGCTGCTTTTGACAGGATTTTGTGAAACTTGAAAGGGTTCAGAAAAGATTTACAAGGATATTGCCAGGGTTGAAGGGTTTGAGCTATTGGGAGAGGCTGAATAGACTGGGGCTATTTTCCCTGGAGCATCAGAAGCTGAGTGGTGACCTTATGGAGATTTATAAAATCATGAGGGGCGAGGATAAGTTGAGCAGCCAAGGTCTTTTTCCTAGTGTAGAGGAGTCCAAAACTAGAAGGAATAGGCTTGAAGTGAGTGCGGAAAGATTTAAAAGAGCCATAAGGGGCAACTTTTTTATACAGAGGGTGGTGCAGGTATTAAATCAGAAGTGTTTAGACAGATATGGGCCAAATGCTGGCAAATGGGACTAGATTAATTTAGGATATCTGGTCAGCATGGAAAATTTGGACCAAAGGTTCTGTTTCCATGCTGTACATCTCTCTCTCTCTCTCATTCTCTAAGTGAAATGTTGAGAGACCCTTTGGTATTTGAGATTAATGATCTGACCATGAAAAAATGTCTACCAGCTGAAGCCCAACTGGGCTTCAGACAGACACTACAACTGGCTTTGTTATTAGAAAATACAGCAAGTGGAGCTTGTGAGTTACAGGGTATTCTGATGGAAGTGGACACCCTCGCCAAGCTGATTGAGCTTAGGCAACACCACTTGAGTGACAGCAATTGCGTTGCCTCACTCAGAACATAACTTGAACAGAGGAACATCGGGTCGGTACACAGCAAAACCCCAAAACAAAGCCAAAATGGCCAAACAGTTAAAATTTTCTTGCGTATCTGGGCCAGTAGGCCATTGTAGTTCCTGTCAGTGTGCGGATTTGAGACAGTAAGAGAGTCCCACTATGCCTGCATTTAGTAAGAGAACTCATAGGTTGGTATCCAGGAGACTGCACACCCTGGAAATTTCACCTACATCTGCTTTGAAACAGTTAGGTTGCTTAGCAACATCCAAATCAGAACCAATCAAAATAAACATCTGGTTAATTGGTCACTCAGTTCTAATGGAGGTTGATACAGGTGTGGCTGTGTCAGTGATTGCTGAACCAGTCTTTATCAAAATTCGCGCTGGGCTCCAACTCTCAAGTTTGCATAAGACCTCAGCCAAGCTGAGAACCTATACCAGGGGACCCCTACACAATAAGGGTACAACTTTGGTTCCAGTTTCTTATGAGAAGCAACTGTTTCAGTTACCAATGATCATAATAAAACGGTCATGCCCAAACTTGATGGGGCGAAATTGGTTGAGAAAGATTCATGTTGATTGGCTCAACATTTTTCAATTAGAAAATAACTGCCTGACTGAAGTCCTAATTAAATACCTGGAAGTTTTTCAGGAAGGTCTCGGGACTATCAATGGGCAGCACCGATTGTACCAATTGTGAAGCCTGGCAAATTGATTTGTTTTTGTGGTGATTTCAAATAAATGATGAACTGCTTTTCACAGGTGGATAAATACCCAATCCGTTGCATAGAGGGCTTATACGCAAAACTGGCAAGGAGACTGTCCTTCGCAAAGCTGGACATGAGCAATGTGTACCTGCAATTGCAATTAGATAAGGACTCCCAGAAGTATGGTACAACAAATACTCACAAGGGTTTGTACCAGTATACGAGACTGCTTTTTGGGGTATTGTTAGCCTGTGCCATTTTCTGGTAGCCGATGGAGAACACTTTGCAAGGTCTAACCCAGGTCGCCATTTATCTGGATGACATGCCAATAACAGGGAGACTACTAAAGAACATTTAGCGAACTTGGGCATAATGCTTAAACAGTTCTCCAAGACAAGTGTACACCTTAGGTGGGAAAAGTGTGTGTTCGAGGCATTCCAAACTACCTACTTGGGCTACAGAGTAGACAAGACCATTGGAAGATACAGTGAGGGTGATCAAAAGTGCCCTGGCTCCCATCTCGTTACCAGAGCTTAGGTCATTCCTTGGATGAGTAAATTGTTACAGAAAAATTATATGTAAGCTGGCCTCCATCCTGGCACCCCATGCATTTGCTGTTGAAAAAGCAAATGGTCTCATTGCCAAAATGTAGCTTTTAGGGAAGTGAAGAAGCAGCTATCATCGTCTAAAGTGTGGGAACACACTATGATCCAAAGCAAGAAGAGGTGCTGACATGCCTCCCCACCCAGTATCGGGTAGTGTTGGCTCACTGGTGGTCCAGCAGAGAACGCACAATAGCGTATGCTTCCCGGACTTTGGCTGATGCTGAACAAAGATAAGCCCAGGTAAAGAAGGAAGGTTTGGCAGTCATCTTTGGTGTGAGGAAGCCCCATGAATACCTTTACGGACATAAATTTGTAATAGTAACAGATGACAAACCCATGCTTGGGCTACATAAAGAGGGCCATGCTACCGACAGTTGCAGGTTAAATTCAGTGGTGGGCTCTTATTCTGAGTGTGTATGACTACAAGTTGGAACACTGCCTGGGAGGCCAAGTGGCAAATGCAGATGTCTTGAGCTGGATCCCACTGGTGGATACACCATCGGTGGTGCCACCACTACGAGAGTCTGTTCTTGTTTTAAATTTTTACACCCTTCCGGTCACTGCTGACAATATCAGACTGTGGACACAAAAAGATCCCGTCCTGGTGAAATGAATACAGCTGGTGGTGAGGGGAGAAACAAAAGGGCCATCACAATCAGAAGTGAAGCCTTTTTTGGACTTGGCAAGACCAGATCACTGTAGAGGACAGCATATTATTATGGGGAGCAAGAGTAATTGTCCCAAGCAAAGATTGCCACCAGATACTGGCTGAACTCCATCAGGGTCATCCAGGGGTTTCCAAAATGAAGATGTTGGTGAGAAGATATGTCTGGTGGCCAGGATTGGATGCTAACATAGCTGTGTTGGTGGGGCCGTGCCCATAGTGCCAACAAGGACACAAATTACCGCCAGCCACTCCCCCACATTTGTGGGAATGGCCAGGTAAACCCTGGACTCAGTTACAAATTGACTACGCCAGTCCTTTCATGGGCAGTATGTTTTCAGTAATTGTGGATGCCCACTCAAAGTGGTTGGATGTGCGTACAGTTCATACGTCAAATACGGGGATGACAATAGAGAAGCTGTGGGCATCTTTTGCAGTACCCGGACTCCTAGAGATGTTGGTCACAGACAGTGGGCCACCATTTACCAGCAGGGAATGCGAATATTTCCTAAAGCTGAATGGCATTCAGCATGTAAGGACAGCTCAATACCATCCATCGTCCAATGGTTTGGAGAAAAGAGCAGTCCAAGCTTTGAAGGCCGGCTTAATGAAACAGCCAACAGTTTCACTCAATACCAAACTGTCTTAGTTACTGTTTGATTAGGACTACCCCTCACGAAACTCCAGGGATAGCTCAGCAGAGTTGCTAATGGAGAGAAGATTCTGCGCCAGGTTAAACTGGATCTTCCTGGACCTGGAGGGGAGGATGAAATGACATCAGGAATGCCAATGATGGATACAAGACCCCACTAAGCGAGGGAGGCAGTTTACTTCAGGGGACAAAGTTTGGTATCCAAACCATGGGAATGGCCCTCTTTCGGTGAGAGGAAGGGTCGACGTGAGGGCAGGTCCCGTAACGTATAAAGTTCTGGTAGGAGAGGCAGTCCTGAACAAGCACCTGGACCACATGAAAGCTGCAACCTCACAAAGGGGGCAGGAGTGAAAGGTTTGCAAAAACCATGGGTTCTCCCGCTTTGCCTAGAGTCAAAGAAGCCTCTGAGGAAAAGATAGACATGGCAGATATCGCAGCTTTGACGCCATTACCACCCGAAGAAGAAGGAGTTTCGGCTGAGATGCTCTGGGAGCAAGAGGCAAGCTATGGTCCAGTACATGTTGCTGGTATCCAAGGCAGAGTTGGAGGAACTGGACATGGTGCGAAAAAGCGCTAGGAGAAGCCACAGGACAAAGAACAGGCCTACGTCCCGGGACTTAATGGGGAGGGATGTAGTGATTTAACAAGGGTAGAGATAGAAGGAACCACAGCTGCTGGAGAATGTGAGATAACAAGGTGTAGAGCTGGATGAACACAGCAGGCCAAGCAGCATCAGAGGAGCAGGAAAGCTGGCGTTTCAGGCCTGGACTGGGTCTAGGCCCGAAACATTAGCTTTCCTGCTCCTCTGATGCTGCTTGGCCTGCGGTGTTCATCCAGCTCTACACCTTGTTATCTGTGATTTAACAAGGTTGGCCAGGTGGACCTCATAGAATATGAGTTCCCTGATTGGGGCTTTTATTCTGGTCCAATCAGGGAGTTCTGGCCAACAGATATAAACAGGATTGTCAGGGATTCTGTTCACTCTAGGAGCCAGCTCTGAGCTAGTTGGATCAGTGTCATGTACTAAGGGTGATTTGGTGATGGGATACCAGCCTCTGTGGAGTCATTTCAGTTGGAATGTTTAAATTCTGTGTATTCTCAAATATGCCCATAAACAAATGTTGCCTCTCACTGCACAGGAGCACTGCTGCTTTGCGGTCCTGTGCAAGCCAATTAATGTGCTGATAGCTTTTGCTTCTAGAAGCTGCTGCCACAAATGGTCAGAGATCCGTGCAGCAGAAAAAAAAATTAAAAATCATTGTTTGCCACTGCACCTCTATTGATCTTTTCGTTAACTTAGTCCACTAGTTCATTTTAGCCAACTTTGCACTCTATGCACGCATAATTGCCCTTATTTAAACTCAAAATACTTTAACTTACAATACTTAAAATAATGGACCCACTCCTCTCTCCCTCAAACTAAATGTAAAATTCCCTCATATTATCATTTCTGTTACTTGGGAACATCTTCACTGTGTGGTCGTTACTTAATCCTATCTCATTGTATAATACCAGGTCTAGTATTGTCTGCTCTCTAGTCAGCTCCAGACCTTGCGGTTCTAAGAAACTGTCCTGAAAATATTTTATAAACTGCTTTTTAATTTACTTTTGTCCATCTGATTTTTCTAGACCAAAGGTAGATTAAATTCCCCCAAGATTATCACCATACCTTTCTGAAAAGCTCCCGTTATTTCTTCATTTATGCTTTATCCTTCCATGTGGTGACTGTCAGGAAACCTGTACCCCACACCCACAAGTGACTTCTTGCCTTCATAATTTCTTATCTCTCTCCAAACAGCTTCTAGTCTCCTGCACTTTCTTTAGTTTTAATATTTATAACCTATTGTTGATAACTATACCCCTTTATCCCAGAGGAGTCTTTGGTAATGACTTATAAACTAACTTCTAATTCTTTTTAAGAAAATGCCAGACTGCTAGTATGTTTTAACTTGAAGTATTACAAATTACAAATGGGTTATGTGAGTTATAATAGTCCATAGTTCATTGGGCATCTTGGACATGCCTGATGGTCCTGACACTATATTTGAATGTGACCCAATGTTGTTACATTGTTGAAATGCAGAGGGGCTGTGTCTGTTGCAAATTAGAACAACTGATTCAACATTAAGTGTAGGGTATCTATCGCAGGAGTGAAAATTGTGAAAAGTAACAATGGTAGAGTTTGTCACTCAATCGCTGCAGAGCACTAATAGGGTCATAGAGTTAGACAGCACAAAAATGGACCCTTCAGTCCAACTTGTCCATGCAGATCAAGTTTCCCAAGCTAACCTAGTCCCATTTGCCAGCATTTGGCCCGTATCCTTCTAAACCTTTCATGTACCTGTCCAAATGTCTGTTAAATGTTGGAACTGTACCTGCATCTATCACTCTCTCTGGCAGTTCATTCCACGTATGAATTATCCCTGTGTGAAAAAGTTACCCTTAAGGTCTCTTTTAAATCTTTCTCCTCCCACCTTAAACTTATGCTCACTAGTTTTGAACCCTGCAACCTTAGGGAAAAGTCCTTTGCTGTTCATCTTACCTGTGCCCCTCATGATTTTATAAGTCTGTATAAGGTTGTCCCTCAAGCTCCTACACTCGAATGAAAAAAGTCCCAGCTTATCCGGTCTCTCCTTGTAACTCAAACCCTCCGGTCCCAGTGACATTCTTATAAATCTTTTCCGCACCCTCTCCAATTTATTAACATCCTTCTATAGCAGGGCAACCAGAACTGTACACAGTACTCCAAAAGTGGCCTTACTAACATCCTGTACCACCGCAACATGACATCCCAGTTCCTAAACTCAATTGTCTGAGCAATGAAGGCCGACATTCCAAACACCTTCTTTACCACTCTGTCTACCTGTGATGCAACTTTCAATGAGCTATGTACCTGAACTCCTAGGTCTCTCTGTTCGACTACACTCCCCAGGACCCGACCATTAACTGTCTAAGTTCTGTCCTGGTTTGCCTTACCAAAATGCAACACCTCACAGGGAGTCAGTAAATATAAACCATGCTCCAACTCGTTGCCAATTACAGTGCGTTATGCCTTGAAGATATGCAGTGATGACACATTAGTTCCTATGTCTGAACAGGCACTTTATTTACAATGCTTTTAAAATGTCTGCTCTCATGTTTACAGCTACATACTTCAAATCTTCTTACTCTTTCTCTGGAAACCACACATAATCAAATACTAAACAATTAAACAAGTCAGTAGTACACCTGTGAATTCTAAGTCCTTATTCACTTTGGCTCTTCTTACCTTTAATAACCCGAAGATGTAGTTTCCCTCTTTGAGAACAGCATGCTGCGGCTGTTTAATTCAATTCGGATACAAATTGCATTATACCAACACAAATAAATTACAATCAATAAGGAAATGAATGTTATTTTAAAATAGGAACAACAAAGAGGGATATTAAATATTATTAGTGTTGTTTCAAATGTTTTTGTGCTCAGTGCCTGTGTGTAGGTTCAGTAGTTAGCACTGCTGCTTTACAGTGCCAGGGACTTTGGTTTGATTCCACCTTCAGGTGACTGTATGGAGTTTGCATGTTCTCCCTGTGTCTGTATAGGTTTTCTCTGGGCGCTCTGGTTTTCTCCTACGATCCAAAGTTATGCAGGCCAGGTGGATTGGCGATGCCATTGTGATCAGGGATGTGCGGGCTAAGTGGGTTAGGAATGGGAAATACAAGGTTACAGGGATAGGGTAGGGGTGTGCATCTGGGTAGGATGCTCTTCGGAGGGTTGGTGTGGGTTCAATGGGCTGAATAGTCTGCTTCCACACTGTGCTTCTATAATTCTCTATGTGCCTGACTGTGTGCTGAGTATCTTCCTGTGTGCTCAATGCTCATCTGTCTGCTTCATTTGTTCAGTGCCTGTCTATGCTAAATGGTTGCACATGTTTTCCAGTTACTAAGTACATGTTTTTGTGGTCAGCATCTGAACATGTACTTGATGCCTGTGTGCCATTCAGTATTCAGATTGCCTGTACTCCAGTTGATTGTTGCCTGTCTGAGCTCGATGCCTGTCTATGTACTCAGTGCCTTACTGTGCATCTGTCTATGAGCTCAGTGCCTGACATGCCTGTGTACTCAGTGCCTGTGTGTCTCTCTGTGTGCTAAGTGCCTGTCTGTGGGCTCAGTGCATGTCTGTGTATTCCGTGCCTGTACCTGTGCCTGGATGTAGTTGGTGCCTGTCCGTGTGCCTGCCTGCAAGATCAGTGCCTGTCCGTGTAGTCAATGCTAGTCTGTGTGCTCAGAACGTGACTGTGAGCTCAGCATACGTCTGTGTGATTGGTGTTTCTCTGTGATCTTGGTGCCCGTCAATGTATTTGGTGCCTGTCGTGTGCCTGTCTTCGAGCCTGGCGCCTGTCCGTGAGTTCAGTGCCTGTCAGTGCGTTTGATGCCTGTCCATGTGTGTGACTTTGAGCTCAGTGTCTGTCAGTGTACTCAGTGTCTGTCTGTGAGCTCGGTGCCCATCTGTCGATGCAATGCCTATCAGTGTATTCAGTGTCTGTCTGTGAGCTCAGTGCCTGTCTACGGATGCAGTGCCTGTCAGTGTATTCAGTGCCTGTCTGTGAGCTCGATGTGTGTCTGTGCACTCAGTGCCTGTCAATGTACTATGGGCCTGTCTATGAGCTCGGTGCCTGTCAGTGTACTCACTGCCTGTCTGTGTTCTCAGTGTCTGTCTGTGCACTCAGTGTCTGTCAATGTACTCACTGCCTGTCCACGCACTCACTGCATGTTTGTGTACTCTGTGCCTGTCTGTGAGCTCTGTGCCTATCTCTGAGCTCGGTAAGTGCCTGTGCACTCACTGCCTGTTTGTGCACTCAGTGACAGTCAATGTACTCAGCGCCTGTCGGTGTATTTATTACCTATCTGTGAGTTCGGTGACTATGTACTCAGTGCCTATCAATGTACTCCGTGCCTGTCTGTGAGCTCGGTGCGTGTCTGTGCACTCAGTGTCTGTCAATGCAGTCACGGCCTGTATGTGTACTCAGCGCCTGTCAGTGTACTCGGTGCCTGTCAGTGTACTCAGTGTCTCTCAGTGTATTTATTGCCTGTCTGTGAGCTCGGTGCGTGTCTGTGCACTGTTTGGGTTTGTATTTGCGCGCTGTTTCGCTCTCGGCCGTCGTTTTCCCCCTGGCGTCCAATGGAGGAGCAGTTCTAGTCAGAACAATGGAAGGGCCCTGGCCAATGGGTAAGCGCAGTGGCTGCGTCGTGGCCAATGGGAGTGCGGCAGTGGCTGTGGATAGTGCGCAGGCAGCGAGCGCGTCCAGAGCCATTGCAGTGAGCGGCTGTAGGGCAGGTAGTGTGTAAGATAGAGAGAGACAGCGGAGACTCGACAATATTGACGGCTAACATCCACCGTCTCCTAAACTGGCATGTCTTACTCTCTTATTATACTTTACAAAGGGGCGCTGTTAGAACGTTAGAATTAAACTTAAAAAAAAAATTCCCCTCAGCCGCGCTGTTTAACATGGCTGACGGCGGCTGAGGGAAAGCCATTATTAAACAGCAGCGCGTCGAGAGCGAGTTGGGTTCAACTTTTCCAAACCGCGTCTAGCGCCGCGAAGGTGGCTCCGCAGCCGGGTTTGTGGGCGGGATCGGGTGGCCCAGACTCTGGGCTCTCCAACTGTGGGCTTTTTGTCGGGGTACCGCGGCGTTAGCGGGGTGAAATGCAGGCTGTAAGGCGAGCTGGGCTGTCTGTCTGCCTCGCACTGACGCTGCTATCAAGATGGAGCCATGTACTGTACTGTGTGTTAGAGGCAAGCGGCCATTCGCAGCTCGAACACTAAACTATATGTACAAAGCCCACACTATAACTATATACCACTCAGCGCAAAGACCACAGGCGAGAAAAACACGCGGAAAACGGGCGTCTGCAGATTGGAAACGGTCCGAAGGCGGTGTTTGGTGATATTTGAAGGGGACTTTCTCTCATGAAGAAGGATTTTTCAACATGGAAGAAGAAATATTGTCGTTGTTGTTTGACCTCTTTCCTTTTTGTTCTCAGCCATTGCTCCAGTCTACAGCTTGAAGTATAGGCACTTCGCCACACCATTTCAAACCGAATAAAATATTTGGAACAGATTAACTTTATTTTTAAATAACCTGGAAAATAAAATATTTTGAAAATGGAGATTTTGTTTTTCTCAATTTTTTTTTTGTTTTTCTTCACGTTTACCAGTATGGATTAATCTAACTAGTAAAAGCCACGAAGTGATCCGGAAGGCTAAGACTTGAGCGTTAATTTTGTCTTTTTTTTAACTTTCCAATATAACGGCGTGAAATGTTAGGTGGGGCTGTGATATCGCGGAAATACATTTTTTTTTAAAAAAAAGTACGAATAAACCAATTCAGGCTGCTTTTACTTTTAAACCAAAGTTCCACGGCGGATTGGGTTAACATTGGAACTAAAATTGCAAGTCGGATGCATTTCATTTCGGCTGTTTGAAACTGTGCACCGTTCTTTCTTTCTTTTCCCCCTTCCATACTAAAATATGTGGGCGCGGTTGTTTTTCATGTCTTGTGAATGGGTTGCAATTTGCCGTTTCGAGAAGGGTTAAGATGAAAGTATATTCTAAATCGTATAACCAGTTCTTGTAACAGGCAGACGCAGGTAGTTTTAAGGTACCGAGTTAGCTCATTTGCGTTAGCATAACGATATTCCATCAATCTCTCATAATCTGAAAAGTTATGTTTTTGTTGTCACTTGAGATGTAGAGTGCTGTATTCTATTACATGAAATTTCAATCCAAAGATTCACCCATTTATGAATCGGAGCTCCTCGCCTCAATTTCAAGTTTTTGTTTTCTTAAATGCATATACAGTATTAAGAATTATGCAGAATTGAATTAATCTATAATTGAATTTCCTATTCTTCAGACAGAAGCCAAAATGGCAAGAGGTGATCCAAAAAAACCCCGAGGCAAAATGTCCTCGTATGCATTTTTCGTCCAAACTTGTCGTGAGGAGCATAAGAAGAAGCATCCCGACTCAAGTGTCAACTTCTCCGAATTCTCAAAGAAGTGTGCGGAAAGATGGAAGGTGGGAAGTTCACGTCCATGTAACTTGGGTTGCACATGTATTTGTCAGATTTAAATATTATTTGGCCCTCCCCTGAAAATATCGGTAGTCATTTAATAGTGTTGATGGAGGCCATTTAGCCCATCATCTTCCATCATGCATCTAAAAAACTGACAAGTTATTCCCCACCCTTAATGTAATATCTATTCGTTTCTTAATAAGTATTCAGCATTTTCACTGTGGAAATACTTCTATGCGAATTTACTGTTGGTCTTGAATCTTTCACTGCCACTAATTTTGCCACTTTTCTCTACCCATTGAACTTTCAAACAGCATTCTGGATTAACATTCCCAGTGGTAGAATGTCTTTTAGAGTAGTAAAAGATCACCTCTGTATCTTTTGAGGTGAATTAAGTTTTTGTATTTATTAACTAACACTAACCAGTTTTGTGCTTGTTAGCTGCAGTCTCCGAATGGTTCTCTTGTATCTAGGTGCAGAGTACTGTGTACAGCTTCAGTGCTTTAGTTTATTTTGTGCTGATACAAATGTGTTTTTCAAACAAAAACGTACTTTAATATTAAATGAACCTGATAGGTACCATCTTTGCCCTAATTTCTGGTTGATGAAAATAACAAGATGGAAAATGTGTTACTGGAACACCAGTTTCCTCAACTGAAATTGGATTAGGTTTAGGAGGTGGAAGACAAAATTCAGTTTTACAAAACCACCATGGACGGTGGCAAGGATGGGATCAATAAAGCTAGATATTTTAAGTTGTTGTCAAAAAATGTAGCTTCAGATTTTAGTTTGTTTGGTCAGTCATATATATCTTGTGTAAAGTAAATGTACAGTTTTTTTTTGGAATGTTATTTTAGTTGAATTCTTTTACAGTCCATGTCGAGTAAAGAGAAACTAAAATTTGAAGATAAGGCGAAAGAAGACAAGATCCGTTGGGAGAAAGAAATGAAGAATTATGAGCCACCAAAAGGTGCCAAGAAAACAAAGAAAAAGAAGGACCCTAATGCACCAAAGAGGCCTCCGTAAGTTTTCATACACAATGCAAAGCAAAATACTCTTTGCTAGAAATCTGCAATAGAAACTATATTCAAGAAACACTCATTTAGCCAAACTGAGTGGTGCTGTAAACAACGTTTAAATGCTCATATAAAATTTTTAATAAAAGGTCCTCCATACAATTATCTTGCCTAAGCTCGTGTCCTTTCTTCAGTAAATGGGACAGCCACTGCCAGCGATATTCCAAAAGCTGCAATGAAGAAAGTTGGTTTAACATTCCATGCATTTACTTGTTGGATCAGTTTACAATTTCATATTGTACAAATTTGCCTTCTAACACTTATTTGATTCTAATTAATTTCAGATCTGCTTTCTTTGTGTTCTGTTCTGACTGGCGCCCCAAAATTAAAGAGGAAAATCCTGGGGCATCAATTGGGGATACAGCCAGGAAGTTGGGGCTGCTTTGGAATGCAACATCTGCAAGCGATAAGATTCCATATGAAAAGAGGGCAGCAAAACTCAAGGAAAGATATGAAATGGTAATGTTTGACTAAAAGATACTACCTTTTTGTTTCCCTTCTACCCTCCTGCCAAAATAACTTGATGCTGATTAATGTGTGATTTTAGTTGCATAATGTCAGTGGCCTTAAATTAGCAGACTGGGAAAGGTGTTGGGTGAAATAATAAGGTAGAAGGGGTGAGATCTGGTTGCAGTTGTGTAACACTGATTGAATGGATATTTAGAATGAAAACCAAGAATTCTTAATGTGATTCTGCAACCTCACACAATTCAATGTTTAAACTTGTCATAACCTTACCAGTACATACTGATGTTGTATCAGGCCTGTTGATGTGGGATGTTATCAATCAAAATTTTAACAAATATGAATTGCATTGATCCCAGCTAATAGTTACTAGAACCAAAAATGGATATTTACTTACCTATTGTTGCCTTCAACAAACTTGTTTATCTGAGCTAAAGAAACTTTCCTGATTTCTAGGATCTTGCAGCATATCGTGCTAAAACAAAATCTGATTCTACCAAGAAGGCTTCAGCTGCCAAAGTAGAAAAGAAGAAGGTGGTGGAGGAAGAGGAGGAGGAGGAAGATGAGGAAGAAGAAGAGGAGGAGGAGGAGGATGAGGAGGAAGAGGAGGAGGAGGAAGATGACGATTGAATTTTATTCAACTTTCTTCCAGCAAGATTTCTCAGCTATAGAGCATTTACCCTTGCCCTGTACACACTGCTTCTTTTTAAAATATATAAGGCTATGTATATGAGAATTTGATTTTAAACTGTACAGTTTATTTTTGTTTTGTATAGTTAACACACTATAGCAGTGTCTTTGGATGGCCCAAAGACACTGTCCTTAGTGGTGTTTTGTTTGATGCTTGTCTTGGCTGGTGCAGTGAGGGGGTATACAAAATGGCATGGTGAGAGCAACTTCATGTTGGTACACATCACCAACTGGCTTTGGGGAAGGGGCAGTTAATTTGCTTTTGAGTTGTTGTAAGGTTCTTGATGTATCAAACATTGTGCTAGAAATTGAGATTGCCACACTGTAATTGCCTAAAAATTGCAGCTTTGTGTTTTTTGTTGATCTTTGAAATGCTTACAAAATAAAACTTTTTATTAATGCTCCCCACTTGTTTTATTTTGCAATATTATGATTCCTATTCCCTTCACTCTTGGGTGACTGCTTCGGGGTGGGTTAACAGCTTGTCACAGCTTTACTTCAACACCTTTGCAATTACTAGTCTGATTTAGAATCAGTCAATCATAAAGATTTTAAGCAGGGAGAGAAGCCTATTGTTCATGGCATTCATCTAATCCTGTATTCCAACATTTCACCATAGCTTTATATGCCATGGTGTTTCAAGCGCTCATGTCAATAGCTCTTCAGTGTTCTTGCCTCTACCACCCTTTCAGGTGCTGAGTTTCAGATATCCTTAAATTTCCTCAACTTCCAGCTCCTATGCCTTGAAAGTACCGGTTGATTTTTGATTCCCAGATTAATGGGAAAAGTTTCTCCCTATTTACCCTATCATAATGTTGCAACCTGAAAACACATCTAGTTCACCAACATCATTTAGTGAAATAAATGTGCTGTTCTAACATGACCTGGCCTACTTCAGCAATGTGGTTGACTCTTAACTGCCCTCTGGGCAATTGGGAATGGGCAATATTTGCTGGCCTAGCTATTGATACTCACACCCTATGAGCAAATTAAAAAAAACCCTCCTGAGGCAACCACATCCCATTTTGTGGCCAAATGAACTGTACACTACTCCAGCTATTATATGCATCCTCATCATTACATCCTGTGCTGCTTGAATGGTTTCTACTTGCTATTTTGAATTGCTAAAATAGAGCAATCTTAAAAATATTTATTATTCAGTTCAGTTTACTGACCAAAGATGATTGTAAATCTGCTTGGAATAATTCATTGGCTGATTTTTCTCTAACCAAAAAGTTGCTATGAGAAACATTTGTGTTCTGTCCACCTTTTAGCTTGATGCAACTAGTGTTTTCAAGTCAGTGTATCTGGGTGACAACCAAAAGCACTGAGCATGTACTGAATTACCTGCTAGCTATATTTTAACATAGATGAGCAGGACAGTGGGGTGGATGACTGCCTCATCAGCCTGGACCAGGAGAAGGCCTTTGATGGGATATTGCACACCTACACGTGGACGTGCTCTCCAAAATGGGCTTTGGACCAAATAGATCAAACTGCTTTCCATCAACCTCAGTGGAACAGTCTCAACCGAAGAGTGGGAATCAGAAAGCTTCCTGATCAGATCTGGAGTCGGGCAGGGCCTCTCTCTACTGCCTTGTGTCTGTGTTATATACAGCTTATTCTTGAGTCCATCAAGAAGGATGCAAGCCTGAAAGAGTTGACTGTTACAGACAATGGAGGCCTGCAGGCCAAAGCTTCCCTGTATGTGGATAACATTGCCATTTTCTGCTTGGATACACTGTCGGTACACAGGCATCAGTATACACAGAAGCAAGAATAAGGCCATATTCTTTAGTAACTGAGCTGACTGATCCTTTATCCCCTTCACGGTCCGGTCGGATTATCTGAAGCTGCTGGTTCGGAGGGGCATAGGTATGTGCCAAAACTGGAGAGGAGTGTATCACCAAGGTGAGGCATAACCTGGGCTTTTAGAAGCACTGCTCCCTCTCCGTTCTAGGTAAATCAGATGTGGAATACTCTCGATGTTGTACCTGGTGCAGGTCTGACCCATTCCCAGAACCTGCACCATTGCAGTCACCTGAGCCATCTTCCACTTCATCTGGACTCTGTGATGGACAATGTCCGCAGGGATACCATGTACAAAACTCTGGATAAGGGGGGAAGAACATACCCAACACTGTTCTTATCTTGTTGGCCACCTTTGTGCGTGGCTGTATCACGCTGTGTGCAGACCCTCAGTACGCAAACACCAAGTGTCACTGTGTGAATGGTCCAGACCTGCATTACACACTGAGGTTCTGCCTGTCCTAATGTTGCAAAGATGGGCCAGACCTCAGCACAACGGAACAGTCCAAGTAGTTGGACCATTCTGTACCATCTATCCTTCATGGAGAAATTTGCAAAGAAAAGCACCTTTGACCACAAGACCATCAGGAAGTAATCAACACTAAGTGTCTTGGAGACTTTATGGGAAAAAAGAGAGGGTGAATCCAGTCGGGTTGTTCCTTGAGCAGAATGCCTCATTGCCAGAATTTTCCAACAAACTCCAAGACATAGCTTGGCTAGTGGTGAGATCCTTCTTGTATGCCTGGACTCTCTGCACCAGCGCACATTGCGGTTGAAGCAGCTGTGACAGGGTATTGTCAGTCACACATCTTCTGCTGGAGTGTGCCTTTGCAAAGGAAATTTGGAGAGAGATGCAATGGTTTTTGTTGAAGTTCGTCCACAGCAGTTCCGTGACGCAGGACTTTATGCTCTATGGTTTGTTTCCTGGGATGCACACCGACAAAAACATTGACTGCGCCTGGAGAACCATTAACTCGGTGAAAGACACTCTTATGTCTGCCCAAAACTTGCTGGTCTTCCAGTGCAAAGCGTCAATCTTGACTAAGCATTGCAGAATGGCACATTCCAAGGTCCAGGACAACGTGCTGAAGGATGTACTAAAGCTCGGAGAAGCTGCTGCCAAGGTGCAGTGGGGAAAGACCACTGTCTGAGGTCTTTCTGCCAAAGTGGAATGGTATCAATGTGGATTTCACAAGCTTCAAAATCTCCCCTCCCCCAACCGCATCCCAAAACCAGCCCAGCTCATCTCCACCTCCCTAACCTGTTTTTCCTCTCACCTATCCCCTCCTCCCATTTCTGATGAAGGGTCTAGGCCCGAAACGTCAAGTTTTCCTGCTCCTATGATGCTGCTTGGCCTGCTGTGTTCATCCAGCCCCACACCTTGTTATCCTGGAACAGGGGTCCGTTCAGTTATTGAGCCCGCCCACTGCCTCAAATATATATAAATATTATCTTGCCTTTGGGTGTACTGGAACTTTGGGAAAATCAAACTCTAACGTTTACTTGCTCTAAATTTGCAAAGACTACAGAACTTAACTGCTATACAGACTTTGTATGTATAGAAAGATGTTTAATGAATAAAGTATATTTTTGAAGCAAAAGAAAGATGGCAGACAGGTCTGAGAGCATTAGTTACACAAATGAAAATGATATTTTAAAATATAAAATCCTATGCAAATATTAAGCTGTGTTGAGTGGTAATGTTACTAGTCTAGTTGTCCAGAAGCCAGGCTAATGTTGTGGGGACATGGCTTTGAATTCTACTGTGGCACATGGTGAAATTCATATTCAATAAAATCTGGAATTAAAAGCTAGTCTAGTGGCAACCATATGTTGTGTGTTGTAAAAATACCTGTGGTTCCCTATGTTCTTTAAGGAAGGACATCTGCTGTCCTTACCTGGTCTGGGCTTCTTGTGACTCCAGACCCAAGCAATTTTGGTGACTCTTAACAACCGTCTGAATTGGCTTAGAGACCAAATCAGTTCAAGTATGATGGACAACAAATGCTGGCCTTGCTGGTGCCCCACTCTACCGCACCACACCCCAAATAAGACTAAATTTTTCCATTGGGTGCGCATCCTCAACTATGACAGGCAGCTCCTGTTTTTTGACTGTGAGATTTACTCCCTCAGAATGCTGCCTGTCTTTTACCATGGCCTGATTAACGTCTGGAACATGGTCAACTCAGGCCAGGTCTTCCTGCTGTCAGTAGCAGCTATTGTCAGAGACCTGCAGCTCAGGAATCTGCACCTCCCACTATTAAGGGTTTGAGCGGCTGGTGGAAGGGAGGCCCATGGGAGTGACCAGAGTCGGGGACATGCTGTGTGGCATAGGCCTGGGCTGGAGGGTGCCGCAGGAATTGGGAAGCAGCGCGCAGTTGGACATCCAGCTTGTGGTCAATTCCATCTGTTGTCTGAAAACATTGGCGCTTAGACCTGACATCATGCTCCAGTTGGAGGATGCTCAGGTGTGCTGTGGGATCTCAGCTGCGTGTACCCTGGCTCGGACAGAATTTCACACTGGCCCCAAAGTCCTGAACCTCCCTCAGCAACCTGTACCCCACAACCTGAGCTGCCTCTTAGGTGTGTTAAGTAGTGTGGCTTGCTGCCTCGCAAAGAGGCATTTTTGTACAGGCTGCAGCTGCACACCATCCAGCTTGACTCCTATATCCACCACCGAGACAAGCCTCAGTGTGCTGATTTGTCACTGTGCAGCAGGGATTCCCAGTGGAGAGCTCTCTGGGCAAGAGTCGTCCCATTTTTCATTGGGACCTGGGGTGGAGTGTGTTGCACACAGCAGTCTCGTGTATAAACAGAGTGCAGCAGTTCATGGACCACCAGCCCAACTCTTTATTTTCTGGTGCTATGGAATCTGTGGACTTTGTTTATATTGGTTATATGTGTTTGCACTCCTTTTTCAGTTATTCAAAACATCTTTTGTTGTGTTTTTGGTTCACTTCAGCTGCACCCTCCTGATCTTTAGGCATTTAGCGTCCCTATCCCTGAACCGGGAGGCCTGGGTTCAAGTCCCACCTGCTCTAGTGGTGTGTAGTAACATCTCTGAACTGGTTGATTTGGGAAAAAAATGCATAAAGAGATTTTTAAAAATATTTTTCTGAGATGACACTGTTGCAGCTTTGCATCCAAATGAAATCAATCATTGCATCACCATGTACAAGATGTGCTGCAGCAACTTAACATGATGCTCATTAGATAGCATCTTCTTTGGAGATATGGTTAATGAATAGGAGCCTCTGAGATAGGCTGTGATGCCACTGTGGTGTCAATAGTTATATGTTAGTGTTTTACTAAGAAGTTGAACCCTGGACAGCATGAAGCATGCTGCTCTGTGACCTTACCATCATGTGCAGTGTGACAATGAACTTAATTTAGCAGTAATTAAGCAGTCTGGCCTGAGCTTGTATTAAGACTTGAAGAACTCACACGAGAACCAGATCATATGTGATAGCAGTGATATAGAGACACCGGTCTAATGCAGACATTTTTCTAAGACGATTTTGAAGACCCATGAGGCAAGGTTGAATTATGAGGCAGAGGATCCTCAGAGGGTTTCCCAATGACAATGGCTCAATGGCTCAACAGTAAAGTGAGGCATACTCTAAAGTGGCAGCATGTCTGCCCCAGCTGAGCATTCCATGCTCTTTCTCAAACCCATTGAATGGGATTGCTGGACTGACGTGTGTAGTTAGCTGGGATCTGGGGAAGTCATGGGTACAAATTACATCAGGTTCCCACTTGACACAGCAACAGCTCCAGGTCAGTTCTTTATAATATGCAATTGGCCCCATTGCTGAAGAGGTGAGGTGAAGAAGAAACCTTAGTAAATTTCTGGTACCAGCAGCCTTTGATACTTACTTCAGACCTGAGAATTTTGTTACTTGAGTATGTTTGCTCTGGCTATGAGTTCCAGAAACCAGTCTCTCAGTAGATTTCATCAGAGCTTTATATGGTGTCATTAATTCATACAAAGATGCAATAGAGTTACTTAAACTATTGATAGTGTACTTGCTGATTTATTTCAGTCAGAGCAAGGACTGATCTTTGAGCAGATGAGCAGTATGAGGCAGGTTGGCTGCACAGTGCAATGCTGAAGAGGGGTTTGAGGGCTAGTTCAATGAAGGCTGAGGGTCAGTTTGGGCCTATCAGCAAACTGGGACCAAAGATGGTTGCCTTGCTCCAGGGAAACTCACAAAAATGAGGAAAAGATGGGAACCGCCATTTTGAAGTGTTGCCAGGACATATTGTAGGTGACAAAAGTGTCCAACAGAGGGCATCCTATGCTTTCACTGTGGCAGATGTGAACACTTTCAGCAATGCTGCAACGTTAGAAAATCTTTGAAGAGAAATTCAAACTAACAGCTAACTTCCAAAACAAAGAGCTTAGCAAAGTGAACAAGAAGAACCAAAAAATATGCTAGTTACATTCTTTAGTAGTCAAGTAGATTTTGTCAACCAACAATACGGGATGACTGAGGACAAACAGTCAGTCCTTAGTAAAGGGCTCACTTTTGTTCCCCTCCACCCACACATCAACGAATACCGGTCACGCTTGGACATTGAGCAGTTTTTCCGCCGCCTCTGCCTCTGTGCTTACTTCTTTAACCGTGAGCCTAACCCTCCCTCTACTGACCTCTTCTCCTGCCTCCAACACAAACCCTCCTCCTGGACACCACCCCAAGGCCTCCTACCCTCCCTCGACCTCTTCATCTCCAACTGCCGTCGAGACATCGATTGCCTCATCCTCTCCACCCCTCTCACCCATTCCAACCTCTCCCCCGCAGAACGTGCAGCCCTCCGCTCCCTCCACTCCAATCCCAAACTTACCATAAAACCAGCGGACAAGGCAGGGCGCAGTTGTAGTATGGCGCACTGACCCCTACATCGCCGAGGCCAGACGCCAACTCTCCGACACCTCCTCCTACTGCCCCCTTGATCATGACCCCACCCCTGAACACCAAACGATCATCTCCCAAACCATCCACAACCTCATCACTTCAGGTGACCTCCCACCGACAGCCTCCGACCTCATCGTTCCCCAACCCCGCACTGCCCGCTTCTATCTCCTTCCCAAAATCCACAAACCTGACTGCCCTGGTCGACCCATTGTTTCCACCTGCCCCAGCCCCACCGAACTTATTTCCACCTATCTGGACACCATTTTCTCCACCTTGGTCCAGGAACTCCCTACTTACGTCTGTGACACAACCCACACCCTCCACCTCCTCCAGAACTTCCTATTCCCCGGTCCCCAACACCTCATCTTTACCATGGACGTCCAGTCCCTATACACCTGCATTCCCCATACAGATGGCCTGAAGGCCCTCCACTTCTTCCTGTCCTGCAGGCCCGACCAGTACCCCTCTACTGACACCCTCATCCGCTTAGCCGAACTCGTCCTCACCCTCAACAACTTCTCTTTCAATTCCTCCCACTTCCTACAGACAGAGGGGGTGGTCATGGGTACCCACATGGGCCCAAGTTATGCCTGCCTCTTTGTAGGTTACATGGAACAATCCCTCTTCTGCACCTATGCTGGCCCTAAACCCCACCTCTTCCTCCGTTACATTGATGACTGTATCAGCGCTGCCTCGTGCTCCCACGACAAGCTCGAACAGTTCATCCACTTCACCAACACCTTCCACCCCAACCTTAAGTTCACCTGGACCATCTCTAATACCTGTCTCTCCTTCGTGGACCTCTCTGTCTCCATCTCCGGCAACCACCTAGAAACCAATATCCATTTCAAGCCCACCGACTCCCATAGCTACCTAGAATACACCTCCTCCCACCCACCTTCCTGCAAAAATGCCATCCCCTATTCCCAACTCCATCACCTGTGCCGCATCTGCTCCCAGGATGAGACATTCCACTCCCGTACATCTCAGATGTCCTCGTTTTTCAAGGACCGCAACTTGCCCCCCCCTCAGTGCTCGAGAACGCCCTCGACCATGTCTCCCGCATTTCCCGCAGGTCATCCCTCACAACCCCTCCCTGCAATAAAAACCAAAATAGAATCCCCCTCGTCTTCACGTACCACCCCACCAACCTCCGGATCCAACGCATCATCCTCCGACACTTCCGCCATCTGCAATCTAATCCCACCACCAAAGACATTTTTCCCTCCCCATCCTTATCTGCCTTCTGGAGGGACCACTCTCTCCGTAACTCCTTTGTCTGCTCTACACTTCCCTCCAGCCCCACCATATCCGGCACTTTTCTCTGCAACCGCAGGAAGTACTACACCTACCCCCACACCTCCTCCCTCACCCCCATCCCAGGCCCCAAGAAGACTTTCCACATCAAGCAGATGTTCACCTGCACATCTGCTAATGTGCTATACTGCATCCGCTGTACCCGCTGTGGCCTCCTCTACATCAGGGAAACCAAGCGATGGCTTGGGGATCGCTTTGCAGAACACCTACGCTCGGTTCTCACTAAACAACTGCACCTCCCAGTTGAGAACCATTTCAACTCCCCCTCCCACTCCTCAGACGACATGTCCATCCTGGGCCTCCTGCAGTGCCACAATGATGTTACCCGAAGGTTGCAGGAACAGCTACTCATATTCCGCTTGGGAACCCTACAGCCCAATGGTATCAACGTGGACTTCACAAGCTTCAAAATCTCCCCTCCCCCGACCGCATCCCAAAACCAGCCCAGCTCGTCCTCGCCTCCCTAACCTGTCCTTCCTCCCATCTAACCCATCCTCCCACCTCAAGCCCCATCCCCATCTCCTATCTACTAACCTCATCCCGCCCCCTTGACCTGTCCGTCCTCCCTGGACTGACCTATCTCCTCCCTACCTCCCCACCTACACTCACCTTTACTGGCTCCATCCCCACCTCTTTGACTTGTCTGTGTCCTCTTCACCTATCTTCTCCTATATCCATTTTCTATCTGCCTCCTCCTCTCTCCCTATTTATTTCTAGAAGCCCCTTCCCCTCCCCCATTTCTGAAGAATGGTCTAGGTCTGAAACATCAGCCTTCCTGCTCCTCTGATGCTGCTTGGCCTGCTGTGTTCATCCAGCTCCACACCTCGTTATCTCTAATACCTGGATGAAATCAATAACATTGAAAGTCAAGAATTTTAACAGAATTTTTCTTGATTCAGGAACTGTATTTCGTATATTCCTGGATATTTTAGAATGGCTTCATACTGTATGCCTCCAACAATCAAAAATCAAGATCCAGGGTCTGCAAGCACACACCATTTTTATAAAAGAGATAACACAGTGTGGAGCTGGAGGAGCACAGCAGGCCAGGCAGCATTAGAGGAGCAGGAAAACTGAAGTTTCGGGTCGGGACCCTTCTTCAGATGATGCTGATGCTGCGTGGCCTTCTGTGCTCCTCCAGCTCCACACTGTGTTATCTCTGACTCCAGCATCGGTAGTTCTTACTATCCCATTTTTAAAAAAATTGTTTGTGCAATATGGGCATTGCTGGTTGTGCCAACAATCTTAATTTCGCTGTTGAAGATGATGTCAAACGGCGTCCTCGAACTGCTGCAGTCTTCAGAGTGTAGGAATACAACATTGCTGTGGGAGGGGAGTTCCAATAGTTTAACTCACCAACAGAGAAGAGAAGAAAATGTCGCTCCAAGTCAGTATGATGTGTGAGTTGGAGGGGAACTTGCAGCTGAGGTGTTCCCATGCATCTGCTGTCTTTGTCATTCCAGGTAGTGGCGGTCCCATGTTTAGAATGGGCTGTTGGAGGAACATTGGCAAGTTACTGCAATGCTTTGTCAACCTGATACACACACCTGCCATGTGTGTTGGTGGTAATGGGAATGGAGTTGCCCTTGAGAAGATGATGGTGAGCAGCCTTCTTAACCCACTGCAGTCCATATGCTGTAGATTTACCCTTCATCAATCCTCTTTGTTAATTCTTCAAAAAACTCAATCAAGTTAGTGAGACATGATTTCCCACGCACAAAGCTATGTTGACTATCCCTAATCAGTCCTTGCCTTTCCAAATACATGTAAGTCCTGTCCCTCAGGATTCCCTCCAACAACACACCCACCACTAATGTCAGGCTCACCAGTCTACAGTTCCCTGGCTTTTCTTTATCACCTTTCTTAAGTAGTGGCACCACATTAGCCAACCTCCAGTTTTCCGGCACCTCACCTGTTGCTATCGATGATACAAATATCTCAGCAAGGGGCCTAGCAACACTTCCCTAGCTTCTCACAAAGTTCTAGGATATACCTGATCACGTCCCAGGGATTTATCCACCTTTATGCATTTTAAGTCGTCCAACATCTCCTCGTCTGTAATATGGACACTTTTCAAAATATCCCTGTTTATTCTCCCAAGTTCACTAGCTTCCATACCTTTCTCCACAGTAATCACTGTTGCAAAATACTCATTTACTATCTCCTCCATCTCCTGTGGTTCCACACACAGACGGCCTTACTGATCTTTAAGGGGCCGTATTCTCTCCCTAGTTACCCTTTTATCCTTAATAAATTTGTAGAATTCAGATTTCTGAAGAAGTGTCCAGACTCGAAACATCAGCTTTCCTGCTCCTCTGATGCTGCCTGGCCTGCTGTGTTCATCCAGCTCCACACCTTGTTATCTCAGATTCTCCAGCATTGGCAGTTCCTACTATCTCCTAGCTTGCCAGGATGTTGTCAGAGCCCATAGCATTTGTAGTATCCAGTGCCGTCAGCCATTTCTTCATTTCATGCAGAATGAATCAAATTGACTGAACATTTAAATGTGTAATGCTGGGGACCCCATGAGGAGGCCATGATGGACTATCTACTTAGCACTTCTGGCTGAAAATAGATGCAGATATTTCAGCTTTATGTTTTGCATTGATGTGTTAGGATCTCCCATCATTGGTGTTTGGATTAATTGTGGAGCCTCAACCTCCTGTTACTTGTTTTACTGTATTCCACCATTCACAACTGGGTGTGACAGAATTGCACAGTGTGGATTTGATGTGTTATCTGTGGAATCACTTAGCTCTGTCTATTTATGTCTTATCAAATCTGAGCAAACCACTGTTGAATTCATATGTTGGTATATATTGAACTAGATAGTCAATAATAACTACCAAATTTTCCAGCCCAGGTGAAAGACATTCCATGTCAAGATGATGACAATAACCTATTCTGTGACAAATTGCCTTGCCTAGTTGATGATTTAATTTTCTGAGGACCTATCTCAGCCCTTCTAGGAACATGCAGGAGTTAATCATTAAAGACACCTTGCAACTGGCCAGAAAAGCCAGTGAGGTCCAGTTCAAAATTAGGATATGCCTAAGAAGCTGGCAAGGAGAAAACACACATAAGCAAATAATTAAGTTATTAGATTAGTACTTGACACAGATAACAAAACGATATAAACAATAGCCTAATCCCAAAATAATTCATGGACAGAGACTGGACAACATCACCTTTAGGCGTGAAAAATAATATGTTAATCACAGAAGATATACTGGAATGATCAAACTGATAAATAATGGCAAGAACGCTTATCACATGAATACCAGTAAATAACAAGATCAGTGACATTCATTAGGACAGAGAAATGGAACATCTTCTTTACAGATAAACCTTTAACAAAGGATTCTTTTAAGATTGAAAAGTAAGAGTGACATAAAGAATATCCATTGGAGAATATAAACCAACACAAACAAATTGACTAATTAAATGCTCACAACTTCATAAAGGAATATTAAATGAATAATAAAGGAATAATGTTAAGCATCACATGAAAATGGGATGAACTTATGCAGAGGCTTAACATTTGCAAAGCTGGAGGGATCCATTCAATACAAAAATAAAACCCTTTCACTGAAATTTCAGAAGTATTAGGGAACCTCAAATAATACTCCTCAAAACACATTTTCTCCTATTAGGAGTAGGTATTTTACTTGTTCAGGGATTTAAGGTAAGGCATTACTTTAAACGTTGATTGATATTATATCCTTGGACTTTGTTAGATATTCTAATCTTAGTTATCCTTAGATGTTGCTAAATGTTCTTGGCTAGTTAGAAACTGGAATATGCTGTTTATAAATATGATATATTTTATACATAAATGGATTCAAGTTGTTATTACATCTTTGATCGTTTTAGGCATAGCAGTATAGCTATCAACTTAAAGTGTACAGCTTGCTAATTCCGGTTAATAGAATTGTAAAATTGATAATTCATCTCATTTTGGTTTTTCTGTTACAAATGAAATGAATCCTGTATGCTCCCTTATACTCCCAGATCCAAGATGTTGGCAGAGTAGGACTTCGCAGCCAGAGCTTGTCAGAACTATCTGTTTCTTTTCTGTTTCTTCTCTCTTTTTAACTCTTTTGTTTTTTTTACCTTTTTCTTCTTGGTGATGTTCTGAACTCTCGGCCTCCGCCTGGGCTGGGTTGGAAGGACTGTTAGTCTGAACTTTTTATTTCTTTATTTTTCTAATTTATGCCTACAATTGGTAATGCTGGACTTTTAAATTTCTTTATTTTTCTAATTTGTTTTTCCCTAAGAATTTGTCCTTAAGAATCTGTACCGAAGTACCTTTGTACCTAAGGTGGTGTCGTAAGGGGCAACTTGTAAACTTTTCACTGCACTCCTTCGAGTACATGCAACAATAAAGGTAATTCTAAGATATAAGTAGGAAAGTATATGATCTGGAGAGAGAATGCTTGGGCCCTTAAAATATCCGGGACACTTATAGCATAGCTAAGGCTTATTAAATGGAGGAGACTATTTGGAAGAAAATAACATTCTCAGGCACGTTCTTTCCTTATGGATTGGTTATGTAAATCTTACAATCACAAAATCTGGTGTTTATGGGATTGACTGACTTGAACTCAACTGATAGAGGCTATCAGGGAAATACTACCAACCTAAATTAGCTCTGAGTAACAGTTAAAAGCCATGAATCACTTCATAGAGACCCTTGCAATTCCAAAGTCCCTCTGATCTTCTCATCCAAAATATGTTAAATGATCCAAGTGTTGCCTCAGCAGCCCCGACAGTGAATTTTCTAATAAAAGCTTTAACGTCTGAAGAGATTTTCATTGATTCAACACAGTCCTTTTGTGAGCCCTTTGAAGAAGTGAATCCATATTCTGTAATCTGTCTGGTGCTTTGCTCAATTCCTTTGGCCTAAAATTGAAAGCACGGCCCAAGAATTCCAATTTGCCATTGTCCTGCTATTGGAATTCAAGGGTGATATTCCTCAGCTGTGCCTTGATGTTCAACTTCACTCTTCAGAAGTCTTTCATCATTAGATCTTCTCTTCACCAAACAACATAATAAAAGACAAAAGATTAATCAGTATTCCATCAGCTGGAAGTTGTGTCCTCTTGATGAGCACTAAGCTGTATTCATTCTGATGCAGCAATAAACTGGCCACCTCACCTTTTTTCGCTGAACACTTTTAAATATTATAATCCACATTGCCCATTTCAGCTGAGAGTGAAAATCACAGTTCCAGGCCAGCCTTTGCCCTCCTATGCCATTCGAAATGAGAAGATCAGGTAGAACTGTGAGATATCTGTCCCACTTGAATCTGTGAACAATAGACTTTGGGAAGCGATTATGAGATTGAAAATATATTTAGTCTTAAGGGTAATAGTTTTAGTTGAATGTTTCAGCTAATGTGAAGAGGGTACTTTTAGTTGGAAACTGATAAAGTACTTAAGGGGAGATGTAAAGTTTGATTAAAATGGACTTGAGCCTTTGGGGTAAACTGTGATACCATTGTAACCTCAGTAATCATGTATTAGTTTTCTACTAAGAAGTTGGATAAGGTACAAGTGGATGAATTAGTCGCTCAAAAAGTCATAAACGAATATGAGAAAGATGGAATTGCAGAGATGGGAGGATAGTTAACATAACCTCTCCATTTAAAAAAGAAGGTAGAGAGAAAGCAGTGAAATATAGACCTGTTAGCCTGACATCAACAGTGCAAGTGTTATTATAAAACAGGATGTCTCATGGCAGTTGTACAGTAGCTTGGTAAGACCACAGCTGGAGAATTGAGCGCAGGTTTGGTCTCCTAATCTGAGGAAGGATGTTCTGGCTATGAAGGGAGTGCAGCAAAAGTTTACCAGACTGGTTCCTGGGATGGCAGGACTGACATATGAAGAAAGATTGGATCAGTTAGGATTGTATATGCTGGATTTTAGAAAAATGAAGGAGGGATTTCATTGAAACCCATAAAATTCTAACAGTACTCGACAGGGTAGATGCAGAAAGAATGTTCCTGATGGCCAGGGAGTCCAGACCAGGGGTCACAGTCTAAATAACTGGGCTAGACCATTTAAGAATGAGATGAGGAGAAATTTATTCACCCGGAGAGTGGTGAGCCTGGGAATTTTCTGCCACCGAAAGCAGTTGAGGTCAAAACATCGGATGTTTCCAAGATGGAGTTAGATATAGTTCTTAGGGCCAAATGGATCAAAAGGCTTGGAGAGAAATAGGAACAGGTAACAGAGTCAGATGATCAGTTCAATGGGCTGAATAGCCCACTCCTGCTTGTACTTTAAATGTTTCTATGTTACAACATGGAACTTGTCACTTTGTAACATCAGCATCATGTACAATGTAACATTTAACATAGTTCAATAATTAATATGCAGTGTGATCTGAACTTGTATTAAGATCTGAAGAATCCACATTAAAACCAATCAAACCTACCAAACTATTTCTCCTACCACCTAGAGGGGCAAGGATAGCAACACCACTATCTGCAAATTTTTCTCCTATTCTCACGCCCACACCAGCCTAATGGGACTCCCTTCCCATTAGCACTGTGGGTGTACCTACAGCAGATGGATTGTGTTGGCTTATGACAGTGGTACACCAACAACTTCTCAAGGGCAGTTAGGGATGGGCAATAAATATTGCCCTTGCCTGCAACACCCACTAAAGATTAATGATTTTTTGAAAAATCATATCTATTTAACACTTTAAAATTAGCTATCCCATATCATTTTCCTGGAGAATCTAATAGAAGCAAGTGAACAAGTAAGTGAAGACAGCAGACAGCATAGGCTGTTGCAAAGCTGTAGAAAAGAAATATGTTTTTAGAGATTCCAACTCAATGAGGAGACTTCAGGTGAATCCATATCCAACAATCTGCATTGAAAATTCTGAACACATTTTGACAGCAGTGACAAATTCCATCACAGCTTAGACAGCCCACAATATTTTCAAACAATCAACAATATTCTAAATGGAACAATCCACAACATGTTGTAAAAATAAATTGATATTGTAACAAGTTTCAGGATTCAGATCCAGATCTGCATCTTTGCCAAAAGCTGACCAGTTCTTCCTTGGGCTTATCTTGTCTGTGTGCCAGGTTTTACTTTAATTTGTCCATTGGTTTTTGAGAAACATTATTTATAGACAGAGAATGATAGACAAAAAAATCCCTGTATTTATTTTCTGTGGTGTTTTGCTGAAGTTTCTTACTATTCTTATCGGTCACTAGATTATAGTAACTTGCAGAAATATAGTGAAGTTGGGTTGTTAATTGTGACTTAAATATTCGATGCTTTTAAAGATTGTTTTTTGCTCCTCAATTTTACCAATACTTCAAAATTGTGCATCTTTATTTCTTAAATCTTCACGGACCTTAACCACTCATGAGTGAATATGTTTTTCCTCACATCATTTTTGCTTCTTTTATCAAATACTTTAAATCTGTGCCTTCTTGTTCTCATCCTTTCCTGAGTGGGAACATTGTTTCTCTTTTTGTTTTGTGGAGACTTCTTTTGAACACCTCTATCATATCATGTCTCAGCTTCTCTGCTCCAACAAAGTCACATCCCTAAACCATTCTTGTAAACCTCTTCTGCATTCTTTCCAATAGTTCACATCCTTTCTATGATGTGGTGCCCAGAACTAAATGCAATACTCCATCTGAGGTTGAAAAATTCTGATACATGTTCAACATAACCTCCTTACCCTTGTATTAATTAAGTCCTATTAATAAAGTCTAGGGTACTGTATGCTTCATTAATTGCTCTGTTAACTTATCCTGCCACATTTAATGCTTTATGCATGAGCACACTTATGCCCCTCTGCTTCTGCATGCCCCTTAGAATTGTATCCTTTATTTATATCATCTATTTGTCTTTCCTACCAAAATATATCCCCTCACATTCTTCTGCATTGAATTTCATCAGCCATCTATCTGCCCTATTAAATCAACTTATCTATGTTCTTTTAAAGATCCCCATGTTTTGTATTCAGCAGTATAGAGTCCTTGGGTGTTTCCTTTTATGCTTGTGGAGGGGAGACAGAAGAAGATTGGCAGGAATAATGCATGGAATTTGGAACAGACCAGGTACTTAAGCTGGTGTCTAGCTCCATCATAGGCACTCATGCCTTTGTGTCTACAGATTCAGATGGTCATAAACCAACCTCCTGACTTACTGATGCTTCAGAATTCTACCTGCAACTGAGCTGCCACCCAGCTCCAATAGATATTTTACTTCTGGTATCTGTAAAAGTCAGAAGGTTGCACTTTCAGGCAGATTTAAATGAAATTTACAATATCTGCCAATCTGAATACACCTGCTTCAAGCAAGCAATGTTTTGTTTGAGCATCTGAGTTTACCTTCCCTGCAGATGTTGTGCTATCAATGTTCACAGACTGGATACATCTACTCAGCTAGAAATTAAACATATTTTAGGCCCCATGCAGGAACATAATTAATTTTCTCAATAGGAAAGAATATCATTCATTCAGTTTGCAGCTGGTGTGAAACATAACATGCAAGTACGTGATATTCAGTGATCAATGTGAACCCTGTTTTAAGATATTACACAATCATAGAACTGCCTACAGGTCAAAACCAGAGTTCGGAATGTTGATATGTTAACTGTGGTATTTTCCCAGGTAACCACTCCTGGTTGTTTCAGTATTTGCCATCTCTACCAGTGTGTGGTACTGGTCAGGGTGAAGTTTTAGACTTGCTCGCCAAGCCGGTGTGTTTGATTGTAAACATTTCATCACCCTGCTAGGTAACATCGTCAGTGCGCCTCTGGTAAAGCGTCAGTGTTCTGTCCCAGTTGTTATCTATATGCCTCAGTGTCCTGGGATGGTTGGTATTACTTCTGGTTTTGTTTCTCAGTGGTTTATACACAGGGTCTAATTCAATGTGTTTGTTGATGGAGTTCCAGTTGGAATACCAGGCCTCCAGGAATTCCCTGGCATGTCTCTGTTTGACTCGTGCTATTATGGATGTGTAGTCCCAGTTGAATTTGTGTCCTTCTTTGTCCGTGTGTATTGAGACCAGTGAGAATCGGTCGTGTCTCTTGGTGGCTAGTTGGTGTTCATGTATCTTTATTGTCAGTTTTCTTCCAGTTTGGCCTGTGTAATGTTTCTCACAGTCCTTGCATGGTATTTTGTATAGTACATTAGTTAGTGTTCCAACTGGAACTCCATCAACAAACACATTGAACTGGACCCAAGATATAAACCACTGAAAAACAGAACCAGAAGTGATGCCAACCACCCCAGCAAACCAAGGCATAGAAATAACAAGCGGGACAGAACACCAACACTCACCAGATGTGCACTGACGATGTTACCTAGCAGGATGACAGAACATCTGTAATCAAACACACCAGCTTTGCGAGCAAGTCTACAATCTCATCCACAACCCGAGCTACAAATCTTCTCAAAAGCTTTAAACTGGCCAGTTCTGAGGAAGGGTCACCGGACCCGGAACGTTAACTCTGTTTTCTCCTCCACAGATGCTGCCAGACCTGCTGAGCTTTTCCAGCAACTTTGTTTTTGTTAAACTGGTCAGGGTTGTTTGAGGTAGTTTGCTACCACCATTCCTCCATTGTCTTTGCTTTGTCTTAAACCTATCTAGTGGAGAGGATATATGACCAGAGAGTATCTACAGAAAGAGCACTGTTCTTAGATAACAAGGAAGCCTCTTGTTGCATGATAATAATAAGCAAAAGTACAGTAACTAGGCAATAGTTAGTAGGTCGTGAGGGAGCTGATATAGACACATCTGCTCCCTCTGAAGGCTAGAATAAAATGCTTTGTCTCCACCCATAGATTGCACGTGACATCAGTAGAATGAATGGAGCCAATGAAAATTAACTCCTTCGGTACTATTACCTTATTCAAAAAAGCACTTCTACTTTTGGTATGGCATAAAGTGCTCTCAAAAAATACTTCAGGCCAAAGAATTTGTGATAATCGAACAATATACGTTCTGCCAAAGATGTCAGGGAGATGATGAGCCCAATAAATAATACCTGGCAACATTTCAGCAATAAGATTCTACATTTTAAATTAAAAAATGCACACATTTGTAATCAATCGAAAGGAATGAGTGACATCTCCTGAAGGATAATGATTTAACCACAAATAAACCCCCCACAATTATGGTAATCTAAAATTAATCTGTCATGTTAGATTTGAACAGGCTACATAGCAATGTATCCTTAGATTTAGTGTTGTAGGCACAGCTTACCCAATTAGCTCAATTGCAAGGGCTATGGGCAAAGAGATCTCAGTAGTCTGAACAGATAATCATCATGGTCAGATACCTTCAAAACGGTGCCCAAAAACTGGAAATGTTAATTCAGTAACAACATTATGTCAAGCTTGAGGGAAAAGGTGTTATTCTTGTTTAAAGATGAACCATTTTGCAAAGATATGAAGGTTGTTTAAGAATCAGTTGATCAGTTTGACATGTGCAAGGGTCAACTCCTGAGAGTGAGGTACAGCATGTGTAAACCATAACAAATAGGAAAGCACCAGATCTTTTTAAGGAATGCTAAGTACAGGTTATGTGATTTTCGATGTTGCTTCTTATCAATGTTTGCACAAAAGTATTTATTTTGAGTGATAAACTCTACCATTGGTATTTTTCACAAATTTCTCCCACCTCTGCAACACTGTTCAAGCCTACATTGACACAATTATTTCAGTTTTTGGGAGAGATCACAGTTCCAGTAACACAACACAAAGTCATCCTGACAGGTTCACATTCTACTTAACTGAAGTCTGAATCCTTAAACCATTTTGATAGGCCTGGATTCAAGCCGTACCAAAATATAATCAACATGATTGATGACCCAGACCAAATAAACCCAGTGTCCCTGCTCATTTACCAGACTTGGGGAGGCTAAGCAGTATTGTCCTACTCCTTGTACTCACACATCAATTCTGCCATTTTCTCAAATTAGGAATAGCTTTTGATTGCAATCTGTGCTAAGATGTCAAAGGAGTTGAAATGGCTTGAGGGATTGAGTGAATTGTTTCATTGTCTGAATCTGTAACCATTGAACAATGAAGAAATGGTGAACTTAGACTATATATCAACACATTAAGGTGGTTATCATTCTAGACAAGTAACCACTTCCTACAATCCAATAACTGTTGGCATCATTTCATGCCTCCTTCGGCTTCACAAAACTCAATAAGCAATGGAGATATCATTAGATACTTCTAGCAGCGTAAAGTCAATTTTGTGCAGCTTTTGGTACTCACAAAGATGTTCTAGAATCACAGAATATCCGATGGACTGAATTCAGCAGCCAGCTCATTCCAGGAGTTCATTTCTTTGGTCTTACCCAATGTTCTAGCAACTTAAGTTGCTTGATAATGTCATTGTATATGGAAGGAATAAAGCAGAACATGATCAATTATCACCAACAATCCTCTCTTGACTCACAAAATGTGTTTTGACTTTCGATAAGAACAAATTCACATTTTCAACACTCGAGGTTGACTGTCTTACTACAAAGTGACAGAAGCTGAAGTAAAGCCTATACATGGCAATATCAAAGATATGCATGTGCTTCTGATCCCAGTTAACACAAAAGGTTTGGTAACATTAATTGGCATTATCAATTTTTAGCACAAATATACCCTAAAATCACAAAGCTAATAAAATTTGAAATGTTAAAGGTGAGGATAGCATCCCCAAAGATCCCATGCATTCAACACACATGTGGATATGTATGCAATGTCAAATGTGTGAGAAATTGGAATTGGAGCTATACTGTCACAGTATGTTGAAGGAAATGAATGACCAGTCACTTATACATCACAACCATTGTCACGAAATGAATTTATATACTCTTCTGAAGAGAGGGAAGTGCTATCCTGCATCTATGCATGTGAACATTGGTACATGTATCTCTGTAGTAGAAAGCTCAATCGGTCCACTGATCACTTAGTGTCAACTACATTGTTAGCTACATCAGGATGAGGTTATTGACCTTTATGCATCTACAGATGGTCAGATCACTTTCACCAGTATAACATGATGTTGAATATCTTGCAGGTTCACACAGTGAATAGCTCAGGTTCATAGTAACACTAGCATCACAAACAGCACCAGCATAATGAAGAATACATTGGCAAGTGGACAAATGGAAGAGAAGCTCAACTTCAAATCGTCTCTGTATCTCAAAGACTGTTTCTGTACATAGCGGAGACATACAAGTTGATTTGCAGTCAATTATTTGATGTAAATGAGGACAATTTTGTATTTGGTTAAACAGGGGAAAAGATGTAGGACAATATAATATTGGGAGTCAAACAAAATGAGCTATGCTGAGAAATCTCAGAGAATCACATGAGAAGTCAGGTGAGGCCTTTCTTGACCTTGGGAGCTACTCATTGGTCACAGGAAACTGAGCTCCTCTATTCCCACAAGCTCCCCAATCTATCTGATTTTCAGATCTAAGTTGATAAAAAGCATGAACCAGGTTTCCATATTGAACAAGAATGACTATTTATTATAAATACTTAGACTCTAGTTATGCGTAAACAGCTATATACTATCAGCATGCAATACTACAAATTAAAACTCCTATCCCCTTACATATTCTCCGAGCCCACAGACAAACAGGGGGAACTATGGACAGGGGGTGAAACTAGAAGGACAGTTCAGCAGTCTTTGTTCCCAGGTTTCTGTTGTTGAGATGGTCCTTTTGACTCATCTACTGGCTGGTCCATTGTTTCAATCATCTTTCTCCAGATGCTTCCACTGTTTGATAAAAGACATAAGGTTGTTGGTTCACTTATTAACAAGTCTCTGACTTATCAGTCAAACATCATAGCTTACAATGACGGATAAACTGGTTTTCTCCCGATTTACAGTGAGTTGTAACTGTGGAGAACAGACAGACTGCTCCTGGGCTGGGGAAGAATTGAACAATCTTTCTCTCCCTGTAAGTTGTTCCTAGCTTCAAGCTGTTGTGTTACCTGAGAACCATCACAGCGTTGTTAGTAGGTAAAAATATATCTATTGTCGATAACTGTTCACTAGTCCATGGACCAATTAACTTCTTATTGCCAGTAAAAGCTGCACCTGTGCCTCCCCTTGGAACCAAATCGTCTGCAAATCAAACTTCAGTTACCTCTGATTCAAATAGTTGTTTACATGATGCCTGCAATGGGTGCCAGGTTACTTGCTTTCAAAACATACAGCCGCACCAGATAAACGGCTCTTTACCATTTCAATTCACGTTTATTTTCAAAAGTCAAAATAAACAGTTCTTAAATGCCTCAGAGATAGTAGGAACTGCAGATGCTGGAGAATCTGAGATAACAAGGTGTAGAGCTGGATGAACACAGCAGGCCAAGCAGCATCAGAGGAGCAGGAAGGCTGACGTTTCGGGCCTAGACCCTTAAATGCCTCCATCTTTAAGGAAATGAAACACCACTTCAAAATGCATTTTATTACAAAATGTGAAACACAAACAACAAAACAAGGCTTGCATGTACATGTCATTTTCTTCCCCCCTTCCTCTATGAACTTAGACAGTCTTAGCATTTCTTAAGCATTTAATTTATTCTAATATTATGCATTTGGGACAATGCATCTGCAATTGTATTATCATTCCCAGTAACATGAATAATTTGTACAATAAATGGCTGCAATGAAAGAATACATCTGAATAGACGTGCAAGCAGATTTTTAAACTTTTCAATGAAGGCTAATGAATTATGATCATTGCAAATTAATGTTTCCTTGTTTCTGAGTAGATATAGACTACAAAATGCTGAAGAGCCAACAATAGTATGTTTTGTTCACTAACTTTCCCCCCCTCTGTTTCTCCCTCTCTTGCTCCCTATCAGTTTCTCCCCCTTAGTTTCTTCCCGTCTGTTTCTCCCAGTCTGTTTCTTCCCTCTGTGTCTCCAGCTGTACCTCCCTTTCTACTACACATCCCCTGTTTCTCCCATCTTGTTTCTCGCTCTCTGTTTCTCTTCCTCTGTTAATCCCTCACTGTTTCTCCCTCTTGATTCCCCATCTCTGTTTCTCCCTCAAGTTTACTCATGCTCCGTTTCTACTGCAAGGATCCAAACCCTTTATTTATCTATCCAGTTTACACACTGTCTACTCCTCACTCTCTCTTTGTCCCTCTCTCTTTCTCCCCCTCTGTTTCTCTCAGTTTCTACTGCTGAGATTCAACCTGTTTCTCCCATTTGCTTTCTCCCACTTTCTTTCTCCACTTGTCTACTTCGCACTCTGTTTCTTCCCAATTACTCCTATGGCTCCATTTCTCACCTTTCTCCTAGTCTGTTTCTCTCTCACTGGTTCTCCTTTTCTGATCTTTTCCTCAGTATCTCCCACTCTACTTCTCCTTCTTTGTTCCTCTCTCTCTCTTTCCCTCACTCTCTTTCTCATTCACTGTTTCTCCACCTCTTTTTCTCCCTCTTTGTTAATCCCCTTATGTTTCACAACCTCTGTTTCACCAGCTCTTTTTGTCCCCCATCTTTTTGCCTCACTGTTTCTCCTTCTGATTTCCTCTTCTGGTACTCACCCTCATTTCGTCCTTCTCTGCTTCTCCCCCTCTGTTTCTGGTTTTCTGTTAGTCCATTTAAGTTTTTCTCCCTGTTTCATCACCTTTTTGTCCCTCTCTGTTTATTCCCTCCTTCTTTCTATTTCTCCCTCCCTGTTCCCCCACCCTGTTTCTCCCTCTCTAATTGTCCCCCTCTGTTTCTCCTTCATTGTTAATCAGCACCTGTTTCACTCTCTCAATTTCTCCCTCTGCTTTTCTCAATCAGTTCCTCACTCTCCTTTTCGCCTCCTTTTCCAATCCCTTGTTTCTTCCTCCCTGATTCTTCATCGCTGTTTCTCTCCCTTTATTTTCCTCTCTATCTCCCCCTTTGTTAGTCTGCTTGATTCTTTTGCTGTCCCCTCCTTTCCCTGTTTCTCCATCTGTCTCACCCTCTGTTTCTGTCTGACTAACAACCCTCTGAGAAATTCCTCATTATTTCCATTTTAAATTGGTGATCCTTTATTCTGAAACAATGTCCCTTAGGCTTAGTTTCCACCCCCTCCCCTGTACCAGGGTAAATTTCTGCTCAGCATTTATACTGTATCATCTCTTAGAAATCAAAATGTTTCCATATGATCACCACTCATATTTCCAAACTCCAAGAGGCATAGACTCAACCTGCTCTATCTTTCATAACAAGATAGTCCCTTCATCCTAGGAATCAATCAGCTGAGCATTCTCCAAACTGTCCCCCATGGAAGTGCTTTCCTCCTGAAATAAGGACATCAAAATTAGATACAGCAATGGGTATATCCTTGATTTTCTGTTTGTGTGTAACAAAACATTTCTGGTTTAACTCTCGTTTCTCCTTGCAATAAAGGCCAACGTTACGTTTGCCTTCAGTTACTTGTTGAACCTACTTGTTTTTTTTTTGTGTTTCATGCATGAAGTCATCCCCTTATGGGGATGATCTGGTAATCAGGTGCAGACTGATTTCAGAGTCCCCACCTCTCAATGCTGGTGAGTGTATGGATTGGCAAGCAGTTTAGAAGGCCTGAGATAACAAGCGTGGGGCTGGATGAACACAGCAGGTGAAGCAGCATCATAGGAGCAGGAAAACTTGACGTTTTGGGCCTAGACCCTTCATCAGAAGTTTAGAAGGCCTGTCTCCTTTTCTAGTGAAGCCTTTTCTAGCACTAAAGCTTTTCTAGTGATACTAGCACAGCTAAATTCATGACTGCTGGGCCCTCCATCTCTCACCCCCTTTACACCCCAACCATGCCTTCAAACATTCTTATATCCCCAATTCCTAGGTATGTTCTATGCACAAAAAGCAGGAAAATGCAAAGGACCCAATTGTTGCCTCATCAGTCTACACTTGATCATTAGTAAAATTATGGAAGGAATGATAAGCAGTGCTATCAAGCAGCACTTTCTCAGCAATAATGTGCTCAGTGATGCTCAATACAGTTCTGTTAGCACCATTCAGCTCCTGACCTCATTACAGCCTTGGCTGCTTTCAAATATGAACAAAAGATCTGAACTCCAGAGATGAGGTGTGAGTAACTGCCCTTGACAGAAGGATCAAGGACCCCTAACAAAACTGGAATCAAAAGGAATCAGGGAAAACTTTCCACTGGTTGCAGCCATACCTAACACAAAAGATGATGGCTGTGATTGTTGGATCTCACTCATCTCAGCGCTAGAACATCTCTGCCTTTGGTTCGTCAGGGTAGTGTCCTAGGCCTAACCATGTTCAGTTTTATCATAAGGTCAGAAGTGAGGATGTTCACTGATGATTGTACAATGTTCAGCACCATTCAGATACTGAAATAGTCTGTGCCTTGGCTGATGATAGGTAAGTAACATTCAGGACATACACATATGAGGTAATGACCAACTCCAGCAAGAGAGAATCTAGCCATCACGGCTTGACATTCAATGCCATAACATCACTAACAATATCGTGGTGATTATAATTGTCCAGAAATTGAATTGGGTTAGCCTTATAAATACTATGTAAAGCAGGTGAGAAGCTCGGATCCTGAAGTGAATAATTCCTGATTCCCCAACGCCTGCCCACTATTCCCAAGTCAGGAATAGGATGATATACTCCCCACTTGCCTCGATGACTATACATCCACCAGCACTCATGAAATATGTTACAATCCAGGACAAAGTAGCCTGCTTGGTTGTCACCAGATCCACAAATATTAACTCCCCTAAACACCAGTACAGAGTGGCAACAGTGTTTGCCATTTACAAGATGCACAGTAGAAATTTGACAAAGTACCTTATAAGGCACCTTCTAAACCTACCACCACCAGCATCTAGAAGGACAAGGGTGTCAAATACATGAGAACACCAGCACCTGCAAGCCATTTACTATCCTGATTTGGAAATATATCACTGTTCCTTCATTGTCATTGGGTCAAAATCCTGAAACTCACTCCTTAACAACATTTTAGGACTCGCTAGACTAAATGGACTGCAGTGGTTTAAAAGGCAGCTCAACACCACCAACTTCTCAAAGGCAACTATGAATGTGCAATAAATGCTGGCCCAACCAGTGAAGTGCACATTCAATGAATGAATCAAAAAATCTCTTACAAATATTTATCAATTTCATGTATGAGCTAGGTACAGAACACAAGAGCCACATATGAATTTATGAATGACTTTTGAAATACTCATAAAGTGAAAAGAAAATTATGTTCTTAACATGCCCTAGAAAACAACTGTCCTTCTTACATCTCAAATACTGTCAGTCAAATACTGACACTGACAGTCCTATTAAAGAAAACTTTAATTCTTTAAAGACAACTTATACTTAACTAAATAAACAAACAAATATTGAAACACAAAGTCAAATAAAAATAAACTTATTTCATTTTGTAAAACTATGAATCAAACAAACTTAGCAGTGTTTTTCAAGCTGTGTGAGAATCTCCCCATTATACCGAATTTAATGATTTGGAACTCTGTCAAGCATTCATAAAGAGGCCATCTGGCAAAATAAATAGTAAGAACTGCCAATGCTGGAGTCTGAGATAACACAGTGTGGTGCTGGAGGAGCACAGGAGCACAGGCAGCATCAGAGGAGCAGGAAAGTTGATGTTTCGGGTCAGGACCCTTCTTCAGAAGTGGGGGAGGGGGAAGGGAGCTCTGAAATAAATAGAGAGAGGAGGGCTGGGGCTGGGGAAGGTAGGTGGGATGGTGATAGGTAAGTACAGGTAGGCAGTGGTGAGGATTGGTCAGTGAGGTGGGAGGGGTGGATAGGTGGGAGAGAAGATAGACAGGTTGTGTCAAGTTGTGTCAGGTCAAGGAGGCGGGGATGAGAGGGAGGGTTGGTCATGGGATGATGCGGGGAATGGAGTCCAATGGTCTCAATGTGGACTCTATCAGTTTCAAAATCTCCCCACAGACCCCCACCTCCCCCTGCCCCCAACCCGGTCTCATCCAGTCATGTGTTTTGTGACATCTTATCGAATGTCTTTTAGAATTTAACATACAAAATCCTGAGACAAGGGATTATGCTTAGATAAAAATAAATATTTATTTACCCATGTATGGACATATTTGTGAGGAGAGGTTGAGTAGGTTAGACCTGTACTCATTTGAGTTTAGAAGGATGAGAGGTGACTTGATTGAAATATATAAGATTCTCAGCGGCTTGACAGGGTAGATGCTTAGAGGTTGTTTTCCCTTGTTGGACAGATTATGGAGGAATGGTATAGTTACAAAGTAAGGGCCACCCAGTTAGGAAGGAGATCAGGAGGAATATTCTTCTCTCTGAGGATAGTGAGTCCATGGAATTCTTTACTGTAAAGTTGGGTCATTAAGCATATTCAAGTTTGAGAAAGATTTACAGTCAGTAAGGCAATCAAGGGTTATGGAGAAAAGGCAGGTTGAGGATTATCAGATCAGCCATGATACCATTGAATGGTGGAGCAGACATGACAGTGTGAATGGCCTACTTCTTTATGGTTTTAAGCTAATTAAAGGAATAAAGGGGAACACAAGCAATGACTTTGTTGTTTTACAATGAAAGAGTTTAGAGCTTTTCAATATCTGATAGATGTGTGTTTTGTACAATGAGCACTAGGCTTTTTTAGATAGGCTTTACAAACTATCTTTTGACATTTCTGTGGTCTGCAAATGGTAGACTAACTCTATTACATTAAATTTACATATCCTAAATGCTAACTCCTGAGACAAATTGTAGACCTGATGACAAATTGTATTCTCAGGTGAGTTATGAAAAGTGAGTTAAAGGACACATTTGGAAGAATTTTACCATTAATATAACTGTCTTTAATTACACCCAGCCTTGAGACTTGGTTGATAAAAATGCCCTGGAAACAATTTTGCTGCAGGAATTCTATCTAAAATATATGCATCACTTGTTGAAGCCGGGCTTGGATAGGGATGTTGGAAACACAATTACCACTACTGTACAATTTGACCAAGCCTTTTTGAGCTTTTAGAAAACATCAGTCAAATTCATGGTAAGCCTGTCCTTTTAGTGTTGTCTCAAGCTAGGACCCTGTTAATATCGCAACAAAACCTAATACCAAATGCTAAAAGAGATTAAACATTACAAACTGAGTTGACTCTGCAAACTATGAGTAAAACATAGCACCATCTACTGACTGACTTCTAGGGGTCCACAGTAATGAATTAGACTGCAAACAGCCAATTCCCTCAGGAGAGGCAGACTGCTACTTAATATTTTGTGATGGTCAAGTTAGGAGGGGAAATTGTCTCCCATCTCTTCTACTTTCTAGGTAGGTAACAACAAAGCGTGAGGTTATATCTCTCTAATAAACATATCATTACTTAGTGTTTATTAAATCAGTAAGGAATCAATTATAAGGTTTGTGTGAGTGAAAGAAAGAGCAAATTTATTATATGCTAAACCCAAGAAAAGTGATAAAGATATGACTTTAAATATACCTTTACAAATGTACAAATTTGAAAAGGGATAGGTTAAGTTCAGAAGGAAGTTTGAAGCTTAGAGTCCTCAAGGTGCCTTTGAGGCGTACTTGTTTTTAGCCTGCGACCATGATTGTTTAATTGGTGTCTTATGTCTTCAGCAGTCATGAATATGGCTAATTTCTTTAAGTTGTCGGTGCCAGAATCTTCTTTCCAGTTTGTGTTGTCAATAGGCAGTTTTCCTTCTTGAAGGGTTAAGAGAGAAAAGGCATTCTCTAGTTCATTTCAGTCACAAACCCAACTTCTTTGTTCTTCTAAATATTGTTCCCTGAAAGACACCTTGTCTGTGTATTCCAAATGTCTGTGTTCATTAATTCCTAGCTGAATAATTGTAGGCAATGACTTTCATTGTACAGATGTCATTGTACGCCAGTCACTCAATGTAATTAAGCTGGTGCAGCTGTTGCTGAAGAAGGCAAATGGTATGTTCGCCTTCATAGCAAGTGGATTCGAGAGCAAGAGCAGGGATATCTTTCTGCAATCACACAGGGTTTTGGTGAGACCACATCTGGAGTATTGAACACAGTATTGGCCTCAGTATCTGAGGAAGGATGTTCCAGAGAAGGGAGAGCAACAAAGTTTACTGGACTGATTCCTGGGATAGCTGGACTCACATATGATGAGAAGCTGGATCGGTCATTGGAGTTTAGAAAAATGAGGGGGGATTTCACAGAAAGCTGGAAAATTCAAACAGGACAATACAGGCTAAACACAGAAAATATGTTTCTATTGATTAGGGTGTAAAGAACCAGGGATCACTATCTAAGGATATGTGGTGGATCATTTAGGATGAGATGAGGAGAAAGCCCTTCGCCCAGAGAGTGCTAAACCTATAGAATTCTCTGTGACAGAAAGCAGTTGAGGCCGAAACATTGACAACAAGGCGTGGGGCTGGATGAACCCAGCAGGCCAAGCAGCATCATAGGAGCAGGAAAACTTGACGTTTCGGGCCTAGACCCTTCATCAGAAATGGGGGAGGGGAAGAGGGTTCTGAAATAAATAGGGAGAGAGGGGGAGG
>JAHRHZ010000263.1:24981161-25030506 GCA_024137785.1 Ginglymostoma cirratum | reverse complement strand
CTTTGTCTGTAGGAAGTGGGAGGAATTGAAAGAGAAGTTATTGAGGATGAGGACGAGTTCGGCTAAGCGGATGAGGGTGTCGGTGGAGGGGGATTGGGATGTTCTGCGGGACCAAAACATTGAATGCTTTCAAGAAGTGAATAGATTTAGTTCTTAGGTATAAAGGGATCAAAGCGTATGGGGCAAAGCGGGATTAAGGTACTGAGTAAGGTGTTCAGTCATGATCACACTGAGTCATGGAGCAGGCTTGAAGAATCAAATAGCTCACTCCTGCTCCTTGTTTAATGTTTCAATGTTTTCACCTCCAATATGTAAAACCCGTCATCCAGGTGTAAATCAAAATAGAAAGTGAGGGCTTCTTCACGCCTGATTGGGTGGACTAGTTTCAGTATCTTTTGATATAAGATCTTAAGTTCAGTTCAGATGATTTTCAGAAGTATAAGTTTGGCTAAACAGTGTGGTCAGCTGATTGTTGTGGTAAGATTAAGTCACTGTGCTTTTTTGCCTTTGCATAACTATTTTTATCCTCAGAAGTTCCAGAAGTTTAAATTAGATGATAGAACTTAAAAAATCAATAATCCATTTATTATCATTATTGTGTCAATGTATTAATTAGAACGATAGTGACAACGTTTTTCAACTTTAATTAAGATGAGAACACAATAGTAATTGAAGGGCTTCAAACCATGACAAGGAGAAAAGTCCAGCAAGTACTCAGTACTGAAAGCTGCTTTCTAGCCTGAACTTGGAAAGGTTTGTCCACAGCATTTGTGCTAACAGATTACTTTAGACGCTTCGGAACTTACTTCAATGCTTTGGGAGAATGATCTACATTCTGTGGGGTCTGATTTAACAGATTTAACAGCATAGGTACCATTTATGCTGCCTCAGACTAGGCGTCAGTCGAGGTCCTAAATGATAGGAAACAACAATTATATCACCACCGGCAGCAGAAGCAGCTGTTGTTACCAGATAGGTAGCTACGGAAAAGAGGGTAGCAGCAGAGAGAGATGCAGCTCATAGACCATACCAGGGATGGTCCACAAGCAGATGATAAACTTCCTTAAGTTGTCTAAACACTGCTGCCTAATAAAGTATGGGGTGTTTTGTCAGCGAGTAAAGATGTTTTCAGCTTGCTAAAACTAGACTTTATATCAATCAGAACTAATAGTTGAGCTTTCTACACGGCTGTCAAAATATCAACCCACTCTATATTTTCCTACTAATTATAACTATTATTAAAAGTTTGCAGCCACAGAACTGTTACAGTGCAGAGCAGGCCAACCAATCCATCATGTCTGCCCTGGCACTCTTAAGCATTTTGACTTTTTCAGATATCCCTGTGCATTGTTTCAATTTCAATAACTACCCAATGCTGTCTTGAGTACCTCAACTAAACCTTCGTCCACATACTTCAGGATAGTGCATTCCAGACCATAATTACTTGCTCTGTGAAGAAGTTATTTTCTCATCTCACATTTGCTTGTTTTGCAAAGTACTTTATAACTCTCCCTGTCCACTCTGACCAAAACCTTAATGATTTTGAGAACTTCTATCAAACCCATTCTTAGCATTTTCCTCTTCAAGGAAAACTGGCTCAACATCTCCAATCTGTCCCCTTAGCTGAAATATCTCTTCTGTGGAACTGTTCTCATAAACGTCTTCTGCACTCATTCCAACACATTCACATCCTTACTATAACGTGGCACCCAGAACTGTACACAATATTCCAGATAAGGTCTCATCAGTGTCTGATACAAATTTAGCATAATCTTCATGGTCTTGAATTTATTTATGCTCCTATTTATGAAGCCTGGAATACTATGTGCTTTATTAACAGATCTCTATCTGTCCTGCCATATTTAATAACTTATGAACATATAAACGGAGGTCTCCCTGTGCTCCTGCACATCCTTTACATTTGTATCCTTTATTTTATACTCTTCCTCCATACCAAAGCAGATCACATTACTCTTCTCTGCATTGAATATAATTTGTCACCTATCCAACCACTTCACTTTGTGTCAATGTCCTTTTGAACTTCTGCACTATCTGCCTTACAGTTTACGATTTCCCACAAGTTGTGTCCTCTATAAACTTTGAAATTAACCCCTGCGTACTAATATTTAGATCAATAATATATACATCAGTAAAAGCAAAGGTTCCAATACTAACCCTTTGGGAACTCCACTACAAGCCTTCCAGCATTTAAAAAAATCCATCATTGCAAAGCTCTCCTTAATCACCCTTTTTCTCTATTTCCTTCTCTACCTTTTCTAACCGGGAAAATCTAATGCGCTTCCTTAACACGAGGCTCTGTTTTCGCCACAATATAATAATTCAACAAGGAAAATTACTTTTATAACCTTCCAATCCTAATAACTATACTGTCTGCATTTACATAGATGCAGTATAATCCTGATTTCGACTTTGATCCTTTCTTCCTAACTCCAACTCCAGCTCGTAACTTACTGTTCTCTGTGTTAGTGCTACCTGCTTCTCCCAGAATTTTGTGTAAAACAGGTATTACTTTCTAATATTGTCTCCTGGTTCCCACATCCCGCATAGATAGTCTAAACTTTCTCCAACAGCACGGGCACAATTCCCGCAAGGAACTCAGTCAGGCTCTGATCAGATGCAACCCATCTGTCTTATGTAGGACCCATCTCCTCCAGAGCCAGTTTCAGTATCCTAGGAATCTAAAACCCTCCCTCCTGCACCATCTTCCTAGCCCTTTTTGAAAATTCATTCATGGTATATGGACGTCACTGCTTAGAACTCCATTTATTGTGCATCCCTAATTGCCCAGATGGTAGTTAATGGTCAACCACAGCGCTGTGACTACAGATTTGTCTTATCTTTCTATTTCTTTAATCACTTATATTAGGCACTAGGCACTTCAACCATCTCTGTTGTCATAGTCTTGAAACTGTTTTTCTATAAGTAGTAACAACAGACCCACATTGGTAACTCTGAAATTGAGTGCAAAAGTTTTTGGTGGTCACACTTACATAGAGGGACTGTTAGAATTAAAGTTTTAATTAATCCTGCCTCATTATATACCATTAAGTCCAGAAGAGCTTGATCCTTGGTTGATTCTAGATGTATTGCGTTAAAAAAAAAACTTCTGAATACTTCTGATAAGCTTACCTTTGGGGCTACCTGTGGCATTTTGATTCGTCCAAATAATATGAAAATTAAAGTCACCCATGATTATTGCAGCGTCTTTCTTGCAAGTCTTCATACATGCTCTGTTCTACTATGTAGCCAATTTCAGGGACTGTTAAAGTACTCTAGTAACTTGTTTCCTTTGCAATTTCTTAACTTCCCCCAAACTAATTCAACAACTTGATCTTCAGACGAATTCCTGCAGTTGAACTGATCTCAGACTTTATTAACTGTGTTTCCCCACATCCTGTTTCTTTCTACCTGGCCTTCCAAAATGTCAATACCTTTGAATATTCTGGTCATAATCTTGGTCACCTAGCAACTGCTTTGCTCTAACAGCTATCACATCTTATTTATTTTTTTCTATTTCATATTTATGTTATACTTTCATCCATCTAATCATGAATACAGAAAGTATTCTGATACAGACACTATTAACTTGTCTTTTTACAATTTTTCCTATGCTGACCTTATTTGTTGGTGCATTTTTGTTGTTTGTCCAGTCTGTTCATTTCAGTCACAATTGGAACACAATTTAAGGGAAATGATTGGTGATTGCCTTCCTTGTGATACAATGTGGCTACACAGTCCATGTGAAATGACAAGATTGAGCAGCTGTTGAATGTGAACAGTGGAACTAATATCGTAGGCGATATTAGGGAAAAATAGGAGGGTGGAAGATTCACAGAGAGGATAAAATGACAGTGATCTGAGTTGAAATTATCAAGGATGAGACATTGCTCCTCCTCGTGCAGTCTTCAGAAGTAGAAATTGGGAAAAGTACAGTCAAGGGAACGGATACTCTGCAACAAAGACAGAGTTTCAAAGGCTATGTTGCTTACTTGGTGTCAAGGTTCAGGACAGCTATTCTGGGCTGGAAAGGAACTTGGAGTGGGTGGGGAATGATCCAATTTTCAGAGTCCACAAAAAAACGTTGATGATGGCAGAGTAGTAGACGTTGTCTATTTGGATTTTAGTAAAGCTTTTGACAAGGTTCTTCATGGTAGACTAATTAGTAAAGTTAGATCACATCGGATTCAGGGTGAACTTGCCAATTGGATACATATGTGGCTTAATGGCAGGAGACAGAGAATAATAGTGGACGGTTGTTCTTCAGATTGGAGGCCTGTGACCAGCTGTGTTCCACAGGGATCGGTTCTGAGTCCTCTTTTGTTTGTCATTTATATAAATGATTGGGGTGAGCGTATAGAAGGCATGGTTAGTAAATTTGCAAATGACACCAAAATTGGTGGCATTGTAGACAGTGAAGAAGGTTTTCTAAGATTACAAGGGGATTTTGATCAAATGGGTCAATGGGCTGAAAAATGGCAGATGGAGTTCAATCTGGATAAATATGAGGTATTGCATTTTAGTACAACGAACAAGGGTAGGACTTATACAATTAATGTAGGGCCTTGGGTAGTGTTGTAGAACAGAGGGACCTAGGGGTGCAGGTGCATAATTCTTTGAAGATTGTGTTACATTTGACAGGATGGTTAAAAAGGCATTTGGCGCTTGCCTTCATTGCTCAGTCCTTTGGGTATAGGAGTTGGGATGCTATGGTGAAGTTTTACAGCACATTGGTGAGGCCTCTTTTGGAGTACGGTGTCCAGTTCTCATCACCCTGTTAGAGGAAGGATGTTACCAAGCTGGAGACGGTTCAGTGGAGATTTCCCAGGATATTGCCAGGTATGGAAGGTATCAGTGATAAAGAAAGGCTGGATAGGCTGTGATTTTTTTTCTACTGGAGTGTTGGAGGTTGAGAGGTGACCTGATAGAACTTTATAAAATAATAAGAGGTATAGAAAGAGTTGATAGTAGTTGTCTTTCCCTAAGATGAGGAATTTCAAGACTAGGGGGCACATTTTTAAGGTGAGAGGAGAGAGATTTAAAAAAGACATAAGAGGCAAATTTTTTACACAGATGGTGATTTGCATGCGGAGTGAACTTCCTGAGGAAGTGGTGGATGTGGGTACAATTACAACATTTAAAAGGCATTTGAATGGATATATGAATAGGAAACGTTTGGAGGGCTATAGGCCAGGAGCAGGCAGGTTGGACTAGTTTAGTTTGGAATTACGTTCAGGTATGGACTGGTTAGTCTGAAGGGTCTGTCTCCCGCGCAGTATGACTCTATGTCTCTATGACAGAAATTGAAATGGTCCAGATACTCAATCTTGGAGTCAATACAATGTAAGGAGTAAAGATAGGCACTGTTGTTTGAGCTACACTTATCCAGGCAAGTGGAGAATATTCCATCAAACTCCTGACTTCTAAAACAAAAATCATTTATTGGATGCCAATACTTAATTGCCCAGAGGGCAGTTAAGAGTCACCCACTTTGTTGTGAGTCTGCAGTCACAAGTGAGCTGGCCCAGATAAGGAAGGAAGATTTTGGAAGATTTCCTTTTCTAAAGACGTTGGTGGATCAGTTGCATTCTTAAAATAATCAACAGTATTTAAATAGTAACTATTAGATTAACATTTTACTCTAGGTTTATATTGAATTCAAATTTTTCCATTATCCATGGTAGAATTTGAACCCATGCCCCCTAAAGATTGGTCTGGGATTCTGGGTTAATAATGCAGCCATTCAAGAAAGCAGATCGCTACTGCCTTTTCAAGGACAGCTAGGAATGGACAATAAATGCTGCCTCAGCCAGCAGTGCCCCTATCCCCTTACTGAATAAAAAGCCCAATAACATTATCATTGTGCCACACCTTGCCTTAAACTGTAACTGTCACTTGTGCCGCGTAGATGGAAAACTTTGGGAACAAAGATGTAAGTTAAACTAGCCACTGAACTGTAACATTGTATTAAGTAGCGGGTTATGTTAAGTTTCTGGTTAATTCATAAGCTTTTGATGATGTGGGATTCAGCAATGGAAATGTTATTGAATGCCAAGTGATGATAGTTGCCTTCTCTTCTGTTGGAAATGGTCATTGCCTGATACTTATGTGGCTTGAATATTATTTGCCACTTATTACCCGAGCTTCAATGTTTCTAAGGTCTCGCTGCATTCTGGCAGACTGCTTCAGTACCTGAGGTCTTGTGAATTGTTCTGAACACTGCGCAGACATCAGCAAACATCTCCACTCTTGACCTTGGCATTCATTGTAAGGCTGTCAACAGTCACTTTGGAGAGCTCACCTGCCATTGATTTCTCAGCTAACTGAAGTTTTTCCAAGTGATTTTCTTTCACCAGTGCTGGTTTACTGACATTGCGATTGAAGGTGACGGTGGGAGAGAGGAGCTGGCCATAACTATGTTTTGTTCAATCCATGCTGTTTGTTCCCCATATTGTTGTGCAAAGCATGCTACTGAGATATGGCAAGGGTGGCACAGTGGCTCAGTGGTTAGCACTGCAGCCTTACAGCGCTAGGGACCCAGGTTTGATTCCACCCTCAGGCGACTGTTTGTGTGGAGTTTGCACATTCTCTCTGCATCTGCGTGTGTTTCCTCCGGGTGCTCCGGTTTCGTTCCACAATCCAAAGATGTGCAGGCTAGGTGGATTGGCCATGCTAAATTGCCCATACTGTACAGGGATGTGTAGATTAGGTGGGTTACAGGGGGATGGATCTGGGTGGGATGCTCCAAGGGTCGGTGTGGACTTGTTGGGCCAAATGGCCTGTTTCCACACTGTAGGGATTCTATGATCTTGTGGATTTCAAGTCTAGCTCTATTGTCATTTCAAACTGAACATATCATAGGCTACCCTTCATCTTTAATATGTGAAATTATCATGCAAACGTGAATAAAACACTTGCAAACAAATTTCTGGGCATCTCACAGTGATTGGTACTTCTAAACTATAATAGTAGTTCTGAGGTAGCTAGTTCTACGTTTACCATGTGGGTTGCCTAATCTTGCCAGGTGATCGTGGCAGCCATTTCAAGCAAGCAATGTCTTTTCTTTTAAGACTGCTCTTATGCAATGAGATCTCAGATACTGAAGTAAAGAGAAGAAAGTTGAACATTGATGGTCCATTTTCACTATGATTATAACAAAAGATCGACGGTTTATGTTCTGTCTCTATTAGCACTTCCAGCGCAATGACATAGTTTGAAAATTGCATGCACATGACCAAGAGAATGTCCTCTGTAACTACATAACATACCAGTGTCTGACAATCTTCTGGAGGTACAATACACTATTTTCCAAATGGTATTTGATACTCCTGAAACAGCAGTACTTTCATATCTGTTGAAGTATCTACAGCTATGACAAATGGAAAGGATGGATTATAATGAACCAGGACATCAGTGACATCCACATATTGGTGATCCTTTTGAAATAATCCTCCTGATGCACGTTCTGTCAAACTTGAATAGATTGGATTACCAATGTCCCCAAGGAATGCATTGGGTGTCTTTTTCTGATGCTAATGTTATTTACTGCATTACTATCTTTGCACAAGTATGATTTTGACTTTTTGTTACGCTGTACTATCTATACATCTTCTGTAGGTGACCTATAGTTTTACAGATGTGGATTTATTTTGTCATAGCTGGACAGTAGCTGCTTGTACTTGTGAGGCTTTTGTGTTCCACAGTGCTGAAACTGACTCTTAGTAATTGTTATCTGGTCTACTCTTTGTGTTGGTTTGTCACATGTCTCTTTGGAGTGCTTGTACTTTGTAATGTAGATAAATTTGTCATCCTGTGACAAGTTTAATCTCTGATTATTTCTGTGGTTCTCTCTTATTCTTCCAATACCATCTGTACGGCTTTCTCCTAAGTCAAATCTTCTTTAGACTGCAATCAATCCAATGAAGATTCATCACCAATTCCAAGGATATTTATTTCTTTTACGAATTCTGAGTTCTGTGCTTCAAATGTACATTTTTTCCCATCAATCTGTAGATTACTATGAACAAAATTATCTATGTATTTCCCTGGAGCTTTTTTGTTAAATTATGTTCTTTCAAGAATTTTATTTGTGATCAAGCCAAAGTAATTATCAGATGTTTGTTGAACTTATTCAAATGTATCAGTGTATTTTATGTTTACGCATTTCATAATGTCATCAGCTGTGAGGATCTATTCAAATAGTAGTGTATATACTTGCTCAGCTTGTGATTTAGTTTTTACATTTGAAACAATTTTGTATTTTCAGAATTGTTTTCTTTTCCCCAAGATAACAATCCTGTGTTCAATTTGACTCTTCTCCAATTTTAAGTCTAGCAAGTGGTGTTATTTCTCCTGCTCTGGCTTTCCAATGTAATTGTATTTTGGTCTTGTGGTTTAAACAGATGTTTTCTGCCTTTTCTAGGGCAATTTGAATGAATTGCAGTTTTTTGCAGATAACGTGGATCATTGCCTCCCCTTTCACTACCTAATAAACCATGCACGTCCTTTCCTATAAATTCCCAAAATGAGGCTATGCCACTGCGGTCTTAATAAATTCTTCCTGCCAAAACCATAGTTTAAATTGTGGGCCTCTCACTTTTATCACAATCTCAAAAGTCTTGTAATTATCTTCTTCTGTTAAACTCTGCCTTTTTCAGCTTTTTAATTGACTTTAGTTCTGGTCTGCGACATTCGCAGATGACACCAAAATAGGTGATGTAGTGGACAGCGAAGGAAGTTATTTCAGAGATCAACAGGATCTTGATCAGATGAGCCAATGGGCCGAGGAGCGGTAGAAGGAGTTTAATTTCAATAAATGTGAGGTGCTGCATTTTGGAAAGACCAATCAGGCAGGACTTATACACTTACAGTAAGGTCCTGGGGAGTGTTGCTGAACAAAGAGATCTTGGAGTGTAGGTTCATAGTTCCTTGAAAGTAGAGTCGCAGATAGATAGGATAGTGAACAATGCTTTTGGCACACTTGCCTTTATTGGTCGTGCATTGAGTATAGGAGTTGGGAGGTCATGTTGCAGCTGTACAGGACATTGGTGAGGCCACTATTGGAATACTGCGTGCAATTCTGGTCTCCCTGTTATAGGAAGGATGTTGTGAAACTTGAAAGGGTTCAGAAAAATTTCACAAGGATGTTGCCAGGGTTGGAGCATTTGAGATATAGGGATAGGTTGAATAGGCTGGGGCTATTCTCCCTGGAGCCTCGGAGGCTGATGGGTGACCTTATGGAGGTTTATAAAATCATGAGGGCGTGGGCAGGTTAAAAACACAAGATCCTTTCCCAGGGGTGTTGGTGGGGGGGGGGGGTCAAAAACTAAAGTCCATGGGTTTAAGATGAGTGGGGAAAGATTTAAGAGGGACCTAAGGGGCAACTTTTTCACGTAGAGGGTGGTGAGTGTATGGAAAGAGCTGCCACAGGAAGTGCTGGAGGCAGGTATAATTACAACATTTAAAAGGCATCTGGATGGGTAAATGAATAGGAAGAGTATGGAGGGATTTGGGCCAAATGCTGGCAAATAGGAACCGAAAGGACTGCGGATGCTGCAAATCAGGAACAAAAACAAAGTTGCTGGAAAAGCTCAACAGGTCTGGCAGCATCTATGAAGCAAAAATTAGAGTTAATGTTTCGGGTCTGGTAATCCTTCCTCAGAACAGTTCTGAGGAAGAGTCACCGGACCCAAAACGTTAACTCTGATTTTTTCTTCACCTTTGCTGGCAAATGGGACTAGATTTATCTCGGGTATCTGGTTGGCATGGATGTGTTGGACTGAGGGTCTGTTTCCGAGCAGTATGTCTCTACAACTCTACTTCTGTGGCCTTTGGTTACCTTACTGTACCTGTGCCTCATCATGTCTGCACACTGTGGTGGCAATGCATACACACATCTTTTTTAAACTTGTACCTCTTTGTACCATTTATTTAGAGCTTGCTTCGCAGGAATTTTAGTTTTACTCACAGAAATCCAAGGTATTCACTGCCAAGCTGAACCTCTTACTGGGAATACTCCCACAGATTCTTGATTCCTCGTAAATTTTACAGCTGTCTTTAAACTTTAAACTCTTTCTAGCAAACACTGCTTTTTTTGCATATCTTAACAGGTCTTAAATGAAGGCTTTAGCCTGGATTGACTGCTGTTTTCTCCCTCCTAATCTTCCATAAGCTCCTGCTGACTCGTTCAAGTGTGAATGGTTGTTGATTTTGCATGTTTATTTATAAAGTGGTAAGATTTTTAAAGCTGCAAACTCAGTCCTTTGGAAACTTCATCTCCTGGGTTCAATGGATTTTTTTTAACTGTTGTTCTTTGTGGTATTAAGCAACAATGCCCATCATTAACTACCGTGACATATTTGTGGTAGAAGGATTCTGTCACAAATCCTCTTTTCTTGACTAGGTTTAAGGGCTTTTATTTGGTTTACAGTGGAACAAGAACAACAACTAGCAGCCTTAACAAGATTTAGTTTATTGTATGATATTAATAAGATACAAAGTTACATTAGTAAGATAAACACTGTTACAATAACTAAGATGATATCTGAGGGCAATGTTTCCTCTAAGATGTGTCATGGTGCAGCCACTCAGTGGGTCCATATGTGGCAGTTGGAATGTTAATAATATTTGCAGCATTGATTTCCGGTTCAGGAAGTTGTTGCCACACACAGACCTCGGAGGTTGATACAGAAGAGATAAAATTTAGCAGGAGTGCTGCTTGTGTGTATAGGTTTGCATACCATGAAGTTCAAAGGTGCATTGCTTTAACCCCACCCAAGTCTGATAATTAGATTGGGCAGAATTTAATGGAGCCTTCAATATTAATTTAGTATTGCTATATTACACAACACATGAAACTACCAGATCATCATAAGAATTCATCTGTTTCACTCATGTCTTCAGGGAAGAAGGTTTGCCATGCTTGTCTGGTTTGGGTCACATATGACTTCAAGCCACTTCTTAATGGTCCAACCTGAAACATCATAGCAAGCCACACAATAGTTCAGCACCACCAAGTCAGGTGGGGACAAGCAGTGAATGTTGAGCTTGTCAGCAATGCTCCTAACCCAAGAAACAATAATGAGATAAAAAGTTTCTAGCGAGAAGAGGCAACATCAGGATTGCAGGGGGTGACATGCTGTTTAAAAAATGTGAAGATTAAAAACGAACAGAAAAGAGATAAAGTGTGAGAGTAAGTTGCTCAGCCAGTGCCTACGACCCAGAACCCAGGATGGGTCCCTCCGTCCTCCTCCCTTAACCCTTGCGGCACTCTGCAATGACTTTCTCTTATTTTCGAAAAAAACCGCCTTGCAGCTCGCTGGTTGATTGGCTGGTTTTTGCAGCAGCCGGTGATTATGACGTAGGGCGGGCTTCCAGAGCTCGCGCTGTCAATGGTAACCGCCTGCACAGGGGGGAGGGGCTGGGAGACCGAGAGCACCGGGGAAGGGAATGGGTCTCAGAGACTGAGAGCACCGGCACTGGGGGGAGGGGCTGGGAGACCGAGAGCACCGGGGAAGGGAATGGGTCTCAGAGACTGAGAGCACCAGCACCAGCACCAGCACCGGGGCGGGAGGGGCTGGGAGACCGAGAGCACCAGCACCGGCACCGGGGGAGGGGCTGGGAGACCGAGAGCACCGGCACTGGGGAAGGGGGTGGGTCTCATAGACCGAGAGCATCGGGGAAGGGTCTCAGTCTCATAGACCGAGAGTACCGGCATCAGGGAAGGGTCTCAGAGACCGAGAACACCGGCGAAGGGGGTGGCTCTCATAGACCGAGAGCACCGGCACCGGCGAAGCGGGTGGGGCTGGGAGACCGAAAGCATTGGCACCGGGAGAGGCAGTAACAACAACCCGAAGGACACAGGGACTGAGAGCAGCGGCCTATCTTCGGTCCCGCGGGTAAAACAACACCCTGGGTGGGGTAGGCCGCCCTCACACCGCCTTCTTAGACTCCTCCTCCTCCTCCTCCTCTCCCGGCCTGGGTCTGACCTTGTCGCGCTTCCTTGTAGCCGGTGAGGCCCAGCGCTCGCCGCCCTCTTCAGGTCAGTCCCGACCGACGCGAGTAGGCGGGTGCTCCCCGTCCCCTGAAACTGAGCGGCAGGACGACGGGAGGGTGGGGTTCGGGGGTAAATATTGTGAGACTGATGTCAGAGATTTGCAATGAACCCTGCACTCCACACAATGAAATGTAAGTAAGGAACCTGTGTTCGAGATCATCGTGCCGGCTGTGGTTTGAGGCTGTGGTTGTCCTGGGAGACGAGAATGCAGTCGGAGTCGCACTCTCGCTAACACCGAGTCCTGAAAACACGGGAAGCAGAACTGAGATTTAATATCAGAACACGAAATCTGTGCATACTATAGCTGAACAGCGTCAGCCAAGCAACAATTCTTAAATTTCTTCCTCCTCTTGTAAATGTGTTTGAAAATAGTGATTTCCACTGCATTGATTTTTTTTTCCCCCGATTGGCTGGAGCATTGACTTAGTACGTGTGAGAATGACAGTATATCTCAAGAATGCATTCCAAGCTGCCCTCTCGCTTTACACCATCTGTAAACTTGATGGTATCCAAACTTGCACCAGGTGCCTTTATCCTTCGCCCTATCAGACCTATATTTGCTTCCTGATGAACCAACTCGATTTTTAAAATTTCATTTCGTGTTTTCAAGTCCCTGCATGGCTTCACCCTGACTTTTTCCGTAATCTCCTTAAGTTTGACAGTTAGCTTTTGCAATCAGCTTGGATGTTCCCCACAAACTTATTCTTATGCTCTCTTTTCACCCTCTTAATCAATCGACTTGTCCTTCTTTGTTGAAAATGAAACAGCTCCCAAACCTCATTTTTTGGCCAATTTGTATGCCCCTTCCTTGGATCTTATATGATCCCTCACTTTCCTTGTTAGCCATTGTTGGGCTACCTTTCACATTCTTGCTTTTGTGCCACACAGGAATGAACAATTGTCTCAGTTCTTCTATTCTCTCCAAGTGTTTGCCATTGCCTATCCAATGTCTTCACTTTAAGTAATGTTCCTCAATTTATCCTCGCCAGCTTGCGCTCCAAGCATCATAGTTTCCTTTGTTGGGGCCCTAGTCTCCTCAAATTTTGTTTGACTGCATTGCTGTGAAATATCCTGTTTTAGTACATTAAATGCGCTGTATAAGTATACAAGTTGCAGTTGGTAGCAGACTTTAAATGGGCACACATGCCAGAAACCTCAAACCTTGTAGGTTCAACTGTTATTGTTGCATTTTTACTGGTCCTGACACAGTAAAACTAATAGAAGGCTTCAGAGGTCTTGAAGTTATGTAATGTTTTGTGATGAATAACTAGGGAAAACTTTTCTTGCTTAGAAGTCAATTAGTAAGTTTGTTTTATCAGTTTTAAAGTTGCCAGTAAAAGGGGGAAGTGGAAAGCTGAGGAAAGAAGTATTTTTAAACAGAATGTTGGAGTTTGGATGGAATGCTTCACAGGTCGTGGTTGAGGATGAAACTAATGCATTTGTTAAGAGAAAGCTGGATAAATATATGAAGTGGAGGAAGACTCCAGATTATGGGAAGTGAAGAGTATGGTGTGGTTAATTTTGCATTGCTTTAAGAAAGAGGTGGTATTGTAGTGATGGCTGTGACTCCAACTGCTGTCAATATCTACATTTTCCCAGAAGTTATTGCTTGTAATTATTCAACATTATGAAGTGAACATTGTGAATTAAAATCAGTTTTTTTTAAATGTACCTTTTTAACTGATGACAGTGTCAAGTGTTCAAGAATTTGTTAAATTTTGTGGGACAAGCAGTTTTTAACAATATTTTTATGCAGATACATGGATTCCAAAGGATGTTCAACTTTCTAATACTTTAATCTTTCAGGAGCGTGGAGCACCATGAGTTTAGCCGAAATTTATGATAACGTGAAAAAAGGGAGGGAATATGCCCTTCTAGGAAACTATGATTCTTCAATGGTTTACTACCAAGGGGTAATCCAGCAGATTCAGAAACACAGTCAGTCAATCAGAGATCCAGCACTAAAGGTGAAGTGGCAGCAGGTATGGCTATCAAATTTTCTGCTCACCCTATATTTTCTTGGGGCACTTGTTTACACATTTGCTGGTTAGCTCGCTCTTATCACAAATTAATTATGAATTAAGGCATTTCATAGAATCCCTACAGTGTGGAAACAGGCCCTTTGGCCCAACAAGTCCACACCGACAATCAGAGCATCCCACCCACACCCATTCCCCCTATAACCCACCTAATCTACACATCCCAGAACACTATGGGTAATTTAGCATGGCCAGTCCACCTATCCTGCACATCTTTGGACTGTGGGAGGAAACCAGAGCACCTGGAGGAAACACACACAGACACGGGGAGAACATGCAAACTCCACACAGACAGTCACCCAAGGGTGGAACCGAACCCAGGTCCCTAGTGCTGTGAGGCATCAGCGCAAACCACCGTGCCACTCCAATTAAGGCATTTGTGAAAGAGTAGTGACTGCAAAAGGCAGTGGCTCTGTGGTTAGCACTGCTGCCCCACAGCACAGGGACAACTTCATTATTATTTACTGTAGGTGGTGAGGTGAAGAAGAACTTTTAAAATCAAAATAGTTGGTGATCAAGAAACATTTGTAATTCCTTCTATTCAAGCAATGACTTGAGAATTGTTTATCCCCAAACGATTTTTGAATATTAATGTTTGTTCCTTATCAAATAACACATATCTCTTGATTAAAATACGTAAGTCCTATTCCAGTTGCTTAATGTGATGTTATGGAATATTGATAGGTTTGTACTGAAATAAGTAAAATGGGTTAAACTGAACGTAAAAGAGAAGATGAGGGTAGAAATTTAGATGGGGAAATAAGATGGCATTTGAATTGGGGAAGAAGAGTATAAAATAAAATGATTGGGAAGTGTTGGTGAGCGCATCACTGGACAAGTAGGCTAATGCTCTAGGAGATGGGTTTAAATCCTACCACAGCAGATGGTAAAATTTGAAAGGTGCTCTTGTAGTACAGTAGTGGTGTCCTTACATCTAAGCCAGAAGGCCTAAGTTCCAGTGAAGCTATGTTCCAGCTATGTGTCACGCCATGTCTGAACAGATTGATTAGAAATATCTATAAAATAAAGGAATTGGGCAATAAATAATGTACCAGTTATTGTTTAATGTTATTTTACAGCTTCACCTCATGGAACCGCACTCTGTGCTTTCGCTTGTACTTGCACCTAATGTTTTGAGCCCATTTCAGGACCCATGAACTCTCACTCCACTTTTACAGTGATCTCAAGAGTCTTCGCGAATTCACTTTGAGCCCCCCTTTATTTCCTTTATCCAGCTGCTGCTCCTTGGTAACGTATAGAAACTGACGTCCAGATACATGGAGAAAGTGCCCACCTATTTTCCTGAAAGCTATACCACCTCTACTTTTTAAATCTGCCTGTAAAACATTAAATCATGATAAATTTAAAGCATTCTCAAACTGAACATCACATGAAATGATTTTTGAGGAATATTTTTGTCCTTGCTACCCTTGTTTCGTTTCCTACTGCTGACTCCATCATCGTCTTCATCGTATATTCTGGTGAAATGGACCACCAAGATTTCACGTCCTATCTGACCCAGGGCAAGTAGTTTCAAACCCGACGTTCTATTAGTAACCAGTCTATAATTCTATAAATGATAATATTCACTGCCTAACCTTGCCCAGGTTGCTTATGAAGCACCCAATTTATTTCTTGCCAGTTCCAATCTTATTGTCCATACATGCTCAGCTCATCTAAAACTCAATAGGTTGATTTGAAGCAGATTTTGCTTGCCCAGGACCCTGAGTTCAGTGACCTACACTGACATCTTGAGTTTACCTTCAAATTCTTCTAGTGTCAGCCTAAACTCTTGCACTGTACTCTGGGCTGGATCTTCCTAGATCTCAGGTAGTCTTCATATTCTTCTCATTAATCTCACTATTAATTTCACTGTCTTCCAACCTCCTGAATGCTGTTGTCCCTTGATTAATTTTGGTTTGTTTTTTCTTGTTCTTTTAAAAACCGTCTTGAGAAAAATTTACTTGGTCATTCTTTGCTTCAGAGCTTTATTCCTCCTATGAAGAAAAAAAAGGGCTCTCATGTATATTGTGCTGTTAATTCAGAGGTGTGAAGAAAAATCTGTCACCATGCTGAAGACCATAAGATATAGGTTGCAGAATTGGGTCATTCACCCGTACGTTTGCTCCACTATTTGATCATGGCTGATATGTTTCTTGTCCACCCTATTCAGGCACCTCCGTATTCTGTTGGTTTCAATCAGATGGCCCCTTGTCCTTCTAAACTCTATCGAGTACAGGATAGGGTTAGAGGAAAACTAGTGAGTGATGAAATATTAAGGGATAAGGTACCAACGTAGGTCAGTGAACATTAGCTGATAGACCTGTGAAACTGCGTGTAGAATAAGACAAGGACAGGAGAATTTGTGATGCTAGAATTAAGAGAGTTTTTGTCTTTTGTTGACAAAAATTTGAATGAGGGTTTCAGCAGCAAATGTTGGCAATGTTGTGGAAGTGAAAGTAGATAAAAGTAGGTTGTCTTTGTGACGGAAAAAATATGGGTCAGGAATTCAGGTTTGAGTCAGATAGGACATCATAGAGCATTTTATGTCACAGAAATGTGAGTTTCTGATATTTTAGGTCTGCATAGGGAAATAGGATGATTTTAGTATATGAATGTTCTTACTGGCACTTGTTTAACATTTTAAAATGAGACCATAATTCAACAAAAAAAACCCTGCCCCCTCCAACTTGTCAAATGCTTTGTTACAGATGATACTTAATGAAATTAACAATTTATCAGTAATGGTTGAAGTTATGATGGCAACACACAAGAAATAGTAAACAAGTGTTCTAAATATATTAAGACAGTTTAGCTTGTAAGACAAAGAGCAAAACAGTTTTATCATATTTCCAACACTATCCTTTACAGATATTCAATCCCAGACTAATATCACTCCTATTTCAACTCTTTAATTTCTTACTTAAATTCTTCACAACTCCCTTCCTTGGACAGCTGATCTGGTCATCTTCAAGTCTGCTGATGTGAACCATTTTTCAATTCTGATGGTGTTATCCCCCAGTTCTATTAGCTCAAAAACTCCCATACAAAATTCTCTCAGCCTGGAAGTCTCTTATACTGACACCCTTCTGCCAGGGTACTGGTTTTCATGAACCGAGTATTTTGTCATCCTGCTAGGATGAAACTGTTCTTCCTTCTGAACTGAAGTCAGAAGTCTAATTAGTGACCCCGATCTTTCATTATCTCAACCATTAATACCAGAGAGAACCTGTTAGGTACTTGACTGAACCATATGCCTTCTTTGATATGATGTATTTAGGTAATTTTCCAAATGACATCCCTTTTAAAAATAAATAATCTTCAAAGAATGAAACCACATCTGCCTCTCTTTTAAGATTTCAATTTCCAAGTTGAATATATTGTATGTTTTTTATTGTATTGATGGGTTTGTTCATTTATGGTGATGCAACTTTTTCACGTGTAAATTAGTAGGATAACAATGAGAAGAAATCCTGACCAGTTCTTTTCTTCAAGGATTTGAAATGTGGAAGGCAATTGTAAGGGTTTGTAGTATTGGTAAAAATGAACTAATTTGGCAAAAATCATAGATTGAAGCTGGTGTGTAATCATTGGCTGCATAAACCATTTAGGAATATCATTGTTGGTGTTGGAAGTCCGTTATCTCAGTCCTGGACATCTCTGCAGGAGTTCATCAGGATAGTGTCCTAGGCCTGAGTACCCTTCGTTACTTCATCAATGACGTTCCCTCCACCATAAGGTCAGAAGTAATGACGATCATGCATAATGTTCAGCACTGTTTGCGACTCCTCTAGTACTGAAATATACATGTTCTAATGCAACAAAACCTGGATAGTATTCAGGCTTGGGCTGACACGTGGCAAATAATCTTTGTACCACACAAATGACAGGCAATAAAAGACAATCATCTAACCATCACCCCTTGTCATTCAATAGTGTTACCATCACTGAATGCCCCACTGTCAATAGTCTTGGAGTTACCATTGACCAGAAATTCAACTGGATAAGTATAAATGTAATGGCTGCACGAGCAGGTCAGAGGCTAGGAATACTACAACAAGCAACTCAACTCCTGACTGCCTGAAGCCTGTCCACCATTCTGCAGGAGTGTGATGGAATTCTCCCCACTTGCCTGGGTGGATGCAGCTCCAACAACACTCGAAGCTTGACACTATCCAGGATGAAGCAGCCAGTTTGATCGGCACCACATTCACTCCCTCCGCCACTGAAGCTTGGTTGCGGCAGTATATACTGTCTACAAGTTACACTGCAGAAATTCACCAAAGATCCTTAGTATCTTCCAAACCTATGATCCCCATCCATCTTGAAGGACAAGGGCAGCAGATACATTGGAACACCATCATGTACAAGTTCCTTTTTTAAGCCTCTCTCTGTCCTGACTTGAAAGTGTATCATCATTCCTTTACTGTCGCTGGTTCAAAATCCTGGAATTTCCTCTGTAATGGCATTGTGGGTCTACCTACAGTATATGGACTGTGCTTCAAGAAGACAGCTCAACACCACCTTCAAGGGAAACTGAACGGACAATAAATGCTGGCCTGCCAATGACACTCACATCCCACCGGAGATAAATAAATTTTACTTATTAACTCATAAGGAGATCATGGAATTCTTTGCATTTGAAAAATACCATCATTTTCCCATGATCAGAAAAGTACGGCAATTTTATATTTGACTTGTCCTATTTTTATGTTTGAGTATGACTTGAGATTTATCTTAATTGATAATTTGTGTTATTTTATCCTGATTCCACTATAATCTAGTGACAAGCTGTGATAAATGCTCATTTTGATTATATCAATTTTGTGACTTCTGAAAGTAATTGGGAGGGAGTGGTGCCCATTCTTATAAGACCATAAGAAATAGATACAGGAGCAGGCCATTTGGCTCTTGAGCCTGCTGTACCATTCAGCAGGCTCATGGCTAATCTGACATTCCTCATGTCCAGTTTCCTGCCCTTTTTCCATAACCCTTGAATCCCCTACTGATCAAAAATGTATCTGTGCATTAAATATACACAAGACACTGCCCCACAGCTCTCTGTGGCAAGGAGTTCTAAAGGCAGTCAATGTCCTGAGAGATGAAATTCCTCCTCATCTCAGTCTTTAGTGGGTGCCCATTCTGAGGGTATCCTTTTGGTCCTAAACACTCCCTCGAGGGAAACAGGCACTCAACCTGTCAAACCTGTTAAGAATCCTCTATGTTCTTATGAGATCACTTCACTTCTCCCTCTTCTCTACTGCAGTGAGTAGAGCCCCAACATGTTCAGTCTTTGCTTTTAAGACAATCCCTCTACATTAGGGATAATCCTAGGGAATCTTCTCTGAAGTGCCTCCAATGAAGTTATACTTTAATAAGGGGCTCTCAGTACTCCAGATGTGATCCCACCAATACCTTGTACACTTGCACTAAGATTTCCCTGCTCTTAAACTTCAATCCTCTTGAACATTCCATTAGCTTTCTTGTTTACCTGCTGCATCAGTGCAGTAGTAGCCCTGAGTCTCTTTATGTTACAGCTTTCTGCTGTAGTTTTTCTCCATTTAAATAATCTGATTTTTTTTTTAGCTCTCTGTTCAAAAATGAACAACTTCACATTTTCCCACAATATACGTCGTTTGCAACTTGTTGCTGTCCCAGCACTGATTCCTGTGGAACCCTACTAGTCATAGATTGCCAACCTGAGAAATCTCTGTCAAAAGCTAATGCATGACCCCAAACCCTGTGTGATCTTACCGTGTGTATTAAACTTTTGTGCTTCACCTTATCAAATGCCTTCTGGAAGTCCAGATAAGCTGTATCTACAGGATACCAATTATCTGTGTTGTTACATTTTCAAAGACTTCTAGCAAATTAATCAAACATGAGCCAGGGACCCAGGTTCGATCCCATCCTCTGGCAACTGTCTGTGTAGAGTTTGCGCATTCTCCCTGTGTCTATGTGGATTTCCTCCCACAGTCAGATTAGGTAGATTGGCCATGCTAAATTGTCCAAAGTGTCCAGGGATGTGCAGGCTAGGCGGATTAGCCATGGGAAATGCAGGATTACAAGGATAGGGTAGGGGGGGTGCATCTGGGTGGGATGATCTTTGGAGGATTGGTGTGGACATGATAGGGATTCTGTGAGTTACCCTTTGTAAAACCATGCTGACTCTGGATTATATTTTGACTTCCAAATGTCCTATTATTATTTCCTTAATTAGAGATGCTAACAATTTTCATATGACTCATGTTAAACTAACTAGTCTGCAGTTTTCTACTTTCTGTCTTCATCCCTTTTTTGAATGGGGTGTTATATTAGCATTTTTCCAATTCACTGAAACCTTTTTTGTGTCCAGGGAATTTTGGATTGTTATACCCAATGGATCCGCTATCTCTGCCACTTGCCAAAAGACCCTAGGATGTAGTCATCAGGCTCTGGGAATTTGTCTGCCTTCAATCCTAATAGTTTGTGCAGTGATTTTTTTCCTTAATGGTGGTGATTTTTCTAAGTTCCTCCCTTTCTATAACTACTATATTACCTGTTACTCTTGGGAAAACTGAAGCAAAATATTGATTTTTTTTTTTTGTGACTGCTATATCTGTGTTCTCCACAACTAGCTCCCTAATCTCATCCACCAAGGGACCAATATTATCGGTCTCTCTCTTTTTATATACTTACAGAAACTGTTGCTATTCATTTTTCTATTTGTGCTACTTTCCTATCATGATTTGCCTTTGCTTTTTATGACTTTTTTTTAGTAACGCTTTACTGAACTTTGAACATTTCCCAATCTTCCAGCCTCCCATTTGCCTTTGCACTATGGCATGCCTTAGTTTTTGTCTTTTATATTAACTTAAACTTCTTTGGTTAGCCATGGATGGTTTATGACCCTTTCCCCCAAAAAAACTTTCTTCCGTTCTGGAATATATTTTGGTTGGGAGCAATTCAGTATGTCCTCATGCCACTGCTCATCAACTGTCTTAGCTTTTAGTCTCCCTGCCAGTTCTTGAGGGCCAGATCTGTCCTCAGGCCTATGAAATGACCATTACGTAAGTCCTGAATACTAGTGTGGACTCCAATTTCTTACCCTCCAGTTGATGCAGAGGAGCTTCTTCTATGGCTGCTCCAAGAAACAATGTTGCTCCAAGAAATAATATCTAATATGTTCAATGAACTCTCCCTTGAGGCTATCCTTGCCAATTTGAATGCACGCAAATTGTTGTCAAGAATGCCTAGAAAATCTAGTGTGTGAACAGGTTAAAAAAGGCTGGAAAAATTTCTATTTCCGAAATAATGACCAGAAGACTATTGCTGTGATTTGTTTTCCAGGTGCGTCAAGACTTAGTGGAAGAATATGAACAGGTCAAAGGAATTGTTAACACTTTGGAAAGCTTTAGAGTAGAGAAACCACCAACTGATTTCTCTGTGCCTCAGCAAGATGAATCTTCCAAAGATCCCAGTGTTTGGCCACCTCCTATTCCAGTTGAACACCGGTGTGTAAAATTAGTAATATTGAATGTTAGTTTAGTAATACTGAGTTTTGGATGAATTTGTTTCGGAGATAGTAGGAACTGCAGATGCTGCAGAATCTGAGATAACAAGGTGTAGAGCTGGATGAACACAGCAGGCCAAGGCCAAAAAGTAGCCTGTGGTTAATATTGGCCAAATAGCATAAGTAATTGGAGCCGGAGTAGGTCACACCATGCAGCAAGGCTGCTGTACCTTGATCACATTTGAGTAATGTCAACTCTGTCCTATTTTCTATTATTCACCTTTCACCCCAACATTTATTGATCTCCTGCTTAAATGTTCTGAGTGTGCACTGACCTCTAGATCAGAAAATTATAAGGAATGATAACTCTAATGTGATCTCATCAAATTCTAATTGGCTAACCTGCATGTTGTGAGACTGTGACCTTTTTAGTTCTAGATATTCCAGCCAAGAATACAAACTGGCAGCATCAATTAGAAACTTTGTGATTGGCATACAAGGGCGCCTAAACTCCCCCTGCATACCATCATTTACTGAAAGGTATGCTGCTTTTCTAAGTTGTATAATTTTACACTAACATATATAATCCGTCTGGGAGCTGGTTTGCTATGCAGCGTGATGCCAACTATGTGGGTTCAATTCCTGATGGAGGTCCCATCTTCTTGACCTCATCTGTGGCATGATGATCATGAACCATAATAACTGTCCCAAGTGGGACTTGAACCCAGGCTTCCTGGCCAAGAGGTAGGGTTGCTGCCACTACACTACAGGAACCCTTTCCCCTCTCATCTATTTAGGTTTTTTTAATTCTGTTTCCAGAAGTGCTCTTGCACAAAACTGGTTTCCCCTTCTCATCTATTCTTGTTAAGTCAACCTGTTCAGGGGTGTTCTTACTTACCTGTGGAGCAAGTGGGACTTGAATCCAGGCCTTGTGGCTCAGATGTGGGAGCACTACCACCTTGCCACATGAGCCCTTCAACCTGTCATCTAAGATGTCGATATGGATTATAAACACCTGAAGTCTATGTGCTGAATACACTGGTCACCGTCCACCCCCATCCCCAGCCCTGAATATGACGCCTTATTCATACCAGAAGCTAACGTGGACCAGCCACACACATGCTATGATTACATGAACTGGTTGGAAGCTTTGAATTTTACATTGAGTAACTCACCTACTGACTCCTCAAAGATTATCCAAGGCACAAGTTGGCAGTGTGGTGGAATGTACCTTACTTGCCTTGATGACTGTAGCTCCAAGTATCTCAACACCTTTCAGGATAACGAACTCCACTCAATTGGCACTCCATTACCACCTTAAATATATACTCCTGCCACCACTGGCACACAGTACTTTGTAGCATCCACAAGGTATACTGCAGCAACTTTGCAAGGCTTCTTTGACAACACCTTCCAAATCTCTCGAATCTATCTGGAATGTCAAAGGTAACAGAAGCATGTGTACACTGTTTGGCAAGTCTCCCTCCCCGTCACATCCTTGATGTCTTGAAATAACATCGCTTTTCCTTTAATCATGCTGGTTCAAAATCCTGGGACTCCCTTCCTAATAACGTTTAAAGTACTTACACCACATGGTTCAGTGATTCAAGAAAATAGCTCAACACCACCTTCTTGAGCACAATTAGACTCATGTCTCAGAGCAGCAAGATTCATGCCCTGTGAATTTAAAACATGTATTTGTCAAACACTCAAACTCTTTCATAAAGCTAATTTGGATCTATCTCATCTTTAGAGTCATAGAATCATAGCCATACAGCATGGCAACAGACCATTCAGTGCAACTGATCCATGCCAAACAGACATCCCAATCTCACATAGTCCCATTTGCCAGCATTTGGCTCATATCCCTCTAAACCCTTCCTATTCATATATCCATCCAGATGCCTTTTCAATGTTGTAATTGTACTAGCTTCCACCACTTCCTCTAGCAGTTCATCCCATACATACACCACCTTCTGCGTGAAAAAGTTACCCATTAAATCCTATTTAAATCTTTCTGCACTCACCTTTAAACCTATGCCCTTTAGTTTTGGACTCCTCCACTCCAGGAAAAAGACCTTGGCTCTTCACCCTATTCATGATCCTTATGATTTTATAAACCTCTAAAAGGTTACCCTTCAGCCTCAGATCCTCCAGGGGAAAAAGCCCCAGCCTATTCAGCCCCTGCCCATAACTCCAACTCTCCAGTGCCGGCAACATCCTTGTAAATATTTTCTGTGCTGTCTCAAGTTTAACAACATCCTTACTATAGAAAGACAACCAGTATTGTATGCAGTATTCTAAAAGTGGCCTCACCAATGTCCTGTACAGCTGCAACAATACATCTATTTTCTCCACAACCAACTATTTTAAAATGTTACATTGTGTGTAGAATATTGATCAACGTTTAATTTACTTCTCTTATCTAAGAATTTTAGTTTCCTCATTGTGAAAAACTAATTGCCTGATAACAATCTTCAGATTTTTTTTACCCCTCTTGTAAAGATAAACACACGATATTTGTCTTAAATAGGATTTTAAATGGATGACAGTTTTTTGTTTTCATTCATTTGTGGGAAGTGGGTGTTGCCGGCTTTTTGTTTTATTTTTGCTCGTGGGACGTGGGCATTGCAGATTAGTCAGCATTTATTTGCCTGTGCCTAGCTGCCCTTGAACTTGGTAGCTTGCTAGACTATTTCAGAAGGTAATTGAAAATCCACCACATTGTTGTGGTTCTGGAGTGACATGTAGGCCAGACCAGGTGAGGACGGCGCATTTCCCTCCCTGAAGGGCATCAGATGAGTTTGTTTCTTCAACAATCACCAGTGGTTTTCCGTAGGTTCTTTATTTCGGATTTTTTATTATTGAATTCAAATTGTGGGATTCAAACTCCCATCCCCAGAACATTAGCTGAGTTTTGGATTAGTAGTCTGGTGATAATACCGCTAAGCCATTGCCTCATCATTGCTGGGCTAGTATTTATTGCCTAACTGTAGTTGCACTTGAGCACAGCTAACTACCACCTTCTCTTAAACCACAGCAGTCCATTTGTTGTAGATAGATCCACAGGTCGACAGAGCTGTTGAGAGGTTGGTCATTTAACCCAAGAGAAACAAGGTTATTTGTAGACTCAATCCAGTGTTCTTCAGGTATTTAATGGCTTTTTTAGTTGCCACGTATCAAAAGTAAATGAAACTATCGGGTGATCTAAGAATTACATTTTATATCTAACTTTGGAAATGTGGTAACATCTTGCCTTTGGTCTGTAATATTGTTGGTTCATGCATGCGTTTTGAGTAAATAATTTGTGATCACATTTCAGATTGACACTGACAGAATGCTGCATTAATGAATGTACCATTTTTGGGTTGAATATTAAGCTGAATTCTAGGTGGATGTAAACATTCTAATAACACAAATACTTTTAAATCTTTACTTAAACGTGTTTTAAAGATTTAAAAATTAAATATCAAATTTTTATATTGACTAAGGTTTTAAAAAATTTTGAAGAATAACTATTAAAGCCTCTAGCATGATTTGATAGCTGTTTTTGCAGCCATCAAATTTTGTTGCTTTAGCCTTGAAGCTGATTTTTGTTGCGGTGGGTAGTGGGGAAACGACTTGTCATTAATACTTTCACTTATCGGTCATTTTGAATAGGTTCAGTTGGTGCAGATCAGTAATGACTTACTTTCTGGACATCATTTGACAGGAAATTATGGGTACTGCCTAACAGTGTTGTGTTGAATTTCAGAGCTCCTTTGAAGCGGCAGAATCGTGAGGTTAAACCTGCGCGAAAAGAATCACCAGTTGTCCAGGCAAGAGGACTTGTGGGACGAGGTCAGCAGGCTGGAAGAGCCGAAAAATCTAGTAGCAAGCATAGTGGTGATTCCAGAACAAGAGGAAAAGATGACAAGGTATAATTTTGCTGCTTGTAAATTGTACAATTATGAAACTTATTGCCAATTTCCTTTTACTTAAAGGATGGCTGGTTATTTTCTAAACTTTAGATGTTGAAACCATCAAATTGCATGCCTCTTCCAAATCATATAATTTGCATTATTTTCATTATACTTAAGATCATTTTCATTTTTCTATGCCTGGGTGTGTGTTCAGGACAAGATTTACCCAGAGATGCTGTTTATTGATCTTTCCATAATGACTAGTTGTGTGGACCAGGAGTCCTCAGCACAACAGCATCTCTTGGACTGTCCACCTGTCCAGAAGCGACTGTGAGAACAGCAAAGATGCAGATAACTTCCAGACTGTTTAAAAAGTCAAGCTCTTTCTTGGCCTCTCGTGCAATCTGCAGCAAACCAAAGATCACGAGCTATTCCCTTTTTTAAAAACCATTTTCTGTCAGCCATTGCCTGTAACCAATGTCTTAGGAAGCAGAACAATTAGTGTGCCACCTACCTTATGTATTCAGAAGGGTGTGGAAATGAGATCAGATGACTTAAAAGAAACAAGATGTACTCTGAATCCAGGTTTGTTAGCCTGAGTCTATCAGACAGTTAAATTGGGGACTTTGGTTACATCTTTAACTTTTGTGACCAACTGAGATTAGTAGGCTTGAGAACCAGTTCGATTTCCCAAGTGAATTGTGGCAATATACAGATGATGGAATTCATAATTGTTTCCAATGTGCTGCTTGGTCTTTGGCCTAGTACAGAAAATTGAGGACTGAGATTTCAAAACTGAGACTGTTTACTGGGCAAAGACGTGGATAAGCTGCAACAGCACCTCAAAGCACTAGGAGATACCATTCGTAGTGCTTTCAAAAGATCCTCCTATTTGTTTGACAAAAATGGTGGTCTAACAGCAGCATCCTCTCCCAAGTCACTTTGTGCTAATTAGATGCTAAACAATTAAAACTAACTTTGCTGGGCAGAACAAGTATCAGAGATAAAAGGTACTGCAGATGCTGGAGAATCCGAGATAACAAGCATGGGGCTGGATGAACACAGCAGGTCAAGCAGCATCATAGGAGCAGGAAAACTTGACGTTTCGGGCCTAAACCCTTCATCAGAAATGGGGGAGGGGAAGAGGGTTCTGAAATAAATAGGGAGAGAGGGGGAGGCGGATAGAGGATGGATAGAGGAGAGGAGGCAGACAAGTCGAAGAGGCGGGGATGGAGCCAGTAAAGGTGAGTGTAGGTAGGGGGGTAGGGAGGAGATAGGTCTGTCCAGGGAGGACGGACAGGTCAAGGGGGCGGGATGATGTTAGTAGATAGGAGATGGGGGTGTGGCTTGGGGTGAGAGGGAAAACCGGTTAGGGAGGTGGAGATGAGCTGGGCTGGTTTTGGGATGTGGTTGGGGGAGGGGAGATTTTGAAGCTTGTGAAATCCACATTGATGCCATTGGGCTGCAGGGTTCCCAGGCCGAATATGATTTGCTGTTCCTGCAGCCTTTTCCTTGTAACCGCAGGAAGTGCTACACCTGCCCCCACACCACCTCCCTCGCCCCAAGAAGACTTTCCACATCAGGCAGAGGTTCACCTGCACATCTGCCAATGTGGTATACTGCATCCGCTGTACCCGTTGTGGCTACCTCTACATCGGGGAAACCAAGCGGAGGCTTGGGGACTGCTTTGCAGAACACCTGCGCTCAGTTCGCAACAAACAACTGCACCTCCCAGTCGCGAACCATTTCAACTCCCCCTCCCATTCCTCAGATGACATGTCCATCCTTGGCCTCCTGCAATGCCACAGTGATGCCACCCGAAAGCTGCAGGAACAGCAAATCATATTCAGCCTGGGAACCCTGCAGCCCAATGGCATCAATGTGGATTTCACAAGCTTCAAAATCTCCCCTCCCCCAACCGCAGCCCAAAACCAGCCCAGCTCATCTCCACCTCCCTAACCTGTTTTTCCTCTCACCCCAAGCCACACCCCCATCTCCTATCTACTAACATCATCCCGCCCCCTTGACCTGTCCGTTCTCCCTGAACTGACCTATCTCCTCCCTACCCCCCTACCTACACTCACCTTTACTGGCTCCATCCCCGCCTCTTCGACTTGTCTGCCTCCTCTCCACCTATCCTCTCCTCTATCCATCCTCTATCTGCCTCCCCCTCTCTCCCTATTTATTTCAGAACCCTCTTCCCCTCCCCCATTTCTGTTGAAGGGTTTAGGCCCGAAACGTCAAGTTTTCCTGCTCCTATGATGCTGCTTGACCTGCTGTGTTCATCCAGCCCCATGCTTGTTATCTTGGGCAGAACAAGTTATTTGTATGCTCGCATCAGTGCCAGAAGCACCTGCTGTAATCGCACTCAGTGGGGCCTTGACTATCAGGAGGAAAGTAGAAATGCTTTGGAGATGGCCTCAAAGCATTCTTGAAGATTTCATATATTCACACTTGCTCATGGAAATACCTGGCCTACGACTGACTGAACGTGAATGTTCTTCTGGAAAGGCACTAAACATACCAGAAGATTTCACTAGAATGTGCCGAGCCTCTGGAAGAAGCGCACAAATGTCCAAACAACTCTTTTGTCCAACCCTTCAAACACCACAAGTATATTGCAGATTTTCTGATCACACATTGGACTTATAAGTATTCTCTGAACCTATTGGTTGGGAGTGGAAACAAGTAATTATCTATCCCTTGGGACTGCCAAAGAAGTCTTCATAACTTGTCAGTCCAAACCTGAATGTTGTCCAGACTTTCACCATCACTGTGGAGTGCTGCTTCATCTGAGGAATGTGGCTGGTTACTTCCGATTTGTTTCCTTCCCCTTCCAACCCCTCAGTTAGGTAATTTGACATGTTGTAAATTGTAATAATTTAACTCTGGTATTGCCACGAGGCCCAGGAAACTCCATATATTTGATCTGTCAGTTTATGTCTTCATATTCCATGTGGCCATGAACTTTTTATTGATATTGTTTTTATGCAAACAAATAGTGTAATTCTAGCGAAGCACTAGAAGGACCAATTGATTCAAATTGCAACAAAGAAGCATATTCCGTAAGGGTTCTTTTTAAATTTTGAAAATTAAAATTGCAGCAGTAGAATTTCATGTTCAGCAATGCTTTTGGTCTCAGAGAAGCAATGATATTCACCATTGACCATAAAATAAAGTCTGAAGCGGGGATGGGTGTGGTAAAATTCACTCAAGTCTGTGTGGTTTTGCAATATTCACTAATTCTGTGGAAACTAGAAAGAACTCAGGTGGGGTGGGATAATGAATAAATGATTATATTCAGAACCTGACCAAATTAAATTGCTGTGTAGATTCATGTTAAAAAGGAATTGTAGCAAAAGATTGGTAGCAGAATCGTCTTAAATTTTAATTATAAAGCAAAGTGAGTCACTTCTTTTAAAAAGTCACATATCTTTATGCATCGGGTAAGTTTTAAAGGTGTCTTTAAACAGTTTAAAAAGTGAGATCCTTCCCATGTTTTTGGAAGCTGTAACACTATTTAGTATCTGTGTCCTTGATAGTTTGGATGTTTTCAATCTCGAAGAGGCTTTGAAGGTTCTTAATGTTGTAGTACTGTGTTTCGAGCAGGCAGTCAGCCCAATTCTTGCCAGTGCTATTTCTTACCTGTTAACCTTGGAGTCAGTGAATACAACATTGAAATTCTCTGGGCAGTGCAAATGGCCCACTGCTGTTTGCAGATGTACATACTATTGTGTGCATCACCTGTACAACAGTGCTAAATATTTAAAGCTTTACTGTTATTTACGCAGGAAAGTCTGGTCAGTTAAATTTGATTACTTTATTAGTGGGAATCAAACATTAAAATATTGTACAATTTCAAATAATTTTCTTTAAATAAATGTAATTAATATTCCATTCTTAATCTTAGACAGCCATCATTTGTCATTCTTTTAGCTTCTAGCATTCTAAGTACCCAAGAGCTGCATTTCTCAATTTGTGTTTTCTTGCTCACCAGTTGCATGCTCAAAGAATGGGTCTAGAATGATACCGTATCTGCCTCCTAATATGTGCTTTGCAAATTTACTTTGTCTTTTTTGTATACCTGCTGACGCATGGCAATAAAAAAAAATCATAATGGTCTCTCGTTAACTTGATTATAGAGCCGAAGAAACCCTCAAGAAGCACCAGGAGATGGAGATGGAAAAAGATTTGATGGAACTGGTTATGATAAGGATTTGGTTGATGTTCTGGAGAGAGATATTATTTCCCGGAATCCCAATGTCCATTGGTATTATGATTTTAATACTGGGGTTTTAAAAATACTCAGGTTTTGGTTATGGGTGCAAAACTTAGCATGTTCATTTTCTGTTCAGGGATGATATAGCTGATTTAGAAGATGCCAAGCGACTTTTGAGAGAAGCTGTTGTGCTACCAATGTGGATGCCTGACTTCTTCAAAGGAATAAGGCGACCTTGGAAGGTAGGAATTTAGTTTTTGTTGAGATTGTTATAGAATTATAGTATATTGTAGCACAGGGAGGCATTTGACCTACACTTCCCCTTTTCCCTGACACCTGACATATCTTCAAGAACACATGGAATTATCTTTTTTAAAATTCCCGTGGATTCTGATTCCACATGTTTTCAGGTGTTGTGTTCCAGATCTTAACCCTTATGGTTATATTTTTCCACTTTTCTTGTCTAATTTTATTTTGCCAATTATTTTAAATTTGAGCACTGGTACTTACCCTTTTGGCAAAGGAAATAATTTTTCTATACCTGCTCTATGTAAACCCCTCAACTTTGAGTTTCTCTATTAGCTGTACCTTTGCTTAACCTTCAAAAATGAACCTCAGCTTCTCCACTCTCTCCACATATCAGGAATGAAAGGACATCAGCCATCTGGGATAAGTTTTAACTCTACCATGGGTCATGACGTTCTTTTTAAAGTGTTCAGAATTATGCAGATTGCTCCAGCTGAGGCTTAGCCAAAGATTTATGAAGGTTTAGCAGTACTTCCTTGTTTTTATACAAAATGTCTCTAGCAAAACTAGAGTCAATGGAAATCGGCAGGGAAAATTCTCTGCTGGTTGGAGTCATATCTGGCACATCATGAGGTAGTTGTAGTTGTTGCGAGTTAGTCATCCCAGCTCCAAGGGATGTCTCTGTAGGAATTCTTCACCGATCCTAGGCCCTGCTGTCTTCAGTTGCTTCATCAATGATCTTCCCTCCATGGTAAAGTCGGAAGTGGGGAATCTCGCTGATAATTGCATAATGTTTAGCACTATTCATGACAATTAAGATACTGAAGCAGTCCGTGTCCAAATGCAGCAAGACCTGGATAATATCTAGGCTTGGGATGACAAGTGGCATTCAGGCCACGCTTACCACGCAGTGAGCATCTCCAATAAGAGACCATCTAACCACTGCCCCTTGATGTCACCCTGTCAGTGGTGTCACCATCCCCCTTTATTCACTCTCCACTATCGAGCAGCAGTGTGTACCATCTACAAGATGCACTGCTGGCCACGCAACATGAGAGGAGCAGGAAAGCTGACGTTTCGGGTTGGAACCTTTCTGAAGAAGGGTCCCGACCCGAAATATCAGTATTCCTCCTCCTCTGATGCTGCCTGGCCTGCTGTGTTCCTCCAGCTCCACACTGTGTTATCTCAAACTCCAGCATTGGCAGTTCTTACTATGTCACAAGATGCGCTGCAACAATTTGCTAAAGATCCTTAGACAAGATCTTCCCTGAACCCATGGCTACTACCATCCAGGAGGACAAGGGCAGCAGGAACATAGGAACACTACTACCTGCAAGTTCTCCAAGGTGATCACCATCATGACTTGGAAGTATATTGTGGTTCGTCAGTGTCACTGGGCACAAAATCCTGGAATTCCCTCACGAATAACGTTGTGGGTCTACCTGCAACTCATGGACTGCAGCAATTCAAGAAGGCAGCTCACTATCACCTTCAAATGCAACTAGGGATGCACAATAAATGCTGGCCCAGCTAATGACATCCATGTCCAGAAGTGAATAGAAGAAAACTTTGCTGAGTAAATACTCCGTATGCTTTCTTAACTATTCATTTAAATTGGCCTGCCATCTTCAATATGTAGCTCTGTCCTTGCACCACTTTGCAAAAAGTACCATTTACATTAAACTGCCTTTCCATGTTGTTTATACTTCGTTCTCCAAATCTATTGTGTGTTAAATATAGACTAATAGCTATATTTAAAAAGTGGAGTTGGAGGAATATTTTTTTCAAAAAGCTAACCTCTCAATCTGAAACAGGCAAATTATACTCAGAATTGTCTTACTACCTTGTAATAGCATGTTATTTCTTTCCTGTACTCATGTTCCAACAAATCTGAGAGCTAATTGCCATTTGTGATGAGGAAGAGTTCTTGTAGAATGCATTTATGTTTGATTCATGTCCAGTACAGAATATTAACTGCCTGTTTAAGTCTAGTGAAAATGCAGCTCCAACAGCACTCAACTTTACATTATCCAGAACAGAGCAACCTGCTAGGTAGTCACCACATCTACAAAGATTCACTCCCTCCACCACTGATGCTCAGTAGCAGCAGTGTACCATTTACAAGATGCACTGTAAAAATTTATTAAGACTCCTTGGGCAGCATCTTCCACACCCATGACAACTACCATCTAGAAGGACAAGGGCAGCAGATACACGGGGACGACACCACCTGTAAGCACCCCCCCTCTAACCCACTCACTATCCTAACTTTGGAAATATATTACTACTCCTTCAGTGTTGCTGGGTCAAAATCCTAGAACTCCCTTCATAATGGTGTTGTGGGTCATTGTAGCAAATGGAATATTGTAGTCGAGAAGGCAGCTGAAGATGGGCAATAAATGTTGACCCAGCCAGTGATGCCCATGTCCCATGAATGAATTAAATAATACATAGCCTCGTTGCTGAAACTTGATGTATATTTACATAAGAAACAAATGTGGTGCTCCCATTGCCACCTAAAAAATGAGTAATTTGACGTATCCTCTTGTGAAATTCAAATATAAAGCTTCATGTTCAATATACCATGTGCTATAACTATTTAAATCAATATTTGTAATTTTTACAGGCTAGGTATTAATAATCAGTGTTTTGAATAGAAAGGCTTGTCTTTTAGAATCTACAGATAAATTTAATCTTGTTTTTGAAGATAATTTTTAAAACCTGTGAATTCTTTTGGCAATGTTATGTAATTTTACAGTTTTCTTTATTCCTTCTGATAAGGTTATTGCTGGAAAAAAGGTATAAGCAACTCAAACACTCTTGGCTTGTTCTGCCATTCAATTAGATCATGCTAGTCACTCCATTTGATATATCTGTTTTTGTTCTAAATTCCCTTATACTCTTACAGAACAGAATTCTCAGTTTTCAAAATTTTATTTGATTGAGCACCCACAGCCTTTTGCATGAGAAAGCTCCATTAACGTTTTGCAGGATAAAGTTCCTGGTTTTACTACTATGTGAGACAGCTTTAGTTTCAAGACCATGTGCCTGAATTCTGGATTCACCCATTGGAGAAACTTAGATGACATCTCCAAAGTGAAAAAAGAGACACTTCCATTTTAGATTGAGACTTAAAAGGCTCAGAATGTCACAAAGCACTTTACAGCCAGTTGAGTACTTTTGAAGTGTAGTTATTGCTGTAATGTAGGAAACATAGCCAAGCTGGGCACAGCAAGCTCCTCTGGACAATAATATGATAAGAACCACGTAAACATTTCTTGTGACATTAATTGAAGGATGCATAGTGGATTCCAGAGATAGCTTCCTTGCTCTACTTTGATATAGTGCTGTGGATTTCTGATGCCCCGTTGAGAGTGGGCAGAAGGAACTTTGGTTTAACATTTAGTCCAACAGATGACCCCTCCACTTGTGCACTGGTTACAACACTGGAGTGTCAACCAAAGTTTTTGTCTTTGAGTCCTGGGGTGGGACTTAAATGCTGAACCTCTGATTTAAAAGCGGGAGTGTTATCCACTGAGCCAGCCTAAATCTTTAACAGGAATGCAGATTGTTATCTAAGTGACGATTAGATTGAGAAAAGGGGATGGTGCAGTGAGACCTTGGTATCCTTGTATACCAATGACCGAGCACGCGTGGTGCAGCAGGCAGTGAAGAAGGCCTTCATAGCAAGAAAATTAGAGTACAGGAGCAGGATGTCTTACAGAGCCTTGGTGAGACTACACTTGTAGTATTGAGAGTAGTTTTGGTCGCCTTACCTGAGGAAAGAAAATGAGGAGGGTTCTTGTAGAAGCCTATCAATTGTAGCAGAGTTAGACCAGATAAGCAGACAAAGGATATTCCTGATGTCCAGAACCAAGGGCTACAGTTTAAGGTTATGGCCATTTAGGACTCATGAGGTGAAATTTCTTCAGAATAGTGAACCTGTGGAATTCTCTGCCACAGAAAACAGCTGAGGCCAAAGCATTGAATAGTTTCAAGAAGGAGTTAGATATAGTTCTTAAGGTTAAAGGCATCAATGGGTGTGTGGTGGGGGGGGAAATGTGGAAATGGGGCACAGAGTTGAATGATCAGGCATGATCACATTGAATGGCAGACCAGGCCTGAAGGGCTGAGTGGCCTACTTCGGCTCATGTTTTATATGTTTGTGTTAAAAATGACATTTACTGTTGTAGTTGCTGGTTCATTTATGTTTGAGTTGTAGTGGTCTGGAGATCTTTGTCCTTGGCGTAGAAATCAGTTGGTTGCCCTCTACTATTTTCTTTTTGTTTACAACAATATGACTGCTAATTTAGTAGTGAGGCTACCGGCTCCCTTGCTTATGTTACTAAGAGGTCTATTGGCTATTTGTAGGTTCCCTCACTGAAATAACTTGACAGTGGAGCAAGTGCCGGACTGGGCAACTTCAGGATTCTTCTGTGGCTGCATGGGCTACCATCTTGCTGCCTGTAGATTGTACAGGAAGAAGGTTGATGTGAAAGACTGGATTCCCTGTATATAATTGTTTTCTATAAAATCCTTCTTATCGCTATGTGACCTACATGGCTTCTTGCATTTTTGCTGTAGTGCATTTGTCTATTCTTGCTGTAGCTTGGAGATGTTAGTCTCTCTGGACAAACCAGTATAGGGACAACCTGGATTGAAGAATGATCACCTTGGAAGTATGACTTTCAAGGAATAATGTCTCCCACAGCTTGAACCTCTTAAGAGTTGAGGGCCAGGGGCTGATGTACATAACTTGTTTGTATACCATTTCAAAAAGGGATTTTAGGAAGTCTGGTATTATTTAGAACTTGTTTCCTATTCAAGAGTATAATGAGCAAGAAAAGAAATGTTCTCTTCTGAATATTCTTTAAATTCGGAATGGAATTAAATAAAATTCTATTAATATTTTTCTTTTCATATTCCAGGGTGTCTTAATGGTGGGACCACCAGGCACTGGCAAAACCATGCTAGCTAAGGCCGTGGCTACGGAGTGTGGAACAACTTTCTTTAATGTGTCCTCTTCCACATTAACATCCAAGTACAGGGGAGAGTCTGAAAAGTTGGTTCGTTTGTTATTTGAAATGGTAAGTGAAATTACATATGTATTTTCTATTTTGTTTCTTGCTGTCATATAAGTAAAGAACAAAATTAATGTGAAAAGAAGTGTTTGCACTTTCAAGAAAAGCAGGGTTAGTCACATGACTTAATTCTATTCTCTACTCCCCTCGCCGTCTCAACATTTGTCCTTCCAGTCCCAAACATGAAAATGTAAGGAGAGGATCCATCCATGTTTCTATGATTATACTTGAAAATTAATATAGCACCCCAAAAGTTATGTTGCTTTTTTTCATCATGATTTTGGACACAAGCATCCCATTGTGAGGTTGTCCTATTTATTTGGCGAATAGTTAGTTCCAAGCTGCTACAAATCTGCTTTATTTTGTTTATGTTGACTCTCTCATTCTGTCCTGAAAGTTTTGTAATTTATACTGGCCACAAAGTCCATGTGAAGGACAAGCATTTCCGTGTAATATCCCATAGCTTTGTTCAACTATGTAAAGTATTGGTTATAAACAGCTCAGTGATAAATTGGGAATGAGTGGAATTTGAAAACAAAACTGAATTAAACATAGCCTAAATAAGTGTGTCTAATTAAACATTTTAATTAGAAAGGGCATTTGCATAAGTGGTGTGCTATAGATGTTAGACAGAAAATTACTTAGTTTGGGTACGTACAACTTGGCACATTTATTTAGGCTGTGTATAGATTTTTATTTTCAATTTCTACTCGTAACAAGGGAATAATGGAATATGTTGTTTGTATTATGGAGCGAGTGCTGCATGCTGTTCTTTGGATGATATAATAAACCTGTTAAAGTGGATACTAAAGATAACAAGGTGTAGAGCTGGATGAACACAGCAGGCCAAGCAGCATCAGAGGAGCAGGAAAGCTGATGTTTTGCGTCTAGACCGGAAACGTCAGCTTTCCTGCTCCTCTGCTGCTAGGCCTGCTGTGTTCATCCAGCCCTACACCTTGTATTTTTAATTTCTGAAGCATCGGCTGTTCCTACTATCTCGGATGCTAAAGATATTGTTTTTCCCTCCTTTAGGCCCGATTTTATGCTCCAACAACTATATTTATTGATGAAATTGATTCAATCTGTAGTCGCAGGGGCACATCTGATGAGCATGAAGCCAGCCGTAGAGTCAAGTCAGAGCTGCTTATTCAGATGGATGGTATGTTTCCTGTCTGTTTAAAGGCATCAGTAAATGAATTGCATGTAAAATTAAATATAGAAACACTTAAATATCAATATTATATCTTCTATCTTTTAAAGTAGCCCCACTCAGATAAGCCTGTCTGTATGATCAATCTTTTTCTCTGATTTTAGTAATTTTACTACTGTCTTGTTCACTGGACAGAACAAAAAATCTGCAATGCAAATGTTTCGCGCATATTATTTGTTTCATACATTGTTTATGGTCATTTGCTAGTACTGAACTTGAGTATTGCAAAAAAGATTCATTTTGTTGAAGCTTTTTGTCAGAATATCTTGTAAGAAATACCAAAGTAAAAGGAAAACAATATTTGTACTTCAGGAGGGAAATGCTAATTGTTTGGCAAGTGGACTCAAATTGGTACAGAATTCTCATGGGAATGCCACCAGTAAATGATAACTGAACATTTTGTTGCCAAGCACTGTATAAATTTTAAACCAGGCTTGTTGACTCTGTTCGGTCAATGCATTACCTTAAGTGGACCAGCACCTGTTTTACTCAAAAATAGAGACTAACTGTGTTAACTAGCTACTCATTTGTGGTACACTTCTCAGGGTTCTGCCATAAGTCCGTCAACCTGTCTTGTTTAAATTTTACACTTAGTATGGCAGTTAACTATCAGTTGTCATTAACTGATGCATTCTCCTCTGCAGAGTTAAGTGGGTACAAACTTGGCAGATGTAGTATAATGTGGGAAAGTGTGAGGGTATGCATTTTGGCAAGAAGGATAGAGGAAGTGATTATTTAAATTAGAGAAGCTACAGTACAAAGTAATTTGGAGTCCTTGTGCATAATTCAGAGGAAAAAAAACTACTGTTTGAGTCCAGTGAGTGATAGGGAAGGCAAATAGATTGTTAGTCTCTATTTTAAAGGGAATGGAACGTAACAATAGGGAGGTCTTGCTAAAACCATTGAGCGCAGTAGTTAGACCACAGCTGGAACATTGAACAATTTTGTTCCTGTTGTCTAAGGAAAGATATACTTTCATTGAAAGCAGTTCAGAGAACACTGGGTCAGTCCTGGATATGGAGGGACTTTCTTATGAAGTGAGGTTGAGCAGCTTGGGCTTCTACACTGAAGTTTAGAAAAACAGCTGATCTTTTTGAAATATACAAGATTTTTAAGGGTCTTGGCAAGGTACATGCGAGAGATTTTTTTTTTGTTTTCCCCTAGTGGGGGAAGTCTAGGGCCAGATGACATAACCTGAGTAAGGGGTTGCCAATTTAAGACAGGAGGAGGACTTTCTTCCGAGTGTGGTGTATCTATGGAATTCTTTGCTGCAGGTGGCTGTAGCATGCATGTCAATATTGAAAGCTGAGATCCAGATTTTCAGTTAGCAAGGAAGTAGAAGATCTTTTGGGAAAAGGCAAGAAAGTGGAGGTGGAGATTATCAGATCAGCCATGAAATCATTGAATAGTGATGCAGACTTGATGGGTCAATTGGCCTAATGCTTACCCTATGTCTTGTGATCTTAAATTATTTAATAAATAGCATAAGTTGGGCAAGGTTTGCCTTTGACATTATCCGATCTTGGCTTTGAAAGCCTTTCCTGTGCTTGTCTTTAAAATTAACTTATTCAGAGCTAAAGCATTTGCAATTTTGATTGCCTTGAAAGTGAAGGGAGAAAGGCATTACATAGAAATTGACTTAGCGTGCAACAAAATAAGCATTATGACAGCACCTGCAAGGCATTGCATTTTCTTTTCCCCATTCCTCTACATTAACACCTTATTTATTGATTAACCTAAAACTAAGTCATTGATTATTTTTGAACACAGTTACTTGAAAAAGGTGACTGTGAAGTAGTCTGGATGTACATTAAAACAGAGCTATTAAACATGCGTACTTGTCTTTGCTTTGACCACAGAAGAACCTAAACTGTTTGATAGAAATGGCTAGCTTAGTTTAAATTGATGCATGCTGTACTTTGAGTAGAATGTTGAAAAACCTTTTCTGTAACACTCCAGTTGAAGATGTTTAATATTTTCATTGCAGGTGTAGGGGGTGCTTCAGATAATGATGATCCTTCCAAAATGGTAATGGTATTGGCTGCCACAAATTTCCCATGGGATATAGATGAAGCTTTAAGGAGGAGACTTGAAAAAAGGGTATACATTTCATTGCCCACAGGTATAAGATCGTGAATGCTATTAATGGTACAAGTGACGTCATTTGTTAATAGGTATTTGTTCAGTGTACTTTCAGTTACTTGAGATATGAAATAATCTATTTTCATTAAGGCAAATTCATGAATATTTTGTAATTGGTGCATGAATAACTGAAGATTATAATCATCAAAAGCCAATGCCTGAGCTTTATTGACAAGAAATGGAAAAATATATTCTGCTTCAGTTATTTTCTAGAATTACTTTGTCATTTTCTCCTCTTAACAGCACGTGGGAGGGCAGAGCTATTGAAAATAAATCTCCGTGGAGTAGATGTTGCACTAGGTGTTGATGTTACAGTTATTGCTGAGAAGATGGAAGGTTATTCCGGCGCGGACATCACCAATGTTTGCAGGCAAGGATTTTTAACCAAACTAAGATAAGATGATGGTATAAAGGGTGGCCTAGCAACTTCAGAAACAACAATGTACTCCATTCTGAAAGTAAATATGAATTCCAGCATCAATAATCAAACTTAAATCCATTGAATTTAACTTTAATGTTAACTTGCATTTTACTGTAGGAGTTGCGCTAAGGCATTTCCTAGAAATGTAGTCAGGCAACTAGATCACAGATTGTTCTTCCTGGTGGGCTAGTTTGACCACATCCATTGATTGATCATGGATAGGTTAATATCGAAAGATGTATCCAAGCTGATGAACAGGGTAATAGTGGAGTGAAGATAAAATCTGATGAATAGAAATCATACTTAAAGATTTACTTCTGCAATTACTGCTTTAATTGCTTTTAGAGATGCTTCCATGATGGCAATGCGACGTCGCATTCAAGGCCTATCTCCGGAAGAAATCAAAGCTTTGTCCAAAGAAGAGTTACAAATGCCGGTAACCATGGATGATTTTGAGTTGTCTCTGAAGAAAATCTCCAAATCAGTTTCTGCTTCAGATCTTGAAAAGTATGCAACGTGGATGGCTGAGTTTGGTTCAGTGTAACTAATTTACGTAGTGTACGTTGTAAAATGGAAGGTTTTGAGTAATGCATACTGTGTAAAGTCATAGGATATGAAAATTGTATTTGCACATTTGTTTCTTAAAGACAGTACATTATCAATTTGAGCCTTGAGAATCAACTTTACAGCAATCCTGACTCATCACATGCAAAGCACTTTAATACACTAATAAACTAAACTGACACGTTGGGAAAGATGAAATCATTTCAAGTTATTTGAAGTATTAACTCATTAGTATGAAAATAGGATTCCTCCACCCCAGAAATATATTGTTGGTCAAATTATCAATTAGCATTTAAATGCTAAATTGAATACACCTCATTTCCCCCTTTTCCTATATTCATTGTCAGAAACATTCCTTTATTAGATAGTTGAAATGTATAAAGTTAAGAGTGACATGGTGCATTACAGTAATGGAACTACTTGGTTTAGCTACCAAATTTTAAATAAACCATGTTCCTTAACTACTTATAGATTTTATGGGACTATGTATTTAACAACCATAGTTTGCAAAACTTTAACCATCTATTTGTCTGCTAGTAGAATTTTTAAGAAGTTGCAATTTTTAAGGAGCATTTTTTAAGTGGCTTGATAGGAACTCTACAAAATTTAAGATCTACTGATTGGAATGAATGTTGTGTATAACAGTCAAGTTATAATCAGGCTCTTGAGCACATGGACATAATTTGAAATATTGGTTTACAGACAGTAGTATATTTTCACAATTATTGATACTGCTCTGAAGAGTTTAAGTTCTGTGAAAAATGACTAAAGCATTATAATTTATATTTCCCTATCATCAGTATGGTACGAGATTATCTGATTTGTTCCAATGAAATTTGTATTCTGTTTAAGGAACCAGGCCAGTCAAGCTGACGTTTAGATGTTACATGATTTGAATCCTTCTTAAATGTAAAAATTTGAATAAATTTTCAAATTGCAGGGCCTCCCTGAGGTATAAGCATCTATTTGCTCTAAAATCCTAATGCCACATTGTATATCTTAGAAACAGGAGAATAAACTGCTTAGCAATATGTCTTTTTATAAAGAGGAAAATTGGCAAGAAGCTGAGAAGATGGTCAACTCTACCCAAACCTATCATATGCTTTCCAAAGCTTTATTTTCCCTTTGATACTTGAGTTATATTGCCTGAGGCATGCAGCATGCCATTATATTGATTTTGCTTATGTCCTGCCTCCCGTTGCAAGCTCTATCTCCATTTTCAGTTGCCAGTCTAATTTTAAAAATTAATCTTGGCTACTCTTCTACCAAAAGTATAATTTCCTTTTCTTTTGAAAAGGAACATAAAGGCACGTAATCATACTTCTGTGCAAGTTTTTAATCTTTAGGGCAATTTAGATGTCTTGGTGTTAATCATTATAATGAGTTAATCATTTACCACAAAGCATACTAATTTATGAATAGTCCCAGAACAGTTTCAGATATCACCACTACAATTTTAATGCAATAACTGCAAATTAGAATTTATTTCTAACATATATAAAACAGGAAACAAGCTATTATTTTAAAATGAAGTCTTCTTGTATGCAGCCGCAATGCTTGCAGAAGTGAACAGTCCTATTAACACTTACTGAGTTAGTCTGTCTATGCAGTAACAATGTAGAAAGCTAATTGTGACTAATCAGTCTCTGGATGTACAATAGAATGCATTGAAATATCAGTATTTGTGGAAGCATTTCATTTTTTCTATTATTTTGCTCAGTGTGGTAAAGAAGGTAAAGAATAGACCAGAATATCTTGTATCATTTTGAAACTGGGTATGTGCTATAAGCCAGTTGATTATTTTCAGCATCCAGAAATTGAAGTGTCAGTTTTGGCCCTTTTTGATTAGTGCTGAATGCATCGCTAATTCAGAGTTAATGTTTAGTTATGAGCATTCTTTTAGTACTTGCACTTTTTGTAACAAAAGACTTTATAGAAAGAGAGATGCTGTTGTTTATGTCATTTTATATTGTCATTTGTAAACATGTTATATGCTGTTTTTGGTGAGCGCAATTGTATTACTTTTGCATATTATTTATGTTTTGTCTTGCTGTTATGCAACAGTTCTAAATAAAGTTTCTTTTTTAGTTGTTGTGAAATCTCTGGGAATTATGGGATGATTCCGATCAGTCTGTTTAGTGAACCTGCATTGTTGAATTAATGGCTTTTTGACACTGCACCACTGTGCTACCACTTATGGCGAGTCTATCCTGTCAGTGGGACAGGACATATGAAGCATGATGATGATGGGCTCTGGAACATTAAGACTCCATTCTGAGAGAATGGCTACGTCATGTTGTCTGACCAGTCTTTGGCACAGGTCCCCAGGTGTTAGTAAGGTGGACTTTGCAGAGTAAACAGGGCTTAGACATGCTGTTGTCATTTCCAGTGCCTTTGTGGATGTCATGATCAGTCCAGTTTCATTCCTTTTTTTCAGACTTTGGAGTAGTTTGATATAGCTAGGTGGTTTGCCGGAAATCATTGATGAATGTGAGACTCGAGTGGATTTTTTTTTCTAGTTTAACCTGTTTTTCTAATCGGCCTGTTCAAGGATGTTATCTCACACCTCTGGAACAGGTTGGACTTGAACCTGGACCTCCTGGTCTAGGGATAGGGATACTATTATTACACCACAAGTGGGCCCCCAGACTCAAGTGGTAGGTGTGCTATGGAATGGTTTTCACCTGAAATGCTGGGACCAGTGTTCAGTGATTTGTAGGGATTTACTTAAAGCAGAAGTTGGGAGGATGAAGAGGGGAAATGAGAAAACAGTGGTGCATAAAATAAAGGAAATACCACAGGTGTTCTATAAACATCAGGGGAAAGAGGATAACTAAGGCCTATTAAAGACCAAAGTGGTTTTCTGTGTGGAGCTAGAAGATGTGGGTGAAATTTTAAATTACTTTGCATCTCAATTCACTACGAAGAAGGAATCAGGGATGCTGACTGTGATAGATATTTCTAAATCAAACTGTTCCGATATGTTGTGACACACCTCCTGGAGCAGGTAAGAACTGAACCTGAACCTTCTGGCTTGGAGGTAGGAACATTACCACGTACCCTTGAGGAACACATTTTGTCCTCCTTCAGGAGTACTGAAGCTTTAGTATTTGGGGACTCATATACTTGAAGAAATTAGCATGAAGGAGATGGTTTTAGCAGGCTTAAAAGTGGATAAATTCCCTGAGGCCAGAGTTGTAACCCAGGCAGCTCCAGGAGCTGAGTGATAATGATGAGGGGGTGGGGTTGGGGGCGGTGGGTTTGATGATTGGACGTTCCAAACATTTAATCTTTAAATCTTTTTGGCCACGAGAGGTACCAGAGACTGAAGGATAGTTAATGTACCATTATTCTCTAAAGGTGACTTTATTGAGGGGAGATCACGCATAATTAATCTGAATTTTTCAAGAGGGTGACAAGATACATAAGTTAATGTTGTGTGAAGTCTACAAGGACATCAGTTAGGCTTTAATAAAGTCAGTCTCACATCGGTGATAGGTCAAGAAGGTAAGACCACGTGGGATTCAGGAACATTTGGCAAATTGGAACCAAAGTTGGCTTTGTGTCAAGAAGCAGAGGGTGATCGTTGAAGGTTCTTTTCATGATGGGAGGCCTGTGCCCACTAGATGACTAGGATTCAATGCTGACTTCCTTGCTTTTCGCAGTGTACATTCATGATCAAGACATGTACGCATGCAGTATGAGCAATAAATTTGCAGGAGACTTGAAAGTCGGTGTGGTAACTAGTGAGGAGGAAAGCCTTTGACTACCAAATGATATAGATGGGCTGCTCAAATGGAGAGAACAGTGCCAAATAGAATTTAATCCTGAGCACTGTGTAATGTGATGTATTTTGAGAGGACTAACGAGGCAAGAGAGTATGTAATGAAGTAGGACCCTCGGAAGCACAGTGTATCAGTGGGACCTTGGTGTGCATGTCCAAAAAACCCAAAAGGCAATGGGAATTGTGGGTGAAGTGGTTAAGAAGGCATATGTGATTCTCGTCTTTATTAGCCAAGGTATTGAGCACAAAATCAGGGAAGTTATTATAGACATGCATACAATGATAGGCCACAGCTGTAGTGGTGTATGCAATTTTTGTCACTACTATAGGAATGACTATAGCACTAGTACTGAGAAGATTCACCAGGATAATGCCTGAGCTGGAGTATTTCCATTAAGAAGGGAGACTAAATAGGCAGGGTAGTTTTCCTGAGAGCAGAGAAGGCTGAGGGGGGAACCTAATTGAGGTGTACAAAATTAAAGGACATAGATAGGAAGAGACTTTACGCTGTGGTAGAAGGGTAAAATATCAAGTGTCATAGATATACATTTAGAGGCAGGAGGTTTAGAGGTAACTTGAAAACAAATTCCATAAAGGTGTGTGCTTTCTGAATGTCACGACCTGAAAAGATAGTAGAGGTGGGAACCTTCAACATTTGAAGTATTTATTTAAACACTTGAAATACCATAGCATACAACATGACAGGCCATGTGCTGGCAAATGGGATTAGAGTAGACAGGTGCTTGCTGACATCTTTCTATGCTGCAAAACCTGATTAGTCTAGATTGGGCCAATGGCCTATGAGTGTAGAAGGGCGAGAGGTAATCTTATTATTGCATATAAAATCCGAAGACTTGTTAGGGTAAATATTGAGAGGATGTTTCCACTTGTGGGCAAGACCAGAATTATGGAGCACTTTAAGACTCTGTGGAGATGAGGACTATTGTTATTTTAGAGGATGATTAGTCTTATGGAATTATCTTTTTTTTTAGATTACAGTGAAGGCTTGGTCATTGCATTTATTTAAGGCTGAGTTGGACAGATTTTTGACAGACAAGAAAGTGAAGGGTTCTGGGGAACAGGAGAAGAAAGTGGAGTTCAAACCACAATCAGAACAACATTAATTTTATTGTATAGTGGAGTAGACTCAGAACTTTGGCCCAAAACTAGAGGGCATGGGTTTAAAGTGATGGGAAAGACTTTTAAAAAAACCTGAGCTATAACTTTTTCACACTTGGGCGGTGCATGTGTCGAACAAGCTGCCAGAGGAGGTGATGGAGGCTGGTACAATTACAACATTGAAAAGGCATCTGGATGGGTATATGAATAGGAAGGGTTTAGAGGGATATGGGCCAAATGCTGGCAAATAGGACTAGGTCAGCTTGGTATGTCTGGTCAGTGCAGATGAGTTGGACTGAAGTCGTATGTGCTGTATAAATCTATGACTGAATGATCTACTCCTACTCCCAAGTTCCAATTTATGTTGGTTTCTGAAGAAGTCATTAGACTCTTAGCGTTAACTTATTTTCTCTTTCCACAGATGTTGATGGACCTGCTGAAATTGCCAGCATTTTCTGTTTTTACTTCAGAATTAAGTCTGTATTTGCTGTAAGACTATGTGAGATTTCTGAAAACAGATACAGAAGTTGAGACTGTGACCATAGAGGGCAGTATTAAACAACAATTTGATCTATCTTGCAGTACAACTGTTAGAAATAGGCTGTTGTAATCTTTACATGCAAAAAAAGCTAGACCCTTCACCGAGGTCTGGAACACCATCCAGTCTATAAAAGTGTTTCTTAAGTTATTTAATATCACAAAACACCAAGCTAACTTGAGGTTCATTAAAAAATCTGAATTAATTTTACAAGGAAAGAGCCATGAAAATTTGAGGCCGAGCAGGAAAGTTGACGTTTCCTCAGAAATTTCTGAACTGAAAAGTCAACTTTTCCTGCTCCTCTGATGCTACCTGGCCTCCAATTTTCATGGATCTTTCCTTTTAAAATTAATTCAGTTTTTTAAAATGAACCTCAAGTTAGCTTGGTGTTTTGTGATATTTAATAATTTCGGAAGAAGGGTCCTGACCTGAAACGTTAGCTTTCCTGCTCCTCTGATGCTGCCTGGCCTGCTGTGTTCCTCCAGCTCTACACTCTGTTATCTTTGACTAAAGCATCGGCAGTTCTTACTATCCATAAAAATTGATGTTAGGATAGAAATTTGTTAACATTGGAAGCGCAAAGTGAGTGAGAATATGTTAGTAGTCTTTTCGATGTCCCTCACTATATTACATTGAAGTAAATAGAACTGAATGTCAGGTAAGTGGTGCAACGTTTCCACTCAAGACCGAGTACTGTAAAATGCTAGTCACTAATGGACATTGAAGTCAAACCTAAATTGGTACCGGAATTATGCAACCACTTTTGTTTTGGTGCATAGATTAAGTTATCCATAGCGAGCCTATTGTATAATAGCTAATGAATTCATGTAGTTATGTGAAAGCCTTTTTAACAAAATGAAAGTAAGCACTTTGTTGAAATTATGCCTTGAAATGAATATAGGTATTTGAAAAACCATGGCAACACAGGAAGCAAAGAAGAAAAGAGGAATAAAAAGTGTGGCACTTGAGTCTTTATAATTTGAACAACTGTGTTACTGACTGGGCCTTGAGTAGTAGCTGAATAATTTAGAAATATTTTACCTTGCAATATATCCCTGCTATAGTGGAAGCTTTAACTCACAATTTTAGACTAGGTTGAGGAAATTGAAATTATCGTAAACTACACTCAGTGGAGGTCTGTCATGATTAAATGCAATTGTTCAATCACGTGGCTTGCCGTGTTTGATCTTTGTGAAAGAGCTCTGTCTTTATTGATACAAAAGAATCTGAATATCAGTAGGCACTGGTCATAAATAGCTGTAAAAATTACAGTTTTGTTGGTTTGACCTAGTTTTCAACACAACTGAAATCACCCAAAAAGTAGATTGTAGATGATTTTAGGTTCATATTTGAATACAAAGTAACAATATAAAATTCTCTTAGCTGTATAAGTACCCTAAAGTTGTAATTCAACTTACAAATGGTTTAAATGCCTTTGTTTTAATGTTGAAATGTTTGCCTCTTGTTCCACTCATTATTGTTGAGAGCCTTCACTCTAACTCGGAGCAGTCATAGCAACTGTACTCGTCTTTGAATAATGTCGCCAGGAACTGCCAAAATATCTGTACAAAATTGTAATTAATAATTGCACAGCGTTCAATTCCTTTGCTCAGAAACTGAGCTGATATTTCTTTCACCACATTAGATGAGGATCACGAAGCAAAAGAACTTGCTTTTATCACATTTTTGACATCCCAATGGGTTTCACATCGAATGAATAGCTTTTGCAAGTTAAGTTCACAAAAATAGAACTGATTTATAGAGAGCAATGTTCCCCAGAAACTGAAAGAGATGTGACTAAATTGATCTTCTCTCATAGTTTTGAGAAAGGAACTTTTGCCAGAACACCAGGAATGTTTCCTGGTCTTTGTCAAAAGAGGCTGTGGGAAACTTTTAGTCTTCACCTGAACATGTAAATGGCACCTTTATTTCACATCTCATTTGAAAAATGGCACTTCTGATACTATAGTACTCCCTTGCTGTGAGACATTAATCCAATTTACGTACTCAAACGTAATAGGAAGGGAAGAAGAAGAAAACAGGAGTGATAGTGGAAGAGAATTCATTAGTTAGGTGAGCGCACAGGTTTTTTTGCAGCTGCAGATCTGACCCCAGGCTGTGTGTTGTCTCCCTGGTGTCAGGAACAGGAATGTGACTGAGTGGCTTCAGGCCATTCTGAAGAGGGGAGGGTGACAAGACAGAAGTTGTGATGTATGTTGGAAGATAGGCAGTAGACTGAAGAACAGTACCTCAAAGGTTGTAATCTCTGGAGTATTCCCAGTACCACATACTAGTGAGTACAGAAATAGGAGGATAGGGCAGATAAATCTATGGCTCAGGCGTTGATACAGGAGGGAGGGCTTTAGTTTCCTGGATCACTGGGACCACTTCTGGGGAAAGTGGGACCTCTACAAGCAGTACAGTCTGCACCTGAACCAAAATGAGATCAACATCCTTGGGAGAGGGTTTTATAGTGCCATTAGGAGGAATTTATACTCGTCTGGAAGGGGCAAGGGACACAATATACTTCAGTAAAAAGAACCAAGGTAGAGAGAGTTCAGTTTTGAGGAAGTAAGACGAGGCTGGATGGTTTCTATGTTAATGTCAGGACTATTATAGGTAAACCAGCTGAGTTAAGGGCATGAATTGACGCATGGAATTGTGATTGAGGGAGAGACAAGAGTGGCAACTCAACATTCTGGGGTATAGGATCTTCGGGCAGGACAGGGGAGGGTGTAAATGAGGAGATGGTTTTGCATTATTAATTAAGGAGACAATTACTGCAGTAAGGAAGGGTCTTGCAAGAGTTGTCAAATGAGGCTATGTTGGCAGAGCTCAAGAATAAAAATGGAGCAGTCACACTGCTGGGAGTGTATTATGGACACCCCCCGAAACAGTAAGAGAGCAAATAGAAGGGCAGGTATGTAAACAATTCTCTGAGGTGTGTACAAACAATAGGGCAGTTATATTATAATTATACTATTTTAACTTCCCCAACATTAATTGTCATAGTGTGAAGGGTTTAGAGGTTCTTGAAGCGTTCTTGAAATGTATTCAGGAGAGCTTTTTGTATCAACATTGTAAATGGTCCCAAATAAACAACACAGTGCTCGGTGTCCTTCTGGGGAATGAAGCCAGACAGGCACGCAAGGTGACAGTGGGGAGCATTTTAGTGATAGTGACCACAACACCATATGTTGTCAAGCTTGTTACCTAAAGGAGAAAGATAGTCTGCAAAAAAGGATGTGGGTTGGAGGAAGGCAGATTTTATTTAAAATAAGTATAGGACATGGACAAAATAGACTGGAAACACCTACATCTGGGTAAATCTGCATCAAAACAGAGGGGGGTGTTCAAAATGGAATTGGAGAAAGTACAGACCCAATACCTTTAAGGTGAAGTGTAAGAGCATCAAGCCCAGAGAACCCTGGGTGTTTAGGAGTATTCAGGACTGGATAAGAAGGGAAAGAGAGACTTTTAACAGGTACAAAGGGAACAAATAGATAGAGGCCTAAGTGGAATATACAATGGGCAGTGGCAACTTTAAAAAACAAATAGAATAGCAAAGAAAAGACACGAAAAATCACTGCCAGTTAAGATTGGGGAGAATCTCAATCCTCTATGTCGAGCAAGGGGAAAGGGATAACCAGGGAAACAGCAGGGCTCATTGGGGACTAAGGGGGCAACTGCGCATGGGGCTGGAAGACATTGTACCGTGTTAAAGGCTTACTTCATATCTGTTTCATTTTGGAGAAGGAGGATGTAGGTACAGAATTGGGGAAAAGGAGATGAGAAGTTCTTGAGCAGCTTGACACAGAAAGTGAATTAGCTTTGAATTGAATTATGTTTATTGTCATATGTGCTCAAATGGGCCCTCTACAGTGCCATCTTAGGTACAAAGGTACCTAGGTACAGCTTCTTCAGTTACAGATTAGTTACAGTGTAACAATGTCACCAATACATGGCACCATCTATTGTACAGAGTACCTAGATACAATCATTAGTTACAGAATGCAGAATTAAAGGAAAAAAGTTACATTACAGCTATACACAATATAACCATAGGTCAGAAAAACAAGCAGCAAAATTAAAAAAAACAAACATCACTGTCTCTCTCCAAGGGGTCTTTGCAGCAGACCACGGCAGGGAGTCTCCATGTGGTCTGATCGCTGGCTGCCACCATACTCCACACTGGGCCACTGCCACCACCACACTCCACATCGGGCCACTGCCACCACCACACTCCACACTGGGACACTGCCACCACCACGCTCCACACTGGGACACTGCCACCACACTCCACACTGGGCCACTGCCACCACCATACTCCACACTGGGCCACTGCCACCACCACACTCCACACTGGGACACTGCCACCACCACACTCCACACTGGGACACTGCCACCACCACGCTCCACACTGGGATACTGCCACCACACTCCACACTGGGCCACTGCCACCACCACACTCCACACTGGGACACTGCCACCACCACGCTCCACACTGGGACACTG
>JAHRHZ010000263.1:24967090-24979573 GCA_024137785.1 Ginglymostoma cirratum | reverse complement strand
CACTCCACACTGGGTCACTGCCACCACCACACTCCGACACTGGGATACTGCCACCACCACACTCCACACTGGGACACTGCCACCACCACACTCCACCACTGGGATACTGCCACCACCACACTCCACCACTGGGATACTGCCACCACCACACTCCACACTGGGTCACTGCTGCCACTACAGTCTGACACTGGGCCACTGCCACCACGGCACTCCAACACAGTGCCAATGGTCGCTGGCATCACTGCTCTGGGCTGCTGGTCGCCGATGAGGTGGGGAGTTGGAGGCTGCAGCCAGGTGTCCAAAGGGAGAATCAAACCAGAAAAGTTCAGAAGGGAGGAAAGAAGGGGAAAGAAAAAAAAAAGAGTGGAGTGAATGCGCTGTGGCTGGACCGTGCGCTGCCTTTGCCATCTAACTGGAAGTGAGGAGGTATTGGAGGTTTTGGTGTGTTTAAATGTGGACAAATCCCCAGGTCCAAATGGGTCGTATCCTAGGTGCTGTGGGTGATGAAGGAGGATATTGCACGGGCTCTGACCCATATTTTTAATTTCTGTCTGGCCACAGGCAAGGTGCCAGTGAACTGGAGGACAGCAAATGTGGTTCCACTTTTAAGAAGGGTGATAAAGATAAATCAGGGAATTACAGACCAGTGAATGTCACATCAGTGGTAGGAAAACTATTGGACAAAATTCTGAAGGGGAGAATTCATCTTCATTTGGAGAGGCAAGGTTTGATCAGGGATACTCAGCATGGTTTTGTCAGAGGGACATCATGCCTAATTTTGATTGAATTTTTCAAGGAGATTGTACCAAGTGTGTAGATAAAGGCAATGCAATTGATGTAATTTATATGGATTTCAGCAAAGCCTTTGACAAGGTCCCACATAATAAAGAAGGTAAAAGCAGATGGGATCCAGGGTAACCTAGCAAGCTGAATCTAAAACTGTCTTAGTGGTAGGAGACAGAAGATGACGCAAGAAGGCTGTTCATGTGACTGGAGGCCAGTGTCAAGTGGTGTACTACAGGGATCAGTGCAGGGTCCCTTATTTTTGGTGATAGAGTCATGGAATCATACACTCATAGTCATACAGGACGGAAAGTGACTCTGGCCCAACTCGGCCTGAATGACATAGAAGAAAATGCAAGGTGGATCACAAGCAAGTTTGCGGATGACTTGAGAATTGGCCAAATGGTTGACAGTGATAAAGAAGGTGTTCGGTTACAGGAGGATGTAGACAGGTTTATCAGATTGGCAGATCAATGGCAGACAGAATTTAATCCTGATAAGTGTGAGATGATGCACTTCGGAAGAAGTAACAAGACAAGGGAGTACTCAATGAATGGACACTAGGAAGCTCAGAGGAACAGAGGGATCTTGGGATGCTTGTCTACAGATCCCTGAAGGTGGCAGGGCAGGTTAATAAGGTAGTTAAGAAGGCATTTGGGACATCTGCCTTTATGAGTCGTGACATAGAATATAAGAGCAGTTCTGGTTACTACAGTACAGGAAGGATGTGATTGCACTGGACGAGGTGTAGAGGAGATTCACCAGGACGATGCCTGGGTTGGAGCAGTTTAGCTCTGAAGAGAGACTAGATAAACTTGAGATAACAAGGTGTAGAGCTGGATGAACACAGCAGGCCAAGCAGCATCAGAGGAGCAGGAAAGCTAACATTTCGGGCCTAGACCCTTCTTCAGAAATGGGGGAGGGGAAGGACATTCTGAAATAAATAGGGAGAGAGGGGGAGGCAGATAGAAGATGGATAGAGGAGAATCCTCTCCACCTATCTTTTCTTCTATCCATCTTCTATCCACCTCCCCCTGTCTCCCTATTTATTTCAGAATCCCCTTCCCCTCCCCCATTTCTGAAGTAGCGTCAGCCTTCCTGCTCCTCTGATGCTGCTTGGCCTGCTGTGTTCATCCAGCTCTACACCTTATTATCTCAGATTCTCCAGCATCTGCAGTTCCTACTACCTCAGATAAACTTGAGTTGTTTTCTATAGAGCAGAGAAGTCTGAAAGGGAACTGATTGAGATGTTTAAGATTATGAGGGGCATGTACAGGGGGGATAGAAAGCAGCTGTTCCCCTTAGTTGAAGGGTCAACAGCAAAGGGGCATAATTTTAAGGTGAAAGGCAGGTGGTTTAGAAGGGACTTGAAGAAAATATTGTTTTCATCCAAAGCATGGTAGCAATTTGGAATGCACTGCCTGGGAGGGTGGTTAAGGTGAGAAACCTCACAACTTTTAAAACTTACTTGGAATGCTACCTCATTTAAGACAATGGGCCAAGTACTGGAAAGTGGGACTAATGTAGAACCAGAGTAGTTTCTGTTGGTACAGGCTCAATAGGCTGAAGGGCCTCTTCCGTACTATACGATTCTATGATTCACTTATGCTTCTTTTATTGTAGAGAAGTGGAAGAGTGCTTTTAGTGAAAGTTCACAATACTTTGACACATGGGATATTAAAGTTATGAACACTCTAACTGGAAACTGAGTGGGACTGTGTTAGAATATACTCGCACATAGAAAAATATTGCCTTACTGCAGGGCACTTTTCTTGGATACAGTGTTAATGTCTAATAGCTGGATGTCTCAAAGAAACTCCCCTCACAACCAGCAACAGCTCTTGTGTGCTGGTAGATAACCCTCTAGAATCATGGAATCTATACAGTACAGGAAGAGGCCATTTGGCCCATCGAGTCTGTGTTGACCCCAACTAAAGTTCAGAGTTGAGGAAATTGCTTTTGGTATTTTGACCTGGAGTCTGTTGAAGCAGTTCAACAGTAAGAATTTGTTTGGACGCTCCCATGTTTAGCATCTATTCTCCTTTGCTGAGTCTCATTATTAATCTGCCACACATGCTTACTCACGTATGGTGAATATCCCAGGTTTTCCAATTGGCAGATAATGGTTTCTGAACCAAGGATGGGAGTTGCACACGGGGACTCTGCAGAATCCCCATCATAACAGACTCCGAAGGAGGTAGCTGGGAAGTCTTAGATTCTACTGGGAAAGTCTCCTATGCCTGAAACCTTCCAAAAGTATCCCTTTGTATTGGAGAATTCAAAGGATTCCCCTGCAGTTAAGTAAATAGTTACCTAGAAAATGATAGAATATTTAAAACCTGGTCCATCTCCTGAGTAACTATTAAACTGACCTTCAACTCAACTCACACATCTCCCCACACCCGTAACATCCCTCAGATCCTGATCTGAAAACTCATTACCACCCTTTAAGTCTTTCTTGGCTGCAAAGTGTGGTGTATTGTCAGTTAGGGCAGCAGGTCTATGGAGCAGATTTCACAACCCTTACTTGATCCTTGGGGGACAGAGTCAAACAAAAACAACTCTTAATATGTGTTTATTAATGGAAATAATTAGTCATTAGACCAGCAAAAAACTTAACTGATTAAAATTTTTTATGCAGTTATTGTAATATTTCTATGTAATCATTTTAAGATTTATATGATTCTACAGATTAGAAATCACAGCTTTATGTAATCCTCACTTCTGTAGGTGAATAGATGCAGTAGACCACCTAAAATAATTAAGTTAATGCCTCTGCTAAAAGAGCAGGGAAACATGATAAACATTTACTAATAGTGCAAACTGTGATGTCTAGGAGTATGTGCTGCACAATAACAAAGAGCAGTGGAAATTTGACCATGTGTCATGGCTAACTGAAAGATTAAGAATGTGTGAGATTCTTTAGTGAGTGCATTCAGTTTCTGATACCCATGTAAATGAATAACTGCAAACAAAAACATCAAAACTTTGCAGTTAACAATTCTGGGTGAAAGCGGCAGTTATGACATGAAAACCAAAGAGCCCAAAGTCCTACAGAGAACTGGAGTATAAAGCGTCTATTATGTAGGGCTTAGCAGAATAATAAGAGATACAAAACTGAATTAACCAGCTTATTATAATTAGTTCTGCGGCATTGAACAGTCTATCACATAGGAAAGGGGGAGACAAGGGTGAAAAATTAATTAAAAAGTGAGCCCCAGCAGGCAGTTGACACTGTTTTCAACTGAATGAGTGTATAGTACAAAACTTGCTTTCAAATCAATAACTACTATATCAATTAAAACTTTATCCTTTAAAGTTCCAGTACTTTTCATATTCAATACTAAACAAGAAACTTTTAGTCATTTCAACAAATGTTTCCCTTGAAACACATAAAGGTACAAAACCAGTGCAACAGCTTTGAAAGTTGTTTCAGTTGCAGTACAATGAAATGATCCAATGACATTCATTAGAAGTTGCCGAATCCATGAAAAATAACCCTGCAATTCAGTTTTCAAGGTAGAAAGAAAATACTTCATTTTTGACAATAGCCACCATCTCAGTCAAATCTGCTTCAGAAGTACTTTAGTTTCCTTCTTCTAGCTCTGAATACAAGTCTCTGAAATTCTTGGCCAACTTTAAATAAATCCTTTATGGTTCTTTGTGCATTGAACTCATTCAGCATCTTAGCAACAAAGCTGGAATGCAGCAGCATTGACAGTAGAGTGTGCTCTCTGCAGAGAAATGATTGCATGTTCGTTATTCTTATTGCTGAATTCAAGGTGCAATAATGTTAGATTAAATTCTAAGTGAGTGTCTACTGAAAAGCTTTTACATTACAGGGTTTTGTTTGTAAAATTATTGATTATAAATAATGAACTAATCATTGAAGGATCATTGCGCTAATTTAGAAATTTATGATCATAGGAGTAGACTATTTGATGCCTTGAACTGTTTTGCCTTTCAGTATATGAGAGCTGAGACTGCTGGCTATGGAACCCTAATGGGCATGTCCAGCATTCATGCAACTGCACAATGTTGTAGTGTATTAATAAAAATGGAATGAAACCAAAAACATCCGTCTCACCCTTACCTTTCATACTCCTTTCACCCACATGGTTGATGCCTACCCACACCAATTCCATGCTACCTCATGCCTTCTAAGTCATGCTGTTTCCTCTACCCATCCCCCATGGCCCTTCATACAATATTTATCCATTCTCCATCATCTCTCATGTATCCTTCGTAAAACTATAGCCCAACTATAGGCTGTGGTTGGTATATAGCCCATATATCAAACCCAGTGTCAACTCATGGCAAACATGCCCAGCGTCTATTATCATTGCTCTTCCTTATCCATGCCAACTCACCAAATATTCACCATGAACAAACCTCAAGTGCCATGCTGACATGGACATGTATCTACTTATGATGTCACTATTTTTTTAAAAAACTCATTTAATTAAAGACTCACATTGAAATTTCTTCAACTAATTTCTTATGAAGATAAACATTAGTGTTGTCAGTTATTTGGCAGCTTTGATAGCCAATTGACAGCTTTCAAACTTGTTACAATTCTTTTACAGCTTGACAATTATAACAGCCTATGACAATTTTGACAGTTGTGTACTTTGCTGGCCTTGCGCAGGTTTGAAGGGAGTGAATGTTGGAGGTGGTGAGTGAAGTGCCAATCAAATGGCTGCTTTGTTATGTTTGTTAGTGCTGTTGGAGAGAGCTTATGCTAGAATGGCAGGTGGATGGGAACCTGAGCAGGGAGACAGAGGAGGGATAAACAAGGTTCAAAACAACTAGCAAGACAAGAAGCAAAAATGGAAGACGGAAAAGAAAGATCAAATAACAAATGGGGTCATTGTCAAAATAAAGATAAGATAACTAACAAGGTTAAAATGACAAATCTAAAGCATTGTGTCTTAATGCATGGTGCATTTGCAATGAGGTAGATGAATTAGCAGTGCAAACAGTTATAAGTGGTTATAATAAAGTTGCGATTATGGAGATATGGCTTCACAGTTACCAAGTATGGGAACTGAACATTCAAGGGTATTCAGTTTTTAAGAAGGACAGCCAACATGGGAAAGGAGGTGGAGTAGCATTGTTAGTAAAGGATAAAAAACAATGCAACAGTGAAGAAGGTTATTGGCTTGGAAAGACATGCTGTAGAATCTGTATGGATGGAGATAAGAAATACCAAGAGGTGGAAAATGTTGTTTAGAGTTGTCTGTAGGCTTCCAAACAGTAGCTGGAGATGCAAGGAAGACATTAAATGAGAAATTGGAGATGAATGCAATAAGGTTTCAATTGCAAACATTGGTGACTTTATTTTATGTATGGATTGGACAAACCAAACAAGGAATGATATTGTGGCTGGGAATTTACTGGACAGTGTGTTTTTTTTTAAGATCAATATATTAATGAACCAACAGAAAACAAATTATTCTGGTCTGGGTACTGTACAATGAGAGAGGATTAGTTAACAATCTAGTTGTGTAGGGTCCTTTGAAGAAGAGCAATATGGTAGAATTCTTTATTAAAAGTGTGAAGTAGTCAAATCCAAAATTAGGGTCCTGAATATAAATAGAGGGAACTTTGAGGGTATGAGACATGAATCAGCAAGGATGGATTGGACAACCTTATTAAAGGGGCTGATGGTGGATAGCAACAGTTCATATTTAAAAACCATGTGCATGAAGTACAGCAATTATTCGTTCTTGTCTGGTGAAAGAAAAGAAGAAAGGTGACTCAACAATGACTTACAAAAGAAATTAAGGAAGGCAATGGATCCAAAGGCGAGACAAATAAAATTGCCAGAAAAAGCAGCAAGTCTGAGGATTGGGAGCATTTTCCAATTCAGCAAAGGAGGACAAGAAAATTGATTAAAATAGGAAAGAATAGAGGTTGGGAGTAAAATTACAGGGAACATAGAAACTGGCCACTTCTATGAATATGTGAATAGGAAAAGATTAGTGAAGACAAATGTAGATCTCATACAGTCTAAAGCCAAAGAAACTAAACAGGGAACAAAAAAAATGGCAGAAAAATTGAACAAATACATTTGCCTGTCTTCAAAACAAAAAGGGCAGAAATAACCTCTCAGAAATATTAGGAAATGCCAGCTTGGGTTTATGAAAGGCAAATCATGCTCAACAGTTCTACTGAAGTTTTTTGAGGATGTAACCAGCAGAATTGATAAGGGAGAACCAGAAGATGTGTATTTAGATTTTCAGAAGGATTTAGAGAAGTTCCTTCATTAGAAGACAGGAGGCAAAGTGAAAGCACATAGGATATGGGTAATATATTGGCATGTATTGAGAATTAGTTAACTGACAGGAAACAGAGAGTGGGCATAAATGAGGCTTTTTCTTGAATGGCAGGTAGTGACCATTGGGGTACCTCAAGGATCACTGCATGGGCCCCAGCTATTCACTGTGTGTGTACATATATGTATATATATATATATATAAATGACCTAGATGAGGGAACCAAATGCACCATTTCTAAATTTATTGACAACACATAACTAGACAAAATGAGAATAAGACAAGTAAAGAGGATGCAAGGAGGTGTCAAGGTGATTTAGACAAGTTGAGTGAATAGGCAAACACTTGGCAGATGCAATATAATGTGGATACATGTAAAATTATGCATCCCAGTATTAAAAACAGAAGGAAGAGCATTATTTAAATGGTGATATATTGTGTATGTGTATTGATCACTAGTCAATGAAAGTAGCCAGGCTGGTGCAGTAAGCAATTAGGAAGGTGAACTATATACTGGCCTTCATTACATGTGGATTTGGGAGATCTCTTGCTGCACTTATACAGAGCCTTGATAAGACCACACTTTGAGTATTGTGTGCAGTTTGGTGTCCCTACCTAAGGAAGGACATACTTGTTGCAGAGGGACTGCAGCTGAGGTTCACTAGGCTAATGCTTGAGACGGCAGGACTGTCCTATGAGAAGAGATTGGTTTGACTGGATCTCCAAGATGTCATTGTCACTGCTTCATAAAATGTATTCTGGGTACAATGGTAAGATTGTAACTGTTTCTCCTTCCGATTCCATTCTAATTTCATTTCATTTCATTTTGGCTAACCCAGCCAATTTTAGATTAAAATCTACACTTCCCACCCACATTTCATACCTTTACCATTTATTCCACCCCCTCCAGGACTCTTCCAATATTAAAGCATTGACAGGAAAGAGTTAAGCATTTTTTCCAAAGAGACTCAAGCAACTTATTGAGTTAGTGGATGAAACTAACGTGGAAAACATGACAAAATGTCTACAGCAGCTTACCTCATAGCAAAAATTTAGCTAACTCCCTGAAGGGGTCAATTGATCAACGACAAGAAGTTGAGACTGACTGGGCTGATCATTTGTTCTGCTTTGATCTCTGGAAAAGTTCATGTAAAAGGGTTCACTTATGACTATAAACATGTATGGGGAAGGCTTTTGCAATATTTCTTGTAGTGTAGCTTGCTTTAATGATGAACATATTCCATTGTTAGAACTGCCATGAGTTATTGATTTTGTTTGATTTGGTTTATTATTGTCACATGTACCTAGGTACAGTGGAAAGTTTTGTTTTGTGTGCAGTACAGGCAGATCATATCATACAATGATCATTGAATGATTGAACAGAGCGAGGAATACGAAGTTATGGCTGCAGAGAAGGTACACAAAAAGCAAGAACGATTTCAAGAAATGTGACAGTAAGATCTGCCGTAGAAAGCTTACAAAAAACTGCCCTGTGTCAGAGCCATCTTGAATCCATTGAGGTCAGAGTAAACACGATGACCCAGGGAAAGTGAGAATAAAGCCTGTAGAAGGTAAGGTTGACAGAAATGAATTTGTTTTTCTGGTGTGTCGGTGGAGGAAATTACAGTTCATTCAAGCAAATAATTCAAAGTATGCAACACAACACATGACTGTTCAAAATATACATTACATGACATTCTTATATCATGTGAATTGAAAGATTTGAAGTAATTCCAATCTTTAAGCAATACTAGGAACAATTATATGTTTTACTTAGAACTACGTCTAAAGGGATTTTTAAAAGATAAAGCAAAGTATCAAACACTTTAAAAATAAAGTGCAATTCAGAAGCTGGAAGAGCAGTCTGATCTAAAGTAACAGTGAAACAGTCAGCAGGCTTGACCTGACAGAAACAACATCAGCAGTGAACGTTTGAATAATGTCAACAAGAAACAGCGAGTAGATGAGAAAGAAGAGTTGTCAAGGTAAAGGTAATGTGCAGGGAAGAAAAGTGAAACTTTTTTTTCTGGAAATGCTACGGTTATCATCAGGAAAGTAAGAACAGTAATGAATGAGGGCCATTCCATTCAGGTGAATTATAGAAGAGAGGGAATAAAAGACAAAAGGTGTATCAAAGGCCATAGACAGGTGAGATAAGGAGAGGTGATACGCCATGGTAACAATTAAACCAGATATCATTCATGGCTTTGATTAGGGCCAGCTTTGTGCCGTGGGTGAGGCAGAAACCTGACTGAAAGGATTCAAGGACAGAATTGCAGGAACACCAGGCACAGATATGGGAAGTGAGAATTAAAACAAAGGACTTTAGAAAAAGAAAGGGAGGATCAGACAGTGTGGTGGCTTGCAAGGACCAAACATCGAATTGCTTGGAAGCAAGACAACTAGACTTCCTTATAAATTATAAAGGATCAATTACAGATCCAATAAATGCAAAAGGATTTCACGTCAATCTCATGTCTAAGTTCCAATAAGTGGACAGAATGTCAAAATCAGTCAAAGATTGTTCTTTATCTGCCTTGTAGAATATGGGAAATGGAGCAAGTTCTCAACCAAGTAGGTGAAACATTTTAAAAATTGAAGGATGAGATCAATCTAATCCAAAGCGTTATTCTTTTATTTTTGTCACATTTGTATTTTTCACGCAGAGAGTGTGAAATTCCTCGGCCCTGATTTGCAAGCTTCTTGCACTGTTGGAAACAAGGAGGCAGTTTGTACAATCTGTGCGCTCACCTTATTTCCTGATAGTAGCATCGCTGCGAGTGGTTCCCACACTGTGCTGGACTCCACTGAGGTTGGTGGCAATTCTTTTTGCATTGCAAAGGATAGATTAGCATTGTGAAAAAGTCACAGACTCCAGGGAACCCACTCCTTTAAAAGGCACAGCACCTGTTAAAGGGAATTTGCATCAACTCACTGCAGGCAGCTAGTTAATCAGGTTTTTTGCACTGATGGAGAAGGGGAAGGCACTCCAAATGAAGGAAAGTGTTCCTCACCTCAGTGATGCTGTTTTGAATATCCTATGCTGAGGGATGGAGTCTGGAAGAGGTATATTTTTGACAGGGGCCGGAAGCTCTAAAAAAAATCTCAGCAGGTCATGGGAGCATGTGGCAAGGGTTGTCAGTGTCCGACAGATAGCTCCAAGGATATGACACTGCCAGAAAGTTTATTAACCTCACTCAGGTGGTTAAGCTGGGTAAACGTATCTGTGCATGACATCCGCACAGACCACCCACCTTCACCACTGATCAATGTACCATATTTCCATCACTTGACTGTCAGCATTCCTGTCACTCAGGGATTTGTCCAAACATCCTTTTACTACACTTTACCCTTATAGTCTTTGTGTACCATACACAGTTCGGTCTTCGTATTTACGGAAGGATATACTTGCCTTGGAAGCAAAGTTTCAACAGGTTACTTCCTAGGATATATAGGATTGAAATCCCCCCATGTGGACTTCATGAAATATGAAAAGCAACCTGGTTACCCAGGGATGCAGTGCTGCAAATAAAAGCCAACCCTTCAGCAGCCAAACTGGGTGACCGTCTGTGTGGAGTTTGCACATTCTCCCTGTGTCTGCGTGGGTTTCCAACGGGCGCTCGGTTTCCGCCCACAGTCCAAAGATGTGCAGGTTAGGTGGATTGGCCATGCACATCAGGGCTGTGTAGATGAGGTGGGTTATAGGGGGATGGGTCTGGGTGGGATGTCTGAGGGTCGGTGTGGACTTGTTGGGGCAAAGGGCCTGTCTCTACACTGTAGGGAGTCTATGAATATGAAACAAACATGGAGGGGTTAAATTCAGACAATGGCTCAGAATGAGGGATTCAACATCATTTGAATGCTATTACAGAACAATTGTTCAAGGAAATGCCATTACCTGTTATGGCCTGATGCAATCAAGAGATTGACCATTTAATGCAATAGTCTTGGAATCTGGCCATTGTACTGAGGCTGAGTTTCCATTGAGGAGGGAATTTAATAATTCAAACCTATGCTTGTCTGTGGGAAGGTGCTAGTACCATCTTCAAACAGCAGGGGACATAGACTCATACAGTCATACAGTGTAGAAACAAGCCCTTCAGCCCTCCAAGTCTACATCAACCAACAAACTACAGTAATCTCATTCACCTACACTTGGTCCATAGCTGAATATGCCCTGCAATTTAAGGGCTTGCCCAGATGCTACTTAAATGGTGAAGGTGTACCTGCTTCCATCACCCCTTCAGGCAGCATGTTCCACATTTCTGGCAGCTTCTGGGTGAGAAAATCTTTCATCAGATCTCCTCTAAACCATTTACTCCTCACCTTAAACTTATCCGCTCTGGTCTTAGACACATCTGCCGGGGGGAAAGGATTCTCATGATCTAACCGATCTAAGCCTCTCATAATTTTGTATGTCTCAAACAGATCACCCCCTCAGCTTCCTCTGCTCCAAGGAAAACAAACCCAGCTTATCTAGACTCCCTTCATAATTGAGACTTTTCATCCCAGGCAATAACATAGTGAATCTTGTCCACACCTTCTCCAGTGCAAGTGTGGCAACCAGAACTGCACACAATATTCCATCTGCGACCTAACTAATGCTTTATAAAGTTGCAGCAAAACTTCCCTGCTCCTGTATTCTACACCCCAGCTAATGATAGTAAACATCCTATGTGCTTTCCTCAGAAATCCTGAACAACAGAAAAGTGGTTGATGTTGGTGTGATGTGTTTGATATGAATTACTGTAAAAGGGGGTGAAATGGAGCAAATTTACAGCAATCAGAAGAAGGGCCCGAGGTCCCCAATGCTGGATTGTTAGAAGTTTCCATTCTTCCCCCAGACCTGTCCAGCTTCCCGCTCATTAACATGTAGGATATCTGACCAGGAGTACTGCACCCTTCTTCCATAGTATCGAACAAATGCAGAGCGTCTGCCTGGGCTTAGCTGTAAGGTCTGATTCCCACTGCCAACATCTGACCCCTGAGTAATTCTAAAGCGGCTTCAGCCTTCCTGACAGACATTGCTAGTTTTAACACCTCCAATATCCCTTTCATCTCAACCTTTCATACTCATTCAGCATGACTTGACGTCTGTGCTGTGGAAACTTGCCAATTATACCAGAATGCAATATAAGATCTGGATACAGAGAAAGTCAAAGTTCATGAAGCAGGGAATCTTTATTCAACTGCAACATGATATTAAAAACATGAGGAAAAATTAAGGTTAATCAAGTACTTACAGTATTTTCATGGTTTGCATTAAGTTGAGGAACCCTTTGCCTGCCTGTTTCTTCTTCCCATGAGCCCTCCTTCCTCGAAAGGCACTTTCTTTCTACCTAAGGGGATGCATTCAACTGCATCAGTTGCCCTTTCCCACCATTGGCTCCTGTTCATGGAGATCCCATTACAACTGTGTGAG